>VWZS01009115.1:2591233-2734131 GCA_013397075.1 Rhabdornis inornatus
GAGTGTTTTTCAGATTTAATGAGCTTTTCTGTCAGGTCTTATTTAGGCTTAGCAATACGACCTGTAATAACTTAACACTGCCTAATAGGATGGCATATTGAGTGTGGATTGCTTATCACTACATAATCACAAGTTGCTCTGATAGTAAAGAGTCATATTGTTAGCACAGTGCTTGGAGGGAGGAAAGGAAGACAAAATACATAGTACTTGGGTGCATTTTTATAGCAAAGCTCTGTCTATACACATTGACAGTAGAATTAATTTCTCAATAACCTCACAGGCGGCACTGGTAACAAAGCTGCAGATTCCTGAACTCCAAGAATATAGGCAGCATAAATATTTCTAGTTGTTTGGAGAATTTGCTATTTATGAACTTGGTTAAATAATGCCAATGTTTCAGGTTTTTCTGACAATCTTTTTTTGAAAGGTGCACCTGTGAAGAGTGTCTTTCTAATACAGCATCCTGCTGTTAGGGCACCGGTGATGGCCTGGCAAACTGGACACAAATTTCATTTTACTCTCATATCAAGAGCCCCCCGGAGAGATATGTCTTAGGATATTAGTGTCTTCAGCAGCACAGCCATTAAAACAAGCACACAGGGAATCACCCATCTGCACAGGCTTAAGGATAAGAACATTGCTGCAGAAGCTGATCTCCAGACTGATGTTGCTATTTAATGTGGCTTCTAGCAAACTGTGAATAAAACTCCTGGCTTGCAGATGACAAGTTACCATGCTAGACTTGCAAGTTCTTTCAGGAAACCAAAGCAGACACAGCTGCAATCAGGCTGCATTAAGCCAGGCCTGCAGTCCCAATGGAGTGCAATGACAGCAGGATTCTACCGACGATGTCAGTGGGCACAGACATCTTTTGTTTTTATCACATATTCCTTATACACATCTCTTCCATTTCTTTATGAATCATAAATACCAGTGATTAAGGGAAATGCTCACTTTTTTTTAGGAAAGTCTAGTACATAAACATACGGTGCTGCTTCATTATGCAACAGGATATGGCTCCCAGAGCGAGCGACCTGCAGACCCAGTCAGATCAAACTTCTCCTTGCAGGACTCTTGGGATGGACAGCACTGGGGTGTCTGTGTTCCACTGACAGTCTGAGGATTAGTGCTCCTGCAGCTGGTGCAGGAGAGCTATACCAGCAGCATAGCTGTGCCTTAGGAAATGGGAAGCAGGCTGGATTTGTGCTGCCTACACAAATAAGCCTAACTCCTTGCCTCTGTTAGGGAATGTCTTAGCAAAAATTGGAGTAATCATATGAAATCAATGAAAAGACCCAACTCCCTTAAAATAGGTAATGATCAATTAAAGACCTCTTTTAGCATCATGAATGCTTTTTAAAAAGAACCTCAGAGATAATTTGTAGCTGACGGTCATTGTTTGCCTGTCATACAAGGGCTGACATTTTCAAATGTGACTAGAACTTTTAGCATCAACTGTTGTTTGCTTGACTTGAAAGCTTCTACTTTTTGGAAACTTTTAAAAGTAGCTACTGAAAACCAAGCTTCCTATCATTCAAACCAGGTACTGGAAGGAAGTATGCCTGAAATCAGTTTGTTTTAGTCATCGTGAATAGTCATCGTGACTTTGGAGAAGGGAACACTGCTTAAAACGGTTATGATCATATCAAGAAGAAATTATTTTGATTATGTAAGGCATAATTGGGAGCAGAAAGTAGAAATTCAACCTTCTGTCAATAAATTGATACCAAAAGGAAGTCTCTGTTTGGGTGGTACTTTTTTCTCTGGTACTGTGGTGCAGACATCTCGCTAAATAGGAGAAGTTTCGTTGGTGTCCTCATAGCATAACACAGAAGCAGGGTTTTCCTTTCTTCACTCTAACTTTAGGACAATATCTTCTCTCTCATTACTCTTTTAAAACTGTGGACAGCTGAAGCAATGATTACCAAAGAAGAGCAGAATAAAGGAACTGGCAGTAGCTTCTGTGTGTGGCAGCCATTTTCACATACGTGGTGCTTTTTGGATGGGCAGCCTGCACTCAGTGCCAGGTGTGAACAGTCACCTTTGCATGGATGGCTTCATGCACAGCACCTGGCGTGCCACACATGCCTGTGTGAACCTCTGAGTTTTGTGAGGGTTCACATACTGCTGTCCTTTACACCATGATGAGCTGAGCCTCTCTCTCTGACCTGTTTATCTCTCCTTTTGCCTACACAAGAAAAGCAAAGAGAGGCTGTGCTTTCAGTGAGGAATGGAGGAAATCTTCCTTCATTAGCGAACTAGACCAGGACTCACCAGCTGCTTAGGATGATGGAGAGTCACTGTTGAACTCCTGCATAGAGAAAGATTCAGATTGAAGGAAGCATTTGTGGAAACACCCCAGTGAAAAGGAAAGAGGCTCTGTGTATGTTTGTCTCAGAGTCCCCTAAAATACAGATTTGAACTAGAGAGGAGACTTGAATCTGAGATTCTCTCTGAGCTTTCCTGTGTATCAATATGGAAACTTCTGCTGATATAAAGCTGTAAAAATGACTCCTGCATGCTTGTTCTGATGCAGCTTGCATTCAGGGTGTGCTGCTCTATTCTTTGTGATGGTAGTCTGTTCTATTCTTCGCCCAGGTTTTCCTATGCAATCTGAATACTCCTATGGGGGTGATTCCAATTTTGGGCCATATTCAGCAGCCAGCACAGTGCTGGAAATTATCACTGCAATGCAAACACCTGGCAAAGCGAGCTGAAGTGCACCTCTAGTGTTGTGAAAACTCATTTTCAGGATATCGACGATCCTTGCAATCAAGGAATATTTTTGTCAATGGGGCCTTATTATATTGCTCTCTATGATGCAGTTGGGGAATTGGGATAGGGGGACTTCATATAAGTTTTGATTGGACATCTGAATGAGAAAATAATTTCCTATTACAAACTACGTGCTATTCAGTACAAGAAAATTGTGCAGGAAACTTTGGGGGTTATCCACACATTTGCTGGGCCTCAGAGACATCTCCTATTTACATTTCCTAGTCCATAGACATTTGTACAATTTCATTTTGCTCTCTCAAATGTTTGAGAGAATTAAGCCTTAAGCTGAAGGTTAACAGAAGGAGATATTTTTCTATCCACTCTTTTAATATGGGTGTAAGAAAATTTACTGTGATTTAAATTCAGGTAATGTAAGCAGTAGTATTTACAAAGACCCTGAAGAAGTTGTCTCCTAGTGATTTTTCAGTGTACTCTAGTACAAGATTTGTACAACGAGATGCAACAGAGGGATGATTGGATGACAAGAAAATTCTCCTTTGTTCTTCTGGAGAGGCTGCCCACTTGAAGAGAGGAGACCCAGAGTACCATAGGAATGTGTCTATGTAGATGCAGATGTGTGTACTTTACATAGGTATGTTCCTTCTCATGCCATCAGTACTGCTACTGATATTGCTGCTGCTTCTAGACAAATATCAGTCATGTGTTTGATGTTGCTCATCTCCAGAACATGTTCTGCATATTCCCTAACTAGCTTTCATACCTCCAGTAAGAGGAGAGGGGGTTTAGATATTGCCTTCATTTTACACTCTGTGAAAAATGAAAAAATTCAAACACATATAAAAGACCATGTGAGGAGCAGAAAGAAAATAATGGCATACTTATTTATCATTGAAGAGTAATTTTTACTCTCCATCCAGGAAAGAATGGGAGAGAGTCCAGAAACAAATCCTTACTGTCAGGACCCTCCTCTTGACTTCATCCCCTGGGAAGTTGTAATGGCTTATTATTACAGTAGTACCTAAAACACCTGGGGTTTTTTACTAGTCAGTTCCACACTAACCTTTCTCCCATGGTAGTGTCCTTGAACAATCAGATTTGACCAGCCTCAGAAGAATGTAGTTGTCCAATAAACACTTTGTATCTGCCTAACGAATTTTTAGGGTTTAAATGCTGATCTTATCTTCTTATTCTATGAGATTTTTCTTAATGTTATATAGGCTATTTTGTAAAGAATGTGGTGGTCATTGCAAGCTTTACTGAATAATGAAATAAGAGGCCAATGCAGCTGTGTGAGATAGGGAATAGAAGAGGTGAACCAATTATTCTCCTACCAGCCACAAAAAGTCTGTTTATATATGAGTTATGTAACCCAAGCTGACACTTCACCAGGCAATACTTCAGCTGGAAATTATGAACACCTTTCCCACCTCACCACACATGCTATTTATCAAGTCCAGGAATACAAAAATACAACTTTGAGGATAGGTATAAAGAGTTTTTAAGAGCCAGGTTGAGAATCTGTGTGCATATAAACTCAAAGACAGTTTACAGATGCCTCTGCCTGGCCTGAACAAATATGAGGGTGATGTGTCAGGATAAAAATGAAGAACAAAAATGGCAAGCCAGAGTTTTTAGGTAGGGGTGTTAGTTAACTGTACTTACATAGTCATTGTGTTGTGAGCCAGTGAATGTCTTAGCAGCTGCATAAATCACATGCTTCATTCAGGAGAATTTGCCTTGGACATGCTTTATAAGCTTGTGCATTGTAGGGGACGAAAATCAGGTCTGGAAGGGACAAGTCTGTTCCCCCATTGCTCACCAGTGACATGCCAAACCGAGAGTTACACAGGGGTGCCAGGGTGCTGCCAGGGCTGGCAGGCCAAGGGGCTGTGCCCAGGGCCAGCTGGGCCCCTGGAGGGAGTCAGGCTCAGTGGGGTCTGTGGCCCTGCAGACCCTGGGCTGTGCTGAAATGGAGCCCCGGGTTTAAGGGAAGACAAGCACGTCACTCCCTGCATGCCCCCCTGCTCTCTTCTTTCCCCAGCTTTTATCTGCTGAGCATGGCACCATATGGCATGGAATATCATTTTGGCCATTTGGGGCCCTGGCTCCATCCCTTCAACTTCCCATGCACCCCCAGCCCCCTCGCTGCTGGGCGGGGGGAAGAACAGAGCAAAGCTTGGCTCTCCCTGCTTAGCAGTAACAAAACCATCTCTGTGTCATCATCAACTCTGTTTCATGCACAGCCCAAATCATGGCCCCTTACTAGCCCAAACCAGCACAGTACCACAAAGCAGAGAAGGGAGAGTAGCTCTTCCACTACTGCTCCTTCTCTCCTTTCCCACCTCCACTTTCAGAGCCACAATGTTCTAAAATTAAAGGAATGATAAACAAATATGCTGTTGAGGTGCAAGTGGCAACATTATTTTAATAATATATTCAGGTTTCATCTTTATTAGCGTTGGATATTAATAAGTGTGAAGTAATTATGTATATAATTATAATAATTTTTTTTATTAGCATCTTTTGACAGGTAGGAGTGTCTTCTCCTGAGGAGCCAATCCACTGAAATGGCCAAAGTGACTGTAGTTTCCCATCTAACCCCATCAGACCTCACTTGCTTCAGAATACTATTTTCTTCATTCACACTGTAAAATGATATCGTGTTTACATCTTCGACTTTATTTTTAAAACACTTTGATGAGTTTTGGTATTTCTCCTTGCTTATGACAGCAGTAGTCTGGAAAACCTGTGTCTAGTGCTGTGTGGTGTCACTTCTGGAGCAGGCTGTAAGTACAGGTGGAAACGATATTTTTTTCCTTTAGATGAGAAGCCTGTAAGGATTAACAGAACAGTAAATAAATCTGTTCTGTGGACAGATTATAGTCTAATTAGAGACTTGTGAAGTTCTGTCTCTAATTTACAACCTTTGAATTTTCAGGGAGTTTCAGTTTTGAGCAAATGTGAAGCTCACTGTGAAACCTGGTTCTGGTCAGCAGACTGCCAATAGCTTCCATGCATCATCAGCACCTGACCCAGACCAGCTGAAAATTTCTCTCAAGTAGCACTCAGTTTTAGGTTCAGGGAAAGTTCACATATCTGTCCATTACTGTCTGGATTACAATTGCAGATTTTCAGTGTTTTAATTTTATTGTCTTTAAACATTATTGTATTTAGGCTAACTTGCATGTGTTTCTGCATTCTTGCACTCAATTAAAAAAAAAAGATCAAAACAGCCATTCTAGATTTACAGCAGAGATTAGGGTAATATTTACCTTCTACAGAAGCCTCTGTCTTCTGATGTCAACCTGTGAAATAGGCTAAGTTTTTTTTTTTTCCATTTTGCTTATATTTTCTTATCTTCACATCCCAACCAACATAGCTAAGGTGTCAGAAATCTTTAGTTCAGGCATAAACTAAAACATACAGAATTTACAAGATTTTGGATCAAGGGATAAGTTTATTATAGGGTTGCAAATAAATCCTCTACTTCCTGACATCTAGACTTGTGTTTTGGTGTTGAGGCTCTCGTGGGACTGGAGCAGGGGGAGAAGTCAAAGTCTCTGGGCTCCGCAGAAAGGACCACACCCCACTTACATCCATGAGCTATACAAACACCTTCTCTGCACGGGAAATTAAATCTTCATTGACAAAAACTGTTGAGAAAATAAAATATTGATCTTGCTTGTGAGACTTTTATGTTAGTCAATTAAATTAGTACAATACCTTTCCTACTAGTAAAATAAGAGTGCCATTACTATATGGAAATATAATGTTCCATAATATTTTTATTGTGAGACAGGGGATACCTCTTACAGCACTCAGAAGTACAGTTTATACATGACTATAAAGTTAGTTGTGATCCATAAACAGCAGATATAGATCTCAGATATAGCTTTGGAAATCAGTTTAAAGGAAAGTGCCTTATTCTCTTTGCAATATTGTATAAAAGTAGCATCATTTAAAAAAAAAAACATAATCTCTTCTAATTTTTTTTATACTGAAAGACAATGAGATATCATTCTAATATTTAAATTGGAATATGAGTCTGACAATATTTTTGCTACTGCATTTCCTAAAATTAAAAACCCTTCCAAACTAATAATGATCCAGAATCCATGTCTACTGCAGCTAGACACATGAATGTACAAATATGGACATATAGTAATGGCTAGTGAAACATAAGGGACCTAATACAATGAGATTTGTGTGGGAGAACTGTGTTGGGATGTGACTATTTCTTTACCAGATGATGAGATATGAATATGACTTGGCAGGTGCAAATGGCAGCTGTGGCCTCCTTTTTTTACCAGGCTAGCTCTTTCTTTGTCCAAAATCTGTACTTTCTTGGAAGTACCTGTAGTACCTGGTGTTCATGTGAATGTGTAAAGAAGATCAAGGCACCCAGCTGTGGACATTTACTTGCGGGTGTGTATGCCACACGCTTTTTTTTTTTTAAGCCTTTACTGAGCAAATCTGATGCATAATATAGACAGGAAGCTACTCCATCTTGTGTAAGTTGCTTATAATAGGGAACATTCTTCCAAATTAATAAATATTTTTCATTTCATCATATTTGGTAACATATTGTTTCAAATGTGGAATCCTGGCATATTTTCTCACTGCAATTTTTCCCCGCCCATGTGTGTCCCGCTACAATTGTCCCAAATGTGCCTTAGTAGGGAAAACAGAGCATATTAGTCTGCTGGGATACAAGTAGCAGCTGTGATTATGATCAGAGAGTTCATAATATCATTTAATAAAGCAACTGTTCAGTTACTCCACTAATGCATTGGAGAGTATATCCTATACAGCTACTTTCCATATAACTGATTGGCCAGTGTTCACTCTCAGCCTTTCTGCTCTTTCAAAACACCATTAATAGTGCTTTGCTGAGGCTGGCATTTTCATCTGAACACTGTCTTTATACCACTTGCTTTTGGACCAGCTTGTCTGTAGTTCCAAACTTTGACTGTGACCATCCTGTTACCAGGAATGAACACTGTGCCTTCAAGCAGCATTAAAGATTCTTTGCTACAGAACTGTCATCCTTAACAGAGCTCAAGGGACAGGAAGGGCATCAGTCCTGATGTATTTTTTCAGTGATGGGAGAATGTCTATACCTGATATTTAAGCTACCAATGTGGAAGCACTCCCCAAGTTAGTTTTAAAGACAGGTATTGTGATTGCAGAGTGAAATCAACAAACTCTCGTTTCAGCAGGTGTAAGCTGGGTTGCAGAAGCAGGTTTTTTTAAAAATTGATTATGCCTTTTATCTTTCACAGTGTATATAATCTCTTAAAAAAACCCAAACATTCAATTCTTCCTACTTTTTGTTATTTGCACCAATAAACTATTTATATGGGGGCAAAGGTTTTATTATGAAAATTGGTGCAATTTGATAATACATTAGAGAAGGAGTAAACATTTGTAATGATAGCAGTTAAAGCACTCAGTGCATAGCAGACTAAGATTCAGCAAGTGAAAGATTTCTCTCTCTAGTAATGGCATGTATAAATAGCCCACAAACAAAATGTAGTCCGTGTTATGGTCTGATGGGTATAGCTGTTGCGTGCTAAGTGAGTTTATTTACCCTATGGTTATCCTCCTCTCCACCAATCTGTGAGGTGTGGATTATTTCCTTGAGGGGCTAATCTCAGCCCACCTCTCTGAGATTGTCATATTCCGTAAACCTTTAAATAAATAATAAATAGAAGTGATTAAAAAAAATATGGATTGCTTTTGATGTTTTAATGGACAGATGTTGATAATTTTGTCAACTTCAAAGTCATCCAATACTATCTTTTACCAGCTTTGGACCCAAGACCTACCTGATAATACACTTGATAGTAGCAAAAAAATTGTCCACATGCATGCAGATGCATATGAAAGGCTATTAAATCAATGATCACTAATTTAGAAAGACTTGATTTGTATTAAGAAAAGCTACAGAGGATTAAGATATGGCAAGTCTCATATATATCTTACATCATTCTTCACATCATCTGTGAACTTGACCCATGAGCATTATCTCAGACATTTAAGTTACTGTATTATGAAAGTATTTTTCCACAGTTGAAACACTAAATAATGCATAAAAGACATTTCCAAATACTGCAACGTAGTTGCATCAAGGATGGATCCAGAAATATTTATAGTTTGCATGCTACTGAAATTTTTCTTAAAATAAGAGCTCAAAGCAAAAGATATCTATTTACAAATTATTTTAGTGGATGCAAGTTCAGTAGCTGGCACACTTTATAAACAGCCAGCCTTGTACTATCTCGTACCAGTTGTACTATCTTACTGGCTTTGCATAGTCAGAAGTAGTCTGTGTTCTTTGCTTTGAATTCTTCCTTTTATTTAGTACTGTGGCAATTTCATCTCTTTCATTTGTAAAGCTCAAGCTGTTTCGCTTTCTTGCCTTGCCACTCATGTGTTTTAGTGACTTCTTTCATTTCTGACTTGCAGCCTAGAAGTGAGAGCTGCAGTATGATCTAGTTTGGTTAACTTAAAGATGACAATAATCTCCTAAGTGTAAGAGGAGGAGAAGAATTTAATTCTCTGTAGTTTTTATTTTTTTAATTTCCCAGTGAAAAGCAAGACATTCTTCCCTTTATTTTGAGTTATGACTCACTTCTCCAGATTTTGTTTTGATCTGAGTAATTAATGTTTTTTTGTCTTTTATTCTTTATTTTTAGCAGCTACAGTCTATCTCCCACTTAGTTGCTGACATAAAAATATTAGCAAAAAGATGTTGCTCAAAGGATAAGGAAAATCCATTCATAAAAATCTCAGTGAGGATTAAGTGGGATTCATCCAGGAAAGATCAAGGGTTGAAAAAGATTGTTATTAAACATGTTTATAGAGTACTTTGAGAATACAGCATATTCCCTGTTCCAGTAAAGTCGCAGCTCAGTTGGGGGGAAGAGAGATGAGCTGAGTGTTTAGAAAAAGGAAGGAAGGTTCCTCAAAGGAAGGAGTTGAGGGAGGAGTGAGAAGTTATTTGGAGTATGGGAAATGTGAGATGGTGCCGCACACAGAAGGGGACACAATGTCAGGAATGAGAGGAGGCGACTAAAGAGCTGAGGGAGCCTTTAACAGACCTCATCACAGTGTTGTCCCGTTTCTTTGCAAGTGAGACAAGGCGTGGAGGAGGCTCGAGACGCGCTTCTAGCTCTCTGTCTCCTCAGGGACTGTGAAATCTTCTGAAAACCTGTCTGCTTTGGAGTTGCCTTGTGTAAAAATCCCAAATAAAGTTAATATGAAGTAGGATATCAGTAGAAAAAATTGAAACACCTGTGTTTTTGTGAAAAGGACACATACTTCATGTCTAGACCTAACACTAGTTGCACCTCATAGGTACTGCCTGCTGGGGTGAAAAAGAGGATTTTGTGAATTCGTGCATAGACATAAGTGATTCTCTGCTCAGTCCTTGAAAGCAGGAAAGTCAAAGCTGAATTAACCCAGTGCAGTAGTCCTTGCATGGGGTTAGGATACAGGAAACTACTGAGGAGGAAAACCCATCTCTACAGAGAGACTAGTAAGGTCTCACTGGGCTCCCATTTCTGCTGTTTGCAGGACTGTTGTGCTCAGAACATGAGGATCAGGGTGTTTCACAGGGATCAACTGCTGGATATGAAGGCAATTAGGGGGGCAAAACTCAGAGCATCTTCGTGTGGAGTTTCAAGATCTTAACAGCCAGGAGTCAAAATTCAGGGAATTATTTTTCCTTGTTCCCATGTGTTCCTTATCTCTTCCCTGGTCCTTCAGATTTCCTTTAACAGGCTCTGAAGCTCCCCAGCCTTTATGCATTGGTAGGTTGGTCCAGGCCCTATAACAAGGCTGGCAACCCCTTTTTCTCTGATTAGAAGTTCCTCTGGGGGTCAGAGTGGCAGAACAGCTTCTCAACCTTGTTCAGACTGCCCCCTCCGTTTTTGGCTGCATCCAGAGCAGCTACAAGAATACATCGATACCTACAGAGAAGCTGAGAATAGAATCCCCTAGCACATAGTATCTGGAGTTCATATGTAAATTTCTGGAATAATTACCTTATATTCTTTAAGTACTACCAGAAAATAGGATTTTTAAAAATTTGCATGTGACCATCATGTCCAAAAACACAAGTGTTCTGGATAATGAGTCAATATCTAATTAAGGACATCACCAAACTACACTTATTTCTCAGACTTAGTATCTTCCCACTGGGAATATTCACTAATCTCTCACTGATTAATTACTGTAAAGACTTATGCTTCTGGATAATTATAAGATGTGTGATAATGGATCAGACCTTTAATCCATTAAATCTGGTATCTTGCTTCTGACTCTGACCAATAGCTAATGCACCTCAGAAAGGTGAATAACTCCATGCTGCAAATACTCTATTGTGGAATGTGGAAGAAGGAGCCCTTCCTCACCTTACCGAGTAATTGCTTTGAAGTATGAGATATAATTACCATTATCTTAGTCCATGTAACTATGTGTCATAAAATGATGAGTACTTAGTGTGTGGCAGACTGAAAATAGAAGGATCTGAAATAACTTCTATTGGGTAATAAAAGTGGGGTATGTCTAAGAGAATGTGGTTAGCTGTACCAAAACTTTGGAATCCTTTACTCAGAATCAAATCTCAAGGTTCCATCTAACATCTACTTTTTTGTGTAAGAAATATACCATTGAAAATGCCAGAGGTAAAACATCTAATCATGTTTTAAAAGTTTAAGATACTTCAAATGATTTTCCATGTTGTTACCTATCGTCACTGGAGATTTGTTGTGATGAATTGTCTCAAAGAAGCCTCGCAGGGAGTGTGTGCTGCTGGCTGCTGCCTTGGGAGGCAGCAGGATATGAGAATGTGTGGGACTGCAGGAATGGGCTGGTGGCTTTGCATGGTAACTCTGCAAGTGTCAACTGCAAGGGGCTTGTCTTTGTTGCTGGCCTCAGAGGATGTTTTTGAAAAAAGCCCTTTTGATGTAATGGAAAGAACTGTGCCTTCACAGAGCTGTCATTCAGTTAGGTTTTGGTCTGTTAAGCAGAGTTAAGCACTCTTTTTTCACAACTGGAGCCACAGCCTGTGGCACCTGTTTCCACATTATTGCAGTATCCTCCATGGCTTTATGTTGCTTTATGGAAAGAAATAGCAGGGTGTATTAGAGGAACTTCTCTAAAGCACAAGAATGCTGCTTGGGGTATTGCAAGACTCAAGGAAAAGAAGGGGAAAAAGAGTCTCTAGATACAGAGAAGTTAATTTATTTTTGTTTAATACCCTAATTGATATTGTATAAGACATGGGATCTTATTCTGATAGAAGGAGTATCAGCTCTGCCCTCATGGATTTCGTATCTACAAGAAACATAAATGCATAACGAGTGATGGCCAATCTCTGCCCACATGACTAGCACTCCTGCAATGGGAACTGTGTGTTGGATCCTGATGTCCCATCCCAGTCCTTTGATTTCAACAAGGATTTCTTTTTTTTTTTCTGGAAAGAACTGATTTAGACCAATGCTTTTCTTCCAAACAAGATTTTGCATACAGACCTGGATTCTGGTTTGACATAGGTTTCATGTGATGGTAACTCACCTGAATTAAGTGCCCTTACTCCTGTTTACACAGGCATAATTGAGGGCAGAATCAGATCTTACATGTTAACACATATGGGTGACTCTAACCAACTGGCATACAGTAGGCACCATTAAAATCTTGACATTTACTGCTCATAGTAGTTAAATTTACTGTGCTATTTGCAGTATTCCCAAGTCTAAGAGTAGGAAATCCTTTAAATACTGCAGTAAAAGTAAATCCCACGGTGTGATAAATGTCAGGATTTAAGGGAACCCAATTTTGTAGTTGTTTTTTTCTTTTCTTAATGCTACGTTCAAACTTTCTGTGTCTTTTTTCTTATTATTTTATTTTATTGTAGTGGTAAGTATTTTGAGCAGAATCTCTCCTGCCTTGAGACTGGCTGAAGCCTGCTTTGGCAGGATATTTCCTTAAAATATTCTCTGTCTAGAGAACTCATTTTTTCCAAGCGTCTGTGCCACATAAAGGGAACTTGAGTTTGCTTTAAGATGCTCATGAACATCCCTGCTGGATTCATGTACTTTCTTCTTGGTTACATCCCTTGTGGGGAGTGGAGTGGCAGTGAGAATTGGTCCACTGATTCTCCAGCACTCAGGCTTCCACTGGATGGAGAACTTAGCAGGGAGATGGTGACATTGGTTTTCCAGTGCCTTTGTGAGCACAACCTAGTCCACAATATTTTCATAGATGCACACAGCAGCAATTTTTCCACCCTAGAAATGGCAGAAATTAAGAAGAGTGATGGATGAGACTTTAAACAAAATATGCACTTCTGTAACAGTACCAGACCAGATTTAACAAAATACTTAGGTTCCCAGAAACAATGATTTTGTAAATCTGTCTGATTCACACAAACTTTGATCCTTCTGTTTCAATCTATGATTTTGTAAATCCTACCAAATAATTAGTTGCATCTTTAGATGCCAAAAACCTTCTATAAATGTGATCTGTGAGTTAATTTAAGAGCAAATTTAGGTCTTCCCTTCAACCTTTAATCTCCCCCACTTGCAAACTAAAAAGAGCTGATTTAGGACTGGGAGACAAGGAAGAACAGTAAGAAATGTGTATCAAGTTTCGAGGAATTCAGTGCTGTCGAATCACCTGTACCGACTTATCCCATCCAAAAAGACATCCACTGTAGTTATGACAAGGAAGGAAAGACAAAGAAAGAGTGACAGTGGAAAAATGGGGGAAAATGAGAATTATTGCCCTGGCTTAAGTGCACAGTCTATTTTTGGAGAGGGCTTAATAGTGCACTGCCAGTAGACTGGTTCCTCTTCATGCACAACAACTGTTGGGGATGTCCTCTCAAATCTGGCTACTGCCTGGCTAGCTGGCATGTGATATAAAGCAGGAAATACGAGTGTGCCAGGCATATATAACTGTATGTGTGCCACTCCTGGTCCATCTGCAGAGCAATACTGCACCTGCCAGTTGCTTTAGCTGGCTGGGGGGAGGTGGAAAGGAAGAGAGAGTATGTGATATGAGACAGGGAAAGCCCACTGTCTTCTCATTTTTCTTTTGCTGCTCTGCTCTTCTTTCCTTTCTTTTTATGACAGAGTTGAACAAACACCACTGTTTGCTTTCCAAAAAAAGGTGTCTCTTTGGGACTGGGTACTTTTGGGGTAATGCTCATGCAGTAAAAACAGCTTGGCTTGGGTTTTTTTGTGAACAAAGCTGTCAGTATATGCAGGTTTGTACACCTCCGGGTATCATATATCTTGACTTCAAACCCCATTTTTACATGTAGGGGATTATATTAATTATTTGGATCCTTTTCCACAAAAAAATCTAAATTGCCTATAAAGCAATACATTTCCTTACAGCTCATCAATCATTTTTCTTGTGCAAAAATTTCCAGCACCCATTAAGAGCCTTAAATCATAAAACCTAGCTGCTCCTGAATAAATAAAATTTGGAATCTTGATATGGATGACCTACTATTTCATTCTGTAAGTGACAGAGGACTGAGTATGGAAGTGGAATAAACCAACATCAGTTGACAGAAAGTATGATCCATCCTATGGATACATAGCAATCTTCATCCCAAGCACCTTCAGAATAGAATGTGTGAGTATTCTTGGACTAGATTTTTTTTTGCTTTCCCAGAACTCATACTGTCTCTTAGTGGGGGAAAAAAAATTTACATATTTTCTTCATTCAAATTAAAAAAAAAAAAGTTGCTGCCTCAGGGCCTCTCCACTGACTCTAAGAAATTCTTATGTTTCTCTGTTTCCTTTTTTTTTCCCCACTGAGTATGTCATCATTTGCCCACAAAAAAGATTTGTAAAATCCAGATTCTTGTGGAGTCCAGCAAAGGTATTTTGGAAATAGCAACCAGAGCTAAATTCCTGCATCCTTAGTAAGATTTAAGTTTAGTTCTTGCTAGTAGAAAGAACATGTGCTTTTGTGTCAGACTGGATCTATTGCACAGGCCCCCTTTTTCTATTATATTTTTAGGTATTTGACTTATGTGGTCACGTACAGGAAATTAGTGTGATGGGGGAATATTACTTGTGAATACACATACATTCATGGCAATCCCCTCCTTGTTGTCTCCTCGGAATGGATTTATTGATTCAAACTTTTCTGTCATCACAAACACGGTGCACATGCACCCAGCTCCAGGCTGCACTGCACAGCACGGCAGCCGTGCACATGATATCCAAATTTGTGGTGGTGATGGTGAAATGGTGACAGGTCGGGATTACCACTTTTATTGCCAGGGAGTCAGGTTGTGTTGATTCATGAGACAGCTGTTAGAGGATGATCACATTAATAATGCGAGCTGTGAAAACAATGGTGGCGATGTTAAAAGCTACTTCTCAAATGACATGGTGATGGCAGAGCTTTTTGGGTGCTACATGATTTTGCAAATGATACATCAGAAGCCTAAATAATATAGATCATTTCTACATATTTTATTATTAGTGCAAAATAAATGTAATTATAACAGGATTTTAAAGTGCCAGGTGGCTTGTATTGTCTATCAAGTATTTTACTGCTGCTCCATCTCACGCTCATATTAAGTATATTTACTCAACACCTCTGACTTCAAACAGGCAAACTCTTTTATCTGACTTCACAGCATATTCTTCTCACAGTGGTGGATGTCATCATCATTTCCTTTTGACATTGTTTTGACCATGTTTTCTTACTTCCATTACTCTTCCATGTTTCTGTTTCATTTGGTGCCTCCTGCACACACATGTTTTACCTGAGTAGGAGCAAAATAATGTTGTATGTAGCAAAAATGTAGATATATGTCTCCACTGCTGGGACCCAGTCCTTTCTCAGCCTATTTCTTCTGATTTGCCTCTAGTATTCAATATTCAATTCAAATTACAAGTCCTTTGGAGAACAGAGCACATTTGTGCATCAAGTTATTTTGAGAGGTAGTAGATAAAGTGCAAGCATGTCTGTAGACACCAATACCCAGATTTGTTTTGGAATGAGAAAGTAAGTGCTTAGTAATTACAGCAGTGTTTTCTCAAAATAACAACTAGGAAGTCCAGTTACTGATATTAAGTAGCATATTTTTGATGGGACATCATGAGATGTAAAGCGCTCTGTACCAGAAGTAAAGATGGTAGAATTTGTCCTGAAATAAATGAAAAATGGCATCCCAAAATGACAGCAGACTGGTTCAGCCAAAGGTCAATTCATCTGTGAGTTAGAAGGAATTAATTTTCTAAGCACCAGCAAAGCAATGAGGCTTATCAAACAATGCTATTTTCCATCAAGAAAAAACATCATGGCAGCCTTTTTTCTACTTCCATACATTTCCATTTAAAAAAAAGTGAAACACTTAACAAATACATTTATTTCCAGGCTTATGAGACCCTTTCTGCTTATTTCTTTAAAGGCATTATCTTAAAATACAGTAGAAAGAGCTGAAGAGGTGAAATTCTAGTGAAACTTTGGCTCCATTGTAACCACAGGCATCCTGACCTGTGCTGTAGTGTGCTCCCCATGCATCTCTCCTTTTTCCCTGTATTCCTTAGGGACCCTCTGCAGTGAGCTCTGGTTCCGTAATCCTGTCCAGGTACCCTAAACTGGTGTTGAGGACAGGGTAATGCTGAAAACACACCATCTCATGAGATCTGCTGATCTTTCATTAGTCACCTCCTTTCCTCTCTTCCTCCCCATGTCCTTTCTCCATCACCACCACCAACTGCATTTTTGTGCTGTTATTGAGCTTTGGACATTGATACAAAACATTGGTACTGAAGGGAAGCTGGTGCTCAGCTGCCTCCCTTCTACCCTGTGCTATATAAATATATGTCACTGCCCAAACATATACACACTGGATCTGGAGAGTGCTGAAATCCCAGCACTCTCTTGACCATGATGACAGCGATGACAGCCCAGTGGTTCTCAGGGCTCTGGCTTATGACAGGTTTCTTTAAATCAGCCAAGATCTTAAGTGCCTGTCATAAGTCATTCATCCTTCAAGTGCTTCCTTTCCTCCTTTACAGGCTTATCTGTCTGCTTTTATGTATCAGACTGTGGTGAAAAACCACTGTGAGAACGAGGTCTACAAGAAAATATGGGGGTTGGGTGTCCTGTCACTAGAGGAGAAACATCACCTGTTCTATATAAAACACCGTTTCTCAAAGGTACTCCCTGCTAATCCCATAACCACTGTGCCCCTGCCAAATCCCAAAGGCGTTTTGACAGAATGGGGTGGAAATGGAAGATTTAGCTAAGCAGAACTGTAGCTTTCAGAAGCTGGTTGCTCCATTGCTGCTTTCCATACTTGCAAACCTTGCAGATCTTCCCCCCTGTGGCAGTGGAATTGGGTCTTTTTCTGTTGTGGGCAAACACAAGCAGCCACTTGTCTTCCCATGCCAATCAACCTTTGCATCCATCATTTGCTTTCAAAGGTGAAGCCATTTGACCACTTAGTCAAAGAGATCTGGGAGCTGGGCATTTCTGAAAACCTATGTGCTGCATCAAGCATGTGCCTTTAAGTCAAAATCATAAGCAAAGTATTGAGTTTTGATTCAGAGGCTGAGTTGCAAAACCAGGAGTAAAAATCTATTTCCAGTTGACCAGATGCAGATGCGTTGTCCCTTCGTTAAGTATGAATTGAAAAATAAAAAATGCTTCATTTTAATCCAAGATAAAATTTCTCTTTATTTTGTGCATTTTTGAAACATTAGAGCTCTCATTTGCTAAATTTCAAAGCAAAATGTTCCAAGCAGAACTGCATAATATTGCTTTTTTAAAATGGTGTATCTTAAAAGCTTTTACTTGATCTTCTATTTTTGAGTCTTTCTATAACTGAAACTATTCATTGAATTTAAAATAAATATATGGGTAGCTGTGGTCAACCTCAAACTGTATATTTGGTGGTTAAACTGTTCCCAGGAGAAAGTGCCCCACCCTAGTTCTAATATCTAATTTCTTCCTTAGCATTCCCTTTTGACAGAAGGGAAGAAATATTGGAATTTTGATTCTATTTATTCCTCCCAGTGCAAAAGCACTCCTCTCCTTTTCCTTTAAGAAATGGGTATTTTTCTCTACCCAATGTGTTCTTAAACTAATGGTTTGGGAATAATCTTCCTATGTAGTGAGTGGTCTGTCGTGTCTGTGTATTTATTTTTCTCCTCACTGGTAACCTCTGTAAAAATCTGGCTTTCCTCTGCATATTGGGAATGCATAGGAATGTTTCTCCAACTTTCTTTCTCCAGCTTGCTGCTGCAAGCTGTAATATGCAGGTTTTCTCTTTGCATTTCCTTATTTTCCTTTGTAGACTGCTCTTGTTAGTTTTAATTACAGCAGTGGAGGACAGTATGCTAAAGAGCTCCCCAAGGTGGTGGCACTAATGGTCACATGTCCCCCCTGAGTGACAGCATCCGTTCTGGTTGCAGTACTACAAAGACATGGGGGCATTTCTTGTATGGATTGGTAAACGGAATTTATGTGAGAAGATAAATTAGCAGGCATCTGCATTTCCTATTTGAATAGGCTATGTGTGACTCAGTAAGCCTTTTGTTCAGTAGGCTAAAAAATGGCATGCAACTCCTCATCAGCATTGAAATTTTAAAGCATATTAAATTACTATAGCATGTTTTTGAGGAGTGTAAAGAAAAAAAATGTAGTGGAGTTAGCACTGTGCTTTTCAAACCATCAACCCAAACACTGAAACAAAAACCTGCGAAAATATTAACGGAAAAAAACCTGAATGGTTTGTATACAGAAATAAACTAAGACACATGTGAAATACTATTTTCAATAGTGGTTTTATTACAGTGTCAGTGCACACTATGAGTGCATACATAGGCTAAGATTCCCGTTGCTGTTTTTGTGACTTCTGTAAGGCATACTGAGATTTACATCATGGGATGGAACTTTTGGAGGTGTTTTTTCGCTAACCTCTGCCAAAATTCAGCGCGTGGTTTTTGGTCTGTACCCACTGATGTATTTGCTAGCATTTTTGTGAAGTAAGAGCACTAGGCTGCGCATACTGTGCACTGTTAACATACGTTAGCTGTGCCTTGTGGCAGTATTCAATCAGATGAATAAATGCACAGTATGATTGCAATTCAGAATCATACAGAAAAGTTGGTATTGCAACATCTGCATAGACACTGTCATAACGTCAAGGAAAAAAGTAATAACGCCCTTCTTGTTTCCTTGGCTCAAATGCAAATAAAACAACCATGATCTAACATTGAAGGCATTTTAAAGAAATAATTTTAATGGTTTTTGAAAAAATAATTCCAATTATCAACAAAAGAGAACAGAAATTGGAATGTGGTATTTGCATAGTGCATGCTAAGTCTTTGAGTGAGACTTAGTCTTTATTTACTTAGTCTACAAGAAATAGATTACAACATTCACCTCTCAGATGAAGCCATGAGCATGCTTGTTTGATATTACCAAGTACTCCTACTTCTACTACTGTTGTTAATAGCAATTATTATTGCAGAAGGAATAATGGCATATTTATGATGTCAGGTGACATCAAAGGAAGAGCTATGTTTCTTCTGAGGGTCTCTAAACAACCAAGTTCTGTGCCTAAGGAGAAAACAAACCATCTATATCAGGATCTATTAAGAATAAAGATCAGAATTTTCCATGTTGTCCAATGCTGCAATATTCTTGTTTCCTTACAATGCCAGTCGAAAGTAGAGAGGGAGGAGGGTGGGAGAGGAACAATAGATCAACAGTTCTCTCTATGTTTAAAAATTCACAGCACCTCTGCTACACCAGAATATTATGTGACAATAATGTTAGGCCTCTGATTTATACCAACAGATGCAGGGAAATTCCAAATTAAGGCTGTCATTCTCCCCTCGCTGCAGATCCTCTGTTGGTACAACTTTATGTTGCACCTCTGAGTTCAGTGGAGAGTTGCCAGGTTACATCAGCTGAGGATCTGGCCCACTGCAGTGCAGAGGCCTTAGCTCTGTTTAAATCAGATCCATGGTTACTGGTAACACAGTTGCTCCATACTTAATATATATTTACAACACACAGGTGTAAAACACACACAGGAAGGTAATAAATTCAGAAACTCACTATTAAAAAGCCTCCTGGTTATGAGTGGATTTTTAAAATGTTCCCTTTGTTTCATCTCCAAAAGATGTAGACTGGTAGGAAAATATGCAAACACTATGCCTTTTAAACACCAAATGCAAGTGAGTTTTAAAAACCTATCAGGATCTTAGTCCATCATAACATTTAATCTGCATTACATCTCACTTCCTAATCGCTACTTTCATTCCAATTGTGAGCAGAGAGGGTGGGGGAGAGATGAGAATTTCAGATAAGTGCCAGTAAAACAAGTTTGCTCTACAGCTGGCAAGCGCTGTGCACACGTTAACGGTGCCTTATGGCAGTATTCAATCAAATGATTCTATAAACTAAAAATAATCACCCTAATACTAATACCTATTATTCTTCATTGTTACTGGTCGCTATGGTGCTGCATCTGACTATGAAGAATTCACCGCCATTATTACCCTCAGTGTCTCTCTCTCTCTGAAATGTGATCTAATTGCAGAATCCACACCTGTTCGACAGTTCAATAGAAGCCTGCTTTTGATGGAAGCAGACTTTCAAGAACACACACACACGCTCATGCACAGGCACACGCACACACACAGGCACACACACCCGCACATAAACGCACACACACACCCCCCCAATTCACGTAAGACTTCAGCTGGAGGAAAAATAGAGTGTGAGTTGATCAGAAAATAATATTGTGAGGAGTAAAAAGAGGGGGGAAAAAAAAAAGCATGTGTTTTGTGGTCATTGGAAGATTGCTGATGGGTGCATAAATAAAGCATGCTGGAACATCTGTTCTTTGTTGTGCATTCAGCTTTTTAATGTCTTCAAAGAGCAGCACTGACGCATCACTGACTACCACTCCCCATTCAAGCAACATTTTACCAGAAAATAATAAACCTTCCTGGTGGGGTGCAAGGAGCCAAGGCATTTGGGCAATGCCATTAATTTGGAAATATCTCTTTTTCTGGGATTTTTAAATATCTCTCCCTTTGAACGGTGTTCAAATTTTGGGATCCAGCCTGGAGTCCCTATCAGCCTGAGCAGTAAATCAGCCTGAATATTCCACTCAAGCCTTTTCTTTCTGTAAAAAAAAGAAAAAAGAGGAAAAAGGAAAGGAGATGGCTGTTGTCAAGTTCAAGTTTATATGCAATTTCACTCTCCTCTTAATTCTATTAATGTTAAAAATTCTGTCCAGAGGGATGGTTTTTTTTCCTTAAGTTGCAATATTTATTTATACTGGTAAAATTCAGCGGCAGTGAGGACCCCTGACAGTTTAACAATATTGGCTGGTTATTTTGATACACTGTGCTAGGCAGCAAAAGATTAAAACCAGAGCATCCTAGGCTGAGAGAAACCAGCTTGAATTCTAAAATAAAATTTTAGCAGCATGGATTTCTCTTGCCATAGGCTATGAGGCTACTATGAATTTCAGATGCATCTCCAGAGCTGTCAATGAGGTGGAAAGATGGGATTGGCATTACAAAGATTTGTTGCAATGTGATTCAATGTAATTGCAATCAAAGGTATAGCAACATTAAATCGCAGCTGAGAAAGAGCTGTTTATGCATGTACAGTATAAGAACAGGCATTTGCCCTACCACTCCAGGACCATGACAAGATTTTTTTTTTGCTGCAGATCTTCTGCTCTGTTCTTTCTTTTTAGGTCACAGCTTAAAGATATTGGAATACCAATTAGGTGCTGGTGGGTCACATTTATAATAAACCTGACAACGGTCTTGTGACAGAAGGCTTCAGAAAACAGAAACACCTTTTAGGACAGTTTGTGAATTAGACACTATAATGTCTCAGTCCTATACTAAGAAATTTTTGGCCTGTTGGTGCTTCATTTTATCTTCTGTGACAACTGACCACTGTTGCATACCCCAGCACAGGGAATAGAGTGTGGTGATTCAGGCATATCACTGTTATCAAGAGGTGCAATTCTGCTTGCTTTGGTAGCAAGATAATCAATCTCCAAGAAGCTTATCCGATCCTGTTGCTTTTAAGGAAAAACATGTTATTTTTTTTTTGACTGGAGAAAACATTAAATATATACCTTCTTCCTCAACATATTATAAAGCCTGTGGCATGAATGTGTTGTTACTAATATCAAAGGGTGTGTTGCTATTGATTTTAACAAGAGCAGGAACAGTATCACCAAGATCATTAAAGTTCTCACAGTGCTTTGAGGTCCTCAAATGCAATCAAATAAAAACAGAGGCACAGCACTTACACAAGTGTTGAAAAGCTCAAAAGAATACATACGAGGCTCACTGGGGAGAAGGAAAAATCTTTCAATGGATGGCATCCTTGTCCCTGCAGGTCCTCAGTGCTTGACGTTTGGGCAATGGATTTCACTCTCATAGCATCCCAGACAAAAAAAAGAAAATAAACATATTCTGATCTTGTGGCTGGGTAACTAAGACACATAGCAGTTGGAACAGCTTTCAGAAATCAGACTGGAATTGAAAACTTTGCATGCCACCCACCTCTGCTGGCTAGTGCTCCTCCTGCTCCTGGCACAGGCCTGGCTTAGGCTCAGAGATGACTCTACCAGCATATATGTTCCTGCTGCTCAGCGGAGTTGTGAAGTGACGAATGTACCCCTTCTCATGCACCTTTGACTTCTGTGGCTTTGTTATGGTTCTGCTCTTTAACCCAATAATTGTTTTAAAAGGGCATAGAAGTGGAACAAAAAAAGGGTGCAAGGAAATATTTTTACTGACAATAGAAGCAGGACAGGTTGACTCTAATAATGTAGTATTTAAATATGTTTGGTCCTCTGCTTAGAGACCCTTTTGCATTGCTCCATTATGTTTACTCACATACTAATTGCTCACTGACCATTTAATTACCCAAGGCTGTCACCTTTACTCATACTCAGTACACAGTTTCCAAATAGTGGCTGTGGTACAAGGAGGTGGGGGCCAGTTCACCTGGTAGCAGCAGTCAGTATAAATGGGGGGAGCAAAACCTGGCCTGCAGTAATTGCCATGTAGAGACATAGTGTTTACATAGTAATTACCTTGTTATTTTTATGGGAAAATACATGATTATTTTTGTCCTCCAGACCAGAGTGCAGGCCACTCAATAATTACTTTTGGGCATAAGTATAATTGTACAAACACACTTTTTTTTTTCTCTCTCTGTCTCTTCTGCATGCACAGTTTGATGTATTCACTGCACAGTTACTTGGGTTATTTATCACTACGTGTTATTCAAGTCCTGAATCAAATAGTTGCTTCCCAATACTTTGGCCTCAAATTTTCAAGGATCATAATGGAGAAAATATTTGACGAGTGGAGGATTTTTGTTTGTTTGTTGTTTTTACTTGTTTTCCCCCCTCCCAGAAAGCAATCACGTCTACCTAGATTTACTTTTCTTAGCTCATGTTTCTTCATCACTGGATGTCTTTATTCCAGGCCTGTTGGGATAGTGGATCAAATCCTTCTGCCTCTGGGATCATCTGCTAAAATAATATTTTACAACAAACAGAAACTCAGAAATATACACTGTGTGCCGTTGACAGATGGGGTCAGACACTTACTATACTCTGGAAAGAATTTATTGACTTCCTTGCTCATCTTCTTTTCATAGTGACAAGTGCCCCAATGATGACATTTCATGATGTACAAGGTGTGAGTAGCATTGTCTGAAAAGACAACAGCTGGACAGAGGAGAGAGAAAGGGATAATACTATCCAATCAACATGTCAATGTAAAAGAGGGGCTGGTCTCAACCCTTAACTGACACTGTAGGTGGATTTTTAAAGCACTCATGACTATTACTGATTGGAACCAAATCTAATAATTCTGCAATATGACTCAAAAATAACCAGACCAGTTATTTTCCTATACATCTTGGGCATCAGTTCCTAGACATTGACATGATTGGTGTAGAAATCAGTGAGAAAGGATTCAGGTGAGTAGCACCTCTGATAAATGGGGGACATGATCTTCATATTTAAATGACACAGAATGCTTTACTGTTCAATTTACTTTTAATGCCATCTGTGAGTATCTCTTAAATCTGCTTTTCTTCATTGTACACACTGATCATTGAAGAAAAAACCAGAAGATAGTACAGCACAATATCACCTAATAATCTAACCCCTATGCCAGAAAGGAAATTGTCAGAGATCCTATTTGGTACTTGGCTATTTATGTTAATATGTTACCTGAACTGTAAGTAGATTTGTGTGTCTATTGCACTGAAGACATGACAAAGATTTATAAAGCTTCATCACAATGGGTGGAACTCTCTGAGAATATTGACAGTGACTAATGCTACCTGTGTCTCCACAGCAGCACTCTATACCTTACCCATTTTCTACAGAGAACAATCATATTACTACCGATTAGTTCTTTCTATCCACAAATGAAAACCCCCCTTGCTTATTGATTCACTTAGTCCAGTCATTTATGATACACTTAAGTAGATATATTCTAGTTAAAAAAGGTTGAGATATTTTCTTCTGGTCAAAGATGGGGTTGGAGAATCAAGTTTGTAATACTGAGACATTTTACATCTCCAATAAAAACTGCATACTGTTTAGTGGCTTATAGAAAGTGTTTTGGGATTTTGATCTCTGAGTTGCTCAGCACATGTAGGTCAGGCTAGAGGAAAAACAAAGGAACACATCTTCTTTTAGCCTACTGCATGCTCTCTGCCAAAAAGATGTAATTTATTATGGCAGATCCTTGGTGTGGATGAACAGATAAGGAGAAGGAAAAGAAGGATGTAGGAACATGAACGCAATGGGAGAAAGAATGGTAAGAGAGAAAATACTTGAGGGAAAAAAGAAATCTGACTCATGGTGAGAAGGAGAAAAGAATTGAGAAAATACCTTTTTAGTGGATAGTATGTAGGCTTCTTAAATCCTGTGGTGTGCCATCTAAAAATATTAAACATCTCACAGTCTCCATGAGTCACAGGAATTATTTTTCTTACCTAGACATTGTTTACACAATTACAGTTCCTACAGTTTCCTGAGAACTACAGTGGGATTTTCTGTTATAAATCTGTTATAAAATTCTGGGTCTATTTTCTAAGGAGTAACTGGGAATTTCACTAACTGAATACATGTAGTGGGGCAGAAGAGTAGTTTAGAGGAGGAATATGGCTTGCTCTAGGTACTTTTTGCAGTCTGTAAAATATGAATTTTACAGACTGCAAAAAGTACCCAGCATGATATAGCTGACAAGCAATTGCCAAAAGCTATCTTCTTGCTCATTCTGGCTTAGTATGGAATTCCCTAGTCTTTAAATGCTCTGGAACCCAGATGAGTATTTGTTAAGAGGTCAAAAAACCAACAAATTATAGTTTTCAATCATCAGGAGGACTCTATAAATAAGTGAAGTTTGGAGGCCCTTCTACAGCTAAAAGATAGCCAGCAGCTATGTTGTGACCTTTCAAATAATTTCTCTTGGGATGTCTGATGGCCCTAACAGAGGTCCCAGGGGAATAAACCTCTCCACCAACCTTTGTCTATTTCTACTTAAGAGAGAAGGCTGGGCTTAAAACAGTGTCAGAAGTAAAGGTCAGTGCTTTATTTACATGAGCTTTATATGCTAGAATTCTACCCTCTGCTTTCTCTTCCCTTCCCCAGAGATCTCTGCTTAAGTCATTACATTCCTTGAACTACTTCTTAGTGACAATTCTTCTTCATCCACAAGCCAGGGCTAAAGCAATTCTTGTCTTTTAAGACATATTCGGGCAGTAATATGCTAAATAATGACACATTTTGTCCCAGAGTCTGTGTGCTTTACCTCTGCTATATGAGGTTTTCCTAAGTTTCACTAGATGCCACAGAACAAAATATGTATTTGCTGCTAGGAATAGGAGCAAATCAACATTTGAGAGAAAGAACAGTTCAGTTGTTTATTTTTCAGGGAAAAGTTGCAAACAGTTCTGTCTTTCCAAGTGTTGTGAAATCCCCAGAAGAAAAGGTCTGTATTACAAGAGCATCTATTAGACTTGAAAAACTCAGTATTCCTTCTGGAACAGTCTCTATATTCAACCATATCTGCCTTTTTTTTCTCTAGTTGGAAGACAGGGAAACTTATTCAACAAAGATGAGGTTTCATCCAGTGACTCCTTATATCAGTGGGGATCTGATATCGCTGACTTCAATGGGAGCTATGTGTAGCTCCTGAATTGCTATAATTTTCCAACTAGTGAAGACACTTGAGCATCTGGTGCTGTTCTAGCAAGCTTCTTACACAGCTTTGGTGAGAATTTTGAAGCTGACATAGAAAAAATAATTTCCAGGGCTCACAAGCTCTTTGTATCTTCTTTTCTTTTTAGAAACACTCCTGACACGCTTGTGATACTGTTTGAATATGAAAAAAATAGAAGAGAAAGCTAAACTGAGCATTGTAAAACATTCTGGGTGAGCGTTTGCTTGAGTTTAAAAATGAACTTGCTTCTCTGTGCTTATACAATTTTTTAGCACTTTGGAAGAACTGAGATATGTGATTGCTCTTGGAATGTGGCATTCAATCCCCCTCCACCAGACTCTAGAGGCGATATGGGTCTGGGTTGTGAAAACAGAGCTATGCTGAAGGCAATACTGGCACAGGCCTCCCAGGGCTTTTTCTTCCTGAATTTGGGCAGGCAGTTTCTCTGTCTCCTGCTGTAGGCTGAGGAACATGGGTGACAATCTAACCATGTAGCTAAATGATGCCTCAAGTCAGGTCAGGATGCCCAGGAAAAATATACCCAACTGATACAAGTCTAATCCTCTTTATCTCTACTTTCCCTTTGGAAATAAATTTTTTTAAATTCTTTTTTTCTATTAAACAAATATTTTTATTTTTCTATGAAACAAATATTTTTACTTTTTACTTTTACTATTATGGCACTGATGTAGAAACAGAAAAAAACCCATGTGAAACCCCCATGAAAACACACACAACCAGAATTTGAACATGTGTCAAATATTCGCAGTAAATACCTGTACTCTCACTATATGGTAAAAGCCTCCTCTCATTCTGTGATATGAGAGGCACATTTAGAAAAAAAGCAGTCTGCTCACGTATGTGCCATTAGTAGAAAGACTGGCAAATAAATTATCTACTGTGAATTACGCACTAATACAAGTGCCTATGTGATGTGTGCCAGTGTGAATTCATTTACACATGTCGAGGCATATGTATGCATATGAACATAAGTGTATCTCCTTTCTCTTTACCTCTTTTTCATATTGGTACAGCAAGTGTAACAACTGCCATGCTCCTTCTCAGACAGCAAGTCCCATCTTCAGTGGCAGGCCTGGGTATACTTGCTTTTTTCCTCTTTTTAATCATTCCAGTGAAGAGGCTCTCTCCTTGATATCCACTTCCAAAACTCCCACTCACTGACTTCAGAACAAACCCAGCCTTGCTTGTACATGTGCACGTGTTGAACGAGCCCTCATAAAGTGCCTATCACATCATTATTTTGTTTAAACATTTTTATTTCTCCAGAGAATTTAAAATACACAAACATGTGATTCCATGAGGAAATGATCCAAAAGAGATTATAAATACAGCTATAAATGTCAAAGTTCTCAAAACATTTCACTGGCTCTATCTTCAGAAGAGACTGTTTACAGAGAAAACCCACGTCAGTGTGTTTTATTATCGTTATTGTGTGTTAAATGTTACAAATGCAATCTGTTTGCCTTACACGTAAACCATGGTCTCCAAATATCTTTGAGGATCACTTCTAATAGTCATACTCAGAGGCAGGACTATAATTTAGTAGGCTATTAAGCAATTGCTCCACTGCAGGAAAGGGTTTTGGGTTTCATACAACTCTCATCAGAGGCACCTATCTTTCATGTCCCCAGAAATGAGTATTTTGCAGTGGATCATCACTCTGGGCTCTGTGTGAGGGATTGGAGCACAGAAAACTCAAAATACAAACCTTTCAAAACTTGAGTTCTTGCAGACTTGGAACCAAGCCATTTTGGTTTATGAAGAAGAATCATCAAAGACTCTTTTTTTTTTTCTATATAATTTTAAATTTCTTACTGCATCTGTCTTCAAAGTGATGCCTAAAAGACCCTTACTACAAAAAGTTCACACTCCTTTCCTTTTTTGATGGAAGAGGCTATCTCCAAGAATGAATGAGTCTAACTTAAGAATGAAGCAAACAAGCACCAAATCTCTTGTAAAATACAATATGACTAAATTTGACAGCATAAGTTTAAAATCCACAGCATGGAATGAATTCTAATAGAGAGGACTGGACTAGCACATATCTAAAATTTATCACAGTTAAGTTGTTCGGAAAAATGTTAAGACTGAAAGATCTTTTCTTTGGTCTACTTGAATGTTGATCACAGCTGTTTGCTGCAATTATGGGAAACAAAGTAATATTTAAATTTCAAAATTTCTTTTTAAAGGCTGCATAGGAATGTTGGACGTAATTTCCCCATAGTCACAGGAACCTCTGGGAGACATTTTGTCTGGTGAGTGGTCACAGAACATCCATTTTGTGTTTCACAACCTGCAAACTCTTTCCCTATATTCTCTACACTTATTTAAAGACAACATCCACAAAATTGTAACGTACCACAAAGGGAGATCAGGAGAGGACAGGGATATCACCAGTACACTAGCCAGTTGTGAGTGCATTTCTTAAAAGACATACTTCTGGAAAAAACTATATCTTACTACCAGGAAAGCAAAATTCCTCCCAATTTTGCAACAATTCTGCAACATAGGGAAAAAACTCCTTGCTGACTGCAGACCAAATTCTAATTCCAAGTTATGTAAAGAGTAAATTATGTACATACAACCTTCTATGTCCTTTGTCTTCTTAGTGTTATTGTCTTTCACCTTCCTTTTAAAAAGAAGTAGAAAGGATTTGCGGCACGTGGTATTTCAGAATGCTTCATTCCAATACTGTCTGGGATGAGACTGGTGCTACCTGACCCTTGAATTTCATCAATAGCAAAGTTTTGCTCTTAAGGATTCATCCTGAAGATGCCCTGAACTGTCAGGAGCTTGGAGGAGAATAAACAGAATATGAGAACAATCTGACCACAGCTGCCTCTGGATCTGGGGCTCTACAGGAAGAGTGCATAAAAAGGAAAAAATCTGACAGCTCAATAGGGCCAAATAATTTGCCCTTTGTATTTAGTGGCAAAATATATCTATTGGCTATGGCTCACTGGCTCTATAGTCCAGGATTAGAGGTTTATCTTCTGAAAGTGGAATGTTTAATTCTAGTTTTGATTTTACCCCAAAACAAAGTCTCTGTAATTCTGGTTTTATGATTTATTGGCTGCAGTTTTCCTGAGATGAAAGTAGGAGTTCAGCAATCTGTTCTTGGAAATCCAGCATTTTGCAAGGATTCTCTGTCAGCAAACATGTGATAAGCAAAGACATTTTCTTGAGTTTCAGGCCAGTGGCTTATTCACAAGATATTTTCCTCTTTGAAAACAGGTCTTCGCTCTTACTGTGTTGCTCTATTGATCAATCTGTTTTGAGAGAGAGTGAGAGATCAGAAAAGGAAGTTTCTTTTTTACCGCATTAAATCCAGTGAATTTGCCTGAGCCAGACATGATTATGCTGCAAATGGAAAGGGTTTTACCCTAAGTATCTTGTAAGCTTTTCTGGATGCTCCTGCAACACACAGGGAAAGGAATCAGCTAAGCTAACAGAGACTAACAACTTTGCAGAACAACTCCCTGTGGCAGAGGGAATGAGCACATTGCCTCCTGACACTTCTTTACCCACATCAATGAATATTTTGTGTCTGTACTGGAAAGCGAAGTAGGGAAAATGGATCTTGCCAAGCCTGAAGTGCAGAGTGTATGTGAAATACACAACCTTCAGAGCAATCCCAGTGCCATCACAGCCTGTGCTGCGTACACACATAGGGACATTTATTCCCACAGCACTCAAGAGGAAGTGCTTACCTTTCAGTGGGGCAAAAAGGAGCCTGGAAAATTTTGTTTGTCTTTATTTTTCCAAAGGAAATGACTTTGTAAAGGATGTTCAACTCCTTGAGGCCATCCATGGAAATTTGATCCAAACACAGAATCTTTCTTTAGAAATGTGGTACGCAGCAATGGTGAAAGAACATGGATCTGCCCTCAGCTTCTTCTGGACTTCCACAAAGTGTCTTGCTTGTCCACACAGAATTAAACCACTAATTCATTTTCCATCACTGTGTTCATTGACCTCTCTGGAACTGAGATTCTTCAATAAATCTTTTCTTTGCTCTAGTTTAAAGAATTGTTTGATAGCTAGTCTATGAGTGAAATCATAAGAGCTATGGTTGGTGGCCTCTAACAGTGGTGCACGACATTCTGGTTAAAAAAAAAACCCAAACATTCACAGTGACATTGCAAACTAAATCTAGTTTCCCATTGTACTGTTTCGTAACTCTGAGGTTTAGTACTAGCAAAAATCTAGCTAGCAATAGAGAAAAATCAGAAGATTTCGATGCTAACAGAAGCCAGAGGCACATTATCAAAAGCTACTTGGTCTTCAAAGTGGTAGTAGAAGTTTATCAAGAATGGGATGCTTTAATGAGACGGACAGTTCTTTTTACCCTCTGGTCTGGAAACACTACACCACTGTCCACATTGGACAGCAATAGAAATTCCACAGAATTGCTTAAAGAAAGGGGTGAAGGGATAATCTTTTCTTCCAATCACGTTCACAACCCCTGGAATAACTAAAACTAAAACTGATTTTTCTCCATTCAAAATTAGATGTTCCATTTTCCCCCACATTTTATCAACCAAAGAGTTTTAGAAAAATTCCATTTCTCCAAATGCCCAGGGTGGAAGACGTAGGACACAATTAAGTGCACTTGATTATATGTTCTTCTGCTTCAATTTGCAATCCTGAACAGATTATTCCATTTGCTGTACTTCAACTTTCACTCTTGTGAAAATTGGAAAAAAGAGGTGTTTACAGCACTCATTTCCCTACCTTCCATTCATGTCTAAAACAGTGACAAAAACATAATGGATCACTTTGCTCATTGAATAAACAACCCACAAATGCAACTTTATAAGGTACATTCCCAGGAAACAGATCTATAAACCTGGTAAATGCACCAAGACCCCATCAGGGATGTTTGAACTAAATCTTAATTTGTCATTCATGAACACTTCACATGCCCTTCTAAATGAGTTATTCACTGCATCATCGACGGGAAATATAACAGACTGTACATTGGAGATACCAAAAAGGGCTTGTGGGAGTGTTTTATTGAGCATTGCACAGGTGTTAACAATAGAGTGGGTAACACAGATCAAAGGACTGTGCAGAACCCACTTGGTAAGTTACAAAGTGTTCTTTGTCTGTCTTGTCTGGTAATAAATTGCATGTCCACTCTGGCTCCTCTGTCTATCCTGTTATGATACCTCAGTAGAATAGAGGTGAGTAGTAGTGAAATTGCTGCTAACTTGATGCTACAGATCAGTCCCAGATGGTTTTTATGACAATTTAGAACAAGTTTCAGGCTGACCTAAATTATGATGGTGGCAGGTCTGGCAAAAAAAATCTTCTCTAAATCAAATTCAATTTCTCACTTTTATCAGGTCTTCTGCGCATTGGAGGTGGCACAGTACCAGAAGACAGCCCAAATAGACAGCATCTCAATGTGATGATGAGACTGTATACTTAAATATCTGAAGGACTTCTCAGCAATGCAACCAGCTCAGATAGAGGAGTAAGGAGGAAGTCCCTTAGTTCAGCAGGATTGCTTCCAAGCCTCCAGAAAACATCCTGCAGAAAAGCTGGACAACAGTACATTAGTTTTCAGATATGGACATTTCTTTGTAGCAGGTACTGATCTATGCAATGATCGAGATTTGAGGTTACTAGGTGATTGACATGGCAGCATGGTGCCCTAAGAGATGTATGTCCACCTTCCCAATCTTCCCTCCCTCTTTTTCTGTCCATGCTGGAGCTGTATTACCTATCCTGGTTATCAAATGAGCACATGAAAGAAAAAAAGACTGGGGTCATAGTGTCTAGCTCACTAAGTTGTGTTAGAACTCTAATTTAATCTGCTCTGGTTTCTCTTTTTTTTTCATTTTGCAGGCTCTTTTGCCCATTTTCTGTATGCTTGAGAATATTGCTTCAGATCAGTAGTCATGGTGGCAAGTGCTGGGCAGTGGGCTGAAACAATTTTATCTTGATGTGTTAAATTAAAAGTTTACTACAAATGGCAGTGACAAGGTTTCAGTATTGGCAGTCTTTCTGAAAAAAAGGATGCGAAAAATGTCTGCCCACTGGGCCCAGAAGTTGTCACTGTACTGACTGTGCTACAGAGGCACTTGTGTTTTTGAGACCCAAGAAACAGATGGAGGCAGAAACACTGATTTTCATGTCTACATTCTGTTAACATCTTCTCAGCTTAAAGTTCGCTTCACATCCTTGAGCCTTCCAAATAGCACAGTAATGAATATGGAAGAAAAGTGCATGTTTTTGACTCAGCATCAACTCAGTACTCTGTGAAAAGTACAGTGAGAGAGCCCTGCTCCTGAAGGTTATTATTTCTGTCTGCAGAGCAGAGTCACATAGCAGGTATGTCATCTAGCATGCTAGGCCTTGTGCTGACAAACATTAGGGTCAATTTGTACTCTGAAGACCTTACAAACAACTTTGAATTTTTTTTCTTGTTTAATAAATGACCAACAGAGGCAAGCAATGACTGGGGGACTGCATCCAATTCCAGTGCCCAACCACAGGATTTGTCTCTTTCTCATAGCTCTCACTGGTAGGAAATACTGTTTGATTGCTGACTTAAAGTATCTGAGCAGGAAAGCAAGGTGCTTCAACCAGAAAGTGCAACCTATGTACACACAGAGCTAGAAAATGAGCACTCTGTATCCAGGCACTTGCATTTTGAAGTTTTGAAAGTGGATTTTTTTTTCCAGTCTATTAATTTGTTCTTCCAATCAGCCAGTTCCACAAAGGTGCAGCTCCCCAGGCACACACCCTGCTAGCAAACCTGCATCTGCAGAAGGTCCCTCCTTATGCTATATGCAAATCCTTCTGGAAGCTGGGAATCATTTGACTTATGAGGTTCCTGTCTCCTATACCCAAGCCATTCATCTAATTTACATGTATTCAGCTGCTTGTTTGTTTGCTTAGCATGCTAAGTATCAGTTTTTAGAGAGATTCACCATCTATATATGCTCTTTACAGGATGTGCTCATGTGTTACACAAAGGCTGTTTTGCTCTTTACCTCCTGCTGACTCCCGGGAGAGGAATGTGATGAGGTCTCCTATGCACCATGTGAGGACTTATTTCCATGCTGTATAGTGTGTATGATATAGTGTGCTTCTTTTCCACCCTTGCTCTTGGGCTGACCCTCTTCTTGTATGGTTTTCTCTTACTGTTTTTCTTGGCAAGTGAGATGCTGATATTGTTTTGCATCCTTTATGTTCACCAAAAAAAATACACATTATGAGTAGTATACACACCATAAGGATGAGTGGGCCAGAGTGGGTCTTTCACACTGCTAGGAGTCACTGAAAAAAACAGCTTCATAAATCCTTGCAGGGAAAACTGTCTGTGGTACCACAGCTGTGGTATAATCTTTGATGACATATAAGTTTAAAACTCAAGTTCAGTCAAACAGAAAGTTGCCCTTAAAAAAAAGTACCCACCAACTAGGGGGAAATTAAGAAAAGATAAATTCCTCTTTTCTTCCTCCCAAAGAATATATTTTAAATTTTCAAACATGGTGCTTGAAGAACATATATTTGTATTTGGTACCTTGAAAAAGGCGACTAGACTTTCAGAGATGATGACTCAACTTTCCACTGATGATAACAGGGTTTGGATCAGGCCCTCTGTTTGTACATGCCTTGTAGGTAAACAGAAACTTTAACATCTATTGCTTGTAATCCTCTCATACATGCAGAGAACAAAATTCACCATGTGAAGTAAAGAAGGAATAAAATAAACATACAGGTCATGCTTGCCAACAAAAGCAAACAGCAGGCCCTCCAAAGCAGCCTAAAAACCTGCCTGTGAACAGTTCTGGAGTTCAGTGCTGTCTTACCATTACAAACGCCTTCTGGGACTGCCACGGTAATTGCTGAAAGAAAAATAATTTTCATCTGGTAGCTAACTATGTTGTATTTCAAACCAGTGCCTAGATTATCCTTAAATACCTTTGACCCCAGGGAAATCTACATTTAACCTTTTGTAACATTGGATTTGCCAGTTCCAAATTACCATCGCCATTATTTTATATGTTTGATAGACTATGTGACCTAGCGTAGATAAGATATAATTGAGACTGGTCAAAAGCAGAGGATTGTTTTACAAGCTGTTCTGGAAACTGATCAATATGTCAATGTCATATCTTGCAGAGCTGATTGACCAAATTTAAAAAAAAAAAAAAAAAAGGAAGGTTTTCATCTGTCTGCTTTAGTAGGACACCCTTCCAGCCTGTACTCCACACTTCTCCCTGTTTACAGCTGCAGATAACACCTGGCTGACTAGAGAGGTACAAAAGCCTTTCTCTTGTAGAAAACTTACTCCACATATTGGACCATAGCATATTCAGAAAGAAGCTATCTATTCACACTCCCTTGAGATCCAGAGGACAGAAGTGAATGGTTCATGTGCGATCTCTCTATCTACTGAGTAGCATCTCTGCTGTAATGTTGTCCACAGGGTAAATGACATTTTTCATGATAATAGTAAAGTATAAACACCAGACTAAGTTCAGTAGCACTCATATTGAGGGCAGTGAGAACTGGGAGAAAAAGGCCTACAGCTTATGAGAGCTTGGAGAAAAAGGTAAGAGTTGTGTAAAAAGATCCTAGAATTAGTAAGAATCTCCATTTGCCCTTCAGCTCTCCTCCCTTTTCTATTAAAGCTTTGGGGGAAAAGTGACAATAGTTCATCTATTTTATTAACATCTTTTCTTCCCAGGAGAATTAGATGGGTGCAGACAGCAAGGATAGAGAGGATTATTTTAGTCTAGTACCTAGGGTATTAATTATATACCTAGGGTATAATTAGGGTATATCTTAGAATCCTGGCATAATTATAGGAAATGGAAAACCAAGGCTGAATATTTGAAAAATTTCTTTCTGTCTGTACTAATCTGTAGAATTGTTGCCCAAGAGAAATGTTTATTGTTTTGCATATATAAGAAAGTGATGGACTATAAATTGGAAATAGACTTTATAAATTTCTTAGCTTTCAGAACATGCTTCTCATTTTAAATTCCAGATGAACCACATCTGTTGGTATCCTCTGGTTTTCACTTGTGTCTTGTTTAAATCAGAAATATGAGATAATGGGATTGAGGTTTAAGAGTTGTTCATGTGCCTGAAATCCAGAATCATTTGATTTTCCGTGCATCTTTTCTGCAGTCATCCCTGAAAAATATTCAGGAGCTTGCGGGCTCAGATCTGCCCCTGAGTGCGAACAGGTGAAGCACAGGCAAAACCATTATGTGAAATGTCCTTTTAATGGCCATGGGGCTTTGTTCTGTGCCACTAGTATTGACTAAGACTGGAAAATTTGTGTACCTTTTCCTCTGGTAGTACCTGGTAGTGCACGCCACTTCCTTTAACTGAGTTTCTTGAGGACAGAAAAAAAGGAAGATTGAAAATCACAGCTACTATTATAAGAGTATCCCTCTTTTTCTCTCCTTCTTTGCAGGAAGATAATTGCTGTCATCTTTCTAGGAGAACGTGCCCTTACAATTGAATCTCAGGAATTTTATAACATGTCTTAAAAATGGTTTGTTTATTATTTTGGGTTTTCCTGTTGTTCCTCCCCTCTCTTGACTGATTTGTTTTAGAGAAACTAAGTGTACTATACATAAACAGCTAGAGCAAAAACTACTTGCTTTTTTTATTCCATATTTTTACATACGTTTTTAATGACTTTCAATCAGGCACAATCTGTAGTTATAATAAAACAGTGGATGTTTATTATTATTGCTGTTACATTATTATTATTATACTCTACACTATTATTATTGAATTGTAAACTTGAACTCTGTGGTGCATTTTTACAATTTTCTCTGATTTGCAAGTGTTTGGGGGGTTCATTTACATAAAACAAAGAATTGATGGAGTTCTCTCATGCATCCTACAGTGAGTTTTGCTTTGTAGATTTCTTTTGCAAGAGTAATGTCACTCATTTTTGATTACCTTAGTAATTTGCTTTGCCTCTACTTGGTCACAATTTTAATTTAAGGAAAGGATTCAGTGTCTCAGGGACACTGGCAGATCCTGCCAGTGAATCCCACTGCCTGTGGGAAGTGCTGATTGATATTCAGAGCTTTAACACTTCCCATTTTGCTGAAGGAGGAGCTTCATCACAGACATTCTAGCTCTTTGGGCCCTATTTTTCACTTTTTTACATCCCAACCACGTGTCTCGTGCCGTGCTACAGCTACAGCACTGAATTCCTCATCAGAGAGCTCTCTGAAAGCAAGATAATACTTCCGCAGTCTCAGCAGTTACTGTGTCCTCCAGGACGTAAAAAAAAATCAGTTGGGGGGATTGACAGGACCTACATCCTCGTTTTATGCTGCTTAACTTGGAGCAATAAACCCCCCAACTTTTCTTGAAGAGAGGGCATTTGTTTAAGGTTCTACATCTCGCCATGCTCTGAGACAAACACTGCTTAGTGAATAGACATTTTTCCAAACCGTCCGGGCACCTATGCAGGTTACTGCACGAAGGACAGCAATGGTTTCTGCTGTGGTCCCAGGCCAGGCGTGGCTTTGAAGGGTTTCCAGGCACACCCACACGTCTGTAGAGGACAGCAAGTCACAAGGCATATAGATATGACCCATAGCCAAGCAAAGGCAAAGCTCTTCTATGAATGAAGCTGATGGCCCTGTTCTTTTACTTCTGGGTGACAGATAACGCAGTTTAGAGGTAGGCATTCAGTCATAGGGATGTTTGAACGCCTGAGATGGTTTCACCTGTGATTTTGCCCCCCTCTTGGTGAAGGTTGTCATTCCTAATTTGTTCCCACTTCCTTTAACTACCACCTCTTTCTCTCCATGTCCTTTTTAGCTGGATGAAGTTTATATGCTTCAATCATACTCAATCTACTAGCCATTGCTTCACCTAAAACCTTGCTGCTGTTCTGAGCAGAAAGCCCAGAAAGCAGTGCACAGACTCTGCTTTTCCCTCCAGCACCACAGAGAGAGACATTAGAAATGTCTCCTTCATGCTCAGGTTTTCAGCAACTTCTTCCAGCCAGCTAAAGACTTAACCTCATGTCTCCTTCTGAATATGGCTGACATGAACCATGGTGAATTTCTGATAATCTCTTTGCATTTTTCCCCTCAAGAAAGAAATTGATGTGTGTTTTATCCACTTTTGGCAAAAACAAGCAAACAAACAAACAGCTACAGTGGAAAGGTGGAGCCCAAGGCCAGAGCACAGCAGCAGCTTCTGGCAAAGAGCTTCAGAAAAAGCCACAAGGCCCCAGGGGTGGGAGAGCTCCTTCACTGTTTCTTGGAGACTTTGAAAAGGAAAGGAAAATGGGTTTAATCTCCAGACAGGTTATTTCTATTAAAGCTCACAGTAGAGGCAAGGGGGGGACTCTGTGAAAAGCTTGGACACCTTCACTCCCCCTGAGACTCCTAGAGAAGTCCCATCACCTCATGTTGGAAGCCTTGAGGAGCAGGGAAGCAAAGGAAGCCCTGAAGTCCAGCTAGAGGGAGATAAAGCAGCACTGTAAAGAATAATTTCATGACAAACAGGGCTCCCAGGGAGTTGTGTTGCAGGCCTGGCAGTGGGAGTAACAGGTAGCAAGGAAGGTGAGCAGAAGTAGTGGAGGGGAGCACTGGGACTGGGAATAGTGATGCTAGACCTTGGCTAAGGTGGTGCAGCCTCATGCCCAGAGAGGCAATAGCTGTAGAAATGCTGCAGCTTCCTGAGGGTAATGGCTGGAGGAGGAAAGCAGCAACTTGTCACCAATGCTGTCACTCATCCTTGCCGAGGGAAGGCTGGGACTGTGGCCAGCGTGATCTGGAGGCTGGTAGTTAGACATTACTAATATGTTCATATTTTTCCTTTTTTTTTTTTTGCTCCTTTCTCCCTTTTTCAAAAGATGCTCTGCCATTTAAATCCATGCACTTAGCTCATATCACGGGAGGGGGGCAATAAAGAGTGCTCCACGTGCACCCAAAGCCATGGGTTTTCTGAGATTTCTGAGCTTGCAGTTTATGCCAGGGTTTAAACATTTCAGGAAAAATTCCCTAGAGGCCCCTCATGGCTGCCAAGAAAACATCCTGGCAGATGAGTTGCAGCTCCAGGACTGGATGCAAGGAGTGGGAGGAGAAGCCTGCATGGCATGTCACAGCCCCAGCACTCACACTGCCCTCCAGCAGCAGCCCCTGTGCTCTGGCTCACCCTGCCCGGCAAGGGAAGCACCACTCCCAGAGAAACTCTCCTGGCATGTGGCTATTGATCTCACCAAGTGCTGCTGTAAACCATCACTTACAGCATGGTCTGTAAGCAGGATGAAGCTGAGATTTATTGAAGTTCCCGTCTTCAAGAGCCAGGGGTATTAATCTGAATTCAGTGGGTCCCCATTTGCCATGTGACAGGACTGTGCAGGTGCTCAATCACTGCCTTTCTTAGTTTTGCAGCAGCAGACACTTTTCTTCATGAAGACTAGAAGGGTAAATCCCTCTGAAACAAAAACCTATGTCAGAGGTTAAAAAAGCCCAAAACACTAATTAAAATAAATAACTAGGGACACAGTGAGACTGTCTGCCCACAAGGCAGGTTCTTGCAAGCCGTATTTTTCAACATTCCAGAAAATAACCACTGAAAATTTTGCCTTTTTTTTTTTTCAAGTATCTACTTGCAAAAAAGTCCTTTCAGTAGCATGGTAGTTTCTCTTAAACATTTAACACGTCGCTGTTTGCAAAAAGGCGGTGAATATTTTCTTAGCATGTTTTAAATTATTTGAGGCTTTTTGCTAAAATAACAAATTAATGCTCACCTTAGCCAAACCCACAAATATTTGTACAATTAAACAGCAGGCTTTGTAGTCAGAGTAAGAAAAGCATTCCCTTGTGTTTTGTGGCGCCAAACAGATTTTTTTTGTCCCACTGGATTAAGTTAGATTAACCAATCAGATAAAATGAGCAACACCAAAATGTATTAAACAATAAATTAAAGCCTACTTTTTTTAGGAATGCCTAATTCATTAACTTTGACATTTGGAAAGACTGAAATGCTGTGATGGAGATAAGGTCTTATCTGGGAATTATACCTATGGGTTTTAGAGGATCAGAGAGGGCAACTCTAGTATGCAAAACCAAGTGAACAGAAAGCAAACAAGGTGGCATGCTACCTTCAACTGTGTCTGGGAGAAATGTCTCTTTTTTAGGTATTATGTAAGTTATTGTTATGTAAATGACCTGTAGTCAGTCTTCCTGCCTCCTGTCCATTGTAGGCAGCTGGGAAGAAGGTAGAGGTGGGAATAAAACAGTGTTAAAAAGGAAAGGGGTGAGATGAACTATTTCCTTGACCCAGATCAGACTCAAGAAGAGCTCCAAAGTTGAAGCCATTCTGCCAGCAGAAAGATTTCAGGAGAAAATTGATGTGCCAAGAAGTGCCTGTTTGGGAGAGAGTTTTCTGTGTGAGAAAGTGTCCTGTGTGAGGAGCCTCTGCTGCAGGTACAGGGCAGGGTGTGTTTAGATCCTGCCTAGCCAGGCCTGCAGGACACCACTTTGGCAAAGACCCTTCTGGCTGGAGCAGGACACTGGTGGGATTTAGGTTGTATGTCAGTGCCCATGTAATTTACTATCTCCTGTGATGACTGAGAGGTAGTAAAGGGGGTCACTGACTATCAGAAATGAATGTGCTATTTTATGTAGGATACATCATCTTTTTATTAATAGGTATAACTTGTTCAATCTCTCTGTGATTCACTAGGGACAAGTGAAGGCCAAATATTTCAAAAGTCATTTTAAAGTGATGCACATAGCTGATAGCAAGGGCATAACCCCTCCTCTCCAATGCCATTCCCCCCTTAAAAGAAACACTGCTATTTTGTGGAAAGTGTTGACATACTAGAAACTATTCCATTGCTTTAATATAGCATTTCAGCCTTTCTGTTTCCAGGGATATTTTCATAAAGACATGGTCTTTATTGCTTGAGAGATCATCTGCTCCTGCTGCTTATTCATCACTTGCAGCCATATAACACACAGTCCTCTGTGACATCATAATCATCTCCAGAGCAACTAATTATGATGCCACAATCACAGGAGTGACTTCAAGTGAGGAATAAGCAGCAGGAGCAAATGAACTTGCTAAGTAACAAATAGTCTGTTTTCAGGCAAATGTCCCTAGTAATAAAATAGGAGGAGGGGGGAAACCTACAGAAAACATGACACATGGCCAGAAATGTTCGTAAATAGACCATTTAACAAAGTTTCTCACAAACGCCTCTTTGATGTCACATGCTATAACTAGCTTCTCTGGGCCAAAATCTGAAAAACTGGAATAACTCCAAGGATTTGAGTCACTTGTACTGGTGAAGAAACAAAATACACCAGATTACTTCAGATTTGCCCCAGCGCAACTGAACCTACTATGGAAACAGAATAAAAGTGACATGGCAAGAGGCTTTTACATTCAGATCAGAAAAAAGGAATTGATAATTCTCAAATAACAGAGGCATTAAAGTGATTTAGTTGGAATTTGGCTTTGTAGAGTCAATGGTTGTGCATACACAAGCATGAAAGGGAAATCATCCTTTTACTTGTGCTACAAAGCTACCGTAGTCTTGAATGATGGCCCTGCAGCTCTAGCAAGAAAATAGTATGGCAAACCTCAGTTTTTCTCATGAATCTACTTGGTTTCAAATAAAGTGGAAAAAAAAGATACTTTGGAAACTAAAGAGTGGGTGAAGAAGCAGTGCAGTTGTTGCTGTTTGGGTTTTTTTTAATTTATAGAAAGTATACTCTATATTGAACAACAACAGATGTCCTAGGAGTGAATGCAGGGTCATAATTCATTCTCAAGGCTCTGTGGCTGTTCATAAACTGCTCAGGCACTGTCTGACATCAGCAGAGTCCTGCAAGTGAATTACGGTCCCCTATCCACACTGGGGCCGTACATTACTGCATGCAACGGGCAGCCAAGACACAGTTGGCTCATGTCACCAACTGGTTTGCAGGCTGATGGGTAGTGAAGGAAAATATTGTATTAATCAGAAGTATTTTTCCTGAACATCTTTTGTTGGGACACGTTGAGAAACAAAGGTAGGTATTGCAGCACTGGCTGCATTGACTTAAAGATTTACTGCTAGAGTAGAAGGAGCTTTGAGGACCGTGTGGAACCTCCAGGAGAACATGATGTCTGAATTTCATTCATTTCTGCCTGTGCAACACCATGAGAATAGGAAAAGACATTAGTGCCCACAAAATGGTCTGGGGAACAGGTGTTACAGCCAATGGCAGGTTAAAATAGACCTGGAGGCTCCAAGAAATAGCCATTTCCCAAATACTAGAGAACAGCCCAGATGGTAGATATTCTGATATCAGTGAATCTTTAATACTATCTCATAAAGATTTAAAATGTAGTTCAATTTCAGCACAGTTGTAAACCCACATCTTACAGTCATACCAAAAGCTCCCTTAATACAATATGGTGGCTTGCACTAAAAGCAACTTAAGCTAAGAATTGCTTGTAAGTAATTTGTTTTATGCTCAGTTCCTCTGAAAAAGTCTTTCCTAGATGTAGCCACTTCATCCTCAGCAGTTTTCTTTAGAGATTTAAGTAACCCACAATCCGTTCTCGTCTTACTATATCCCTAAAATGCTACATAGTGGAAGAAAATTTGGGCAGAATTCTTCGCTTAAAAGGAATATTCCAGTTATTTTAGAATCCTTAATAACTAGAGAAAACCTCCCCCACTACCCAAAAAAAGCCTTTACTACCTATCCTGTCCCTAAGTCCCATTGCCACATCTCCCATAATTACCAACCCCCAGAGGCTGATTTTGAAGCCATCTATCTGTAACAGACACAGCTGAAAGGAGTGGGAGGAGAGCAGTGACTCAGCACTACAGACTTTAGTTCAATTTACTTTCTTTTTATTTCCACTTCACCATTAAGAATTTAGCCAGGAAGGTTAAAATGAGGAACATGGCATGAATCAGGACAAAGTGAAGACTATAAAGAAATGTAATGTTTTTTTTGTTTGTTTCCTCATTTTGCTGGGGTTTTTATTTTGCTAACTATTGAGAAAGGACGGGGCTAGAAAAGCGTACCTTTTAGGTGAATCTATTCATATAGGCCAGGTAGTTGCTGGGAATAAATTAGAGAAATCTTGTGACAGTTTTTATCAACACATTGGAGAGTTATATTTTAACTAGTTCTTTGTTTTCAACACAAAGGAGCTGGTTGTTAGGCATCAAATTTGGAAGAGGAAAGAAATAGTTATGCTAATGTAATTCATGGTCAGATGATACAAAGTCAAAAGAAGTTGCAAATCTGAGTGAAGATAGAAAAATTACAAAGGGCTATAGAGAGGCTAAAATCATCGGCAAAAACAGCATAAAGGGATTCAGTGTGGGGAAAAACAGTAGCTCAGATAGAACAATAGAGGCAAGTGATCCAGAACACTGAAATTCAATGGAAAGCCAAAATATGGAAAGCAATTGCTCTGTAAAAAAGGAAATGTTGTTACTGGGCAGTAATTAGATATGGGTTTGAATTGCAAATAAATCAGACAAACAAATAAACAAATGAAAAAAAGGACAAGGGCAAGATCAGGCTGTATGTGTCAAAGCACAACATGAGCAGAGACAGCGGTCCTTAAAAAACTGGGTTGACTCTTCCTTTCTGAATGTCATACTAGCAAAGTAAAAAAAAACCAACAAAAAACAAACCTAGCAAGTCATTAACTTCTTTCATTGTTTTGTGAGGAACTTCAGATTTATCTGTTGTCCTCCAATGTCTCATCATCAATGAGGGACTATTCACCCTGATTTGAAAAGTGCTCTTGTGCAAATTAAGTAAAATAGAGCCAAATTCATTGGACCAACCCAAGGCCTGGCTGTCCCCATCCTTGTTTAGTGTACTTCCAGGTATCTATTAAATATGTTATTAAATAGCCTCTTTTATGATATCCCCATATCAAACCATTAATGTGGGGTTTTTTTCTGATTTGAAGAAATACACTAGTCTCAAACCAGTCATCTGCATGTTAAGCTGTATTTAGAACAAATAATTTTAAAGCAAAACAACAACAGAAATAACAAAAGAGCTGTGCTGATTTTTTTCTAGATTTTTAACAAAATGTTTGATGTTGTAGAGATTTCCAAACAATTAATGTGAAATTGGGGATTGCTGTTCCCATGGTTTATTTACCATCTATAGAGAACTCAGCTGTGGTGATGCTGCTGCTATTGCTACTTTTCCCTCTGCATTTAGAGTGAAAACTGGTAAGCTCTTTGTTGGGGCACATTTCCATGAATTAAAGTGTGCTGGAACTGCAAGGTTCAAGCTGCAGCAGTGTGAAACTGTTGATTGAACAAACACATGCAGCAGAGGTTGGCTTGTGGGCTTTTTGATTCTTTCTCTCCCTAATAATCCTAAATTGTGGAGCCATGGGAAGGCCTGAAAAGTCATGTTTTTAACCATGACTTGCTCTTGTGGTAAGGCTGGCAGTGCTTTACCATGTCAAGAACAGGCGGATCACCTGTGTCCAAAGGCTGTTGCTTGTGGCCACTGCTCTCCCTGCCTGCTCAACACTTCCCCACTTGCAGTTAAACAGCTCATCCTCAAACCTTGTTTCCTCTTGTAAGGCTTCAAGCTCTGCCCTAGAGAACTGAAACAGTGAACTTGTGACATGCTCCATTTGTGTCTAAAAAGTGCAAAACGAACTAAGCAAGGCAAGTAACCAGTTTTATTGGAGCACTATGGGCTTGCTGTCAAAAAAGGTGCTTTTCCACAGAAGAAAAAGTGGTCAGGTTGCAACAGATGCAAGGAATATCTTGCAGGATGCCCTGAATTCTGCATAGCTCAATAGAAAGAGAGTTGTGTCAGGAATGATGCATTTAAAATGAGATTTAGTGGTGGGGAATATTTTCATGTCACATCTTTGCTGAGCTACTATAATTTTGCTCCAGTACACCTATCTCAGGGATGGAGGGAGGNATTGCTGACTCTTCAACCTCACCTCCAGCAGATCCTTTTGGGCCACTTAAGGCAGTAAATCTTAGTCCTGGCTTAAGACACCTCTTTGGTTACTGGTTTCCTTGCAATTCCTGATCCATATGGAGCTGCAAATGTTGATCTGTTTTCACTGGGCTTTCCCTTGGAAAAGGCAAATCTCAGAGGGCAGGGGTAGCCACTGGGCACCAGCTGCTTTGTGCTTGCTCCAGCCAGAGTCAGGTCTTCCCCAGCCACGTGCTTCATCAGCACCTAAATCACCAGATTTAGTCCACCATACACTTTGCTGGTCCCCCAAGGGGAACTAGTTGATTGGCTGGTTTCTATCTCAATAACAGAGGGAAGCAATGCAGAGATTTTGGCAGAACTCAGGGAGAAGGAGGATTTTTTTTTGTCGGTGCTTTCCTCAGCTAGAAAACCATTTTAATTTTTTTTCCACCACTGCTTCTAAGAATCCTATTTCCCTTGACTCTTGTTTAATACCGTAGGGCTGCTTTTAATGGTGACAATGTAGCCAGAATTAGATCTAATAACAGTGTTCGTATAGAGACTCCTAGATGCAGCATCACATAAATAAACTAGACTGGGTATTCTACAAAATTGTAAAAATGAAATAAGGAAGGTGTGAAGTTAGGAAGTGATTTATATGTGGAAGACTAGTGCCAAGAATATTGTTATGGGCCTGGCTCCTAGAGGCAAGATTTGTTAGCAGAATCTGTCTCTAAATATTTATGTTCAGCTAAATAATTGCTAAATAATTCCAGTTCTCAGCTGGAAATTCAGGATCAGGCCTAGCTCCAATGGGTGGCTGAGTAGGATTGTATATTGGTGTTTTATACAGCAGTCCTCTTACTCTGTGACACTGTAACTTTCTGGATGTAATTAATCTTTTATAAAGTGCTCTTCATGGCCTGTCATTGGAACACTTATTTTAGAAGTATTTCTTTAAAATAAATGAAGCACTTAAAAGCAATATATTTGGTATTATTTATTTGTGAATTAGTGAAAAAAGTTGTGCTTTTCTGCTCTGCTTGTGTACTCTGCTTTGCATGAACTCTGTTTTTGTCAGTTAACAACTTTGTGTGTGAGAGTGAGATTATGCTATTACTGTCATTATTTAGGCTTCCACAGCTTAGGGACAAGATTTTTTTTAATGTTCTTTTTACCATGTTGGCTAATACTGTGCTCAAGATTAATGGTGGGCTCCCTGTAAGGAGTTTTTTATGGAGAGACTCTAGAAGAAATTACCTCTTATGAACATACAGGGAAGAGAGAGCCTCATCACTCAATGCAGCTGGGAGACAGACATCTACAGTACAATATTCTTCTATTTTTCTCATCTCAGAGCAGTGTTATAGTGATGTGGCAAAGGGGACTATTTTGAGTTTATGATCGTGAAACAAAGAAACATTTTAAAGGGACCTTGTCAAGATTGGGAATTTTGATATTGGTACAGGCCCTCCAGTGGACTGGCTTTTGGTTACCTCTGTCCTCTCTCCTAGACCATCCCTTCATGTCCACAAGATCATTTGGTAAATCTGTTGAAGTAATTCAATGTTGGGATTTATAAAAATCCCTGATCTTAGCAAAAGGAAGGAGAATTGGTTCTGGGTCCTGTTAGCACAGGACCTGGGCAGGAGCAGTGGACATTGCAGGCTCTACTAAACTTGTGTTGTGTGATCTGAGAGCTGGGGATACCAAATGGGGTGCTCTTGCTAAACCATGAGTCAATGGTTTAGTGCTTTCAAAAACTGAGCCCTTGTCCTCAGAGGTGAAATGGTCTTGATCTCTCTTGGAAATCAGATGCTAGGAAGTAGATGTGGTTTTCCAAATAGCAACTGAGGGATTTGTCCAGGCTTTCACATGCTTTGATCTGTAACTCACTGACGCCACCAGACTCCTGGACAAACCTAGCATGAGTTGTCACAGTAGAAGGAAAATTTTTCCTTGTCTTCCTATCTTTAAAATCCCTTTTCTAAAGCTCTGGAACTCCCTCCCCACAAGGAGGGAGAAAGAGTTCTGTGATAGGAACAAATGACTGGGGGGGGGAAAATGCACCCTAAAAATGTAAGACTCTTAATCTTCTGGACTCTAAGACATTATTGGATTTATGGAAGATAGATATCATGTATCACTTGCATGTACAAAGCATCACCTGTCTTCTGAACCAGATATATTTTGAATATTTATACAGAAACAGCTCCTTTATGCATTTTCAAATGCTCCTGATCTAGTTTAATCAATTAAAACAACATTAAATGCATTTGAATATCTCAGCTCTTTCTCTTATCAATATAATTCTCAAATGTTTTCTTTTCAGAGCCCAAGGTGATGAAAAATAAATTCATTTACTCTATTACTTCTTATAATTGTGGCTCCAAGAATTTTTTCCCCTAATTTTGAAGCCACAAGAAGACTTTATGTAGCTCTAAAACTGCTGTTGGTTTTATACCACAATACTCAAGGGCATATCTCTCCTTCAGGCTGCTATTGTTTGCAATCTGGAGATAAAGGCACACTTGATAAAACTCTTTTAATGATGTTAATATTAATACTTTGGTGGAATACTTTATCCTCTAGTAGTAGCTTTAAAGAGTTTGTTGAGATTTTGTCATCTCATACATTTTAATAGAAAATTAGGTTTGTGATTAACAAGAAAAATATATCTACCTGTTACTTTATTTTACTTACAGTGTCATATAACTGCTGCCAGTGGAATAATGTATACCTTGCACCATATGTAGCTCGGCACTTGTAGTGAATACTTGATGCTTCAGACAGAAAGCAAGGTGCAAACCAGCTATGAGCATTACCATAGGCTATGCTACTCAATGTCTGTCCCTTGGGAAGCTTTGCATGGATGGAAGGGAAGGCTGTGAAGCTCCTTTTTCTGAAGGAGGGAAAGCTCCCAGTCTCATAGGGACCACAGCTGCCCCCATTCTCCCTTTGCAGAGGGAAGGTCATTCTGTGGTCTGTAAGCCAGAAGCTCTAGTAGGCTCTGGAGCTAAGCCAAGGACTTGTAGTTTGTCCCTCTCTGCTCCTTTGGGAGGCTTTTTATGCTTGAGGATGTAGGAACAGTGGCTTGAGAGCACTTAATTGCAGGGCGGTGGTGAGGAGGAAAGAGGAGTCCCCATCCATAGAGGGCTTTGTCAGCTGGAAACACTACCGGGAACTGTGTGTGATTGCTGCTGCTGAAGTTGTGCAGTGTCACCCTTGGAAGAAAAATCAGGTTAGCTCCAGGGTAGAGAGATCTTGCACTGGCTTAATCCCCTGAAGACCTTAGAACGCAGTGCATGGAGCACAGAGTGGCATCTGGATCATTGCAGTGGGGTCCTCTCTTATAAAAGCCAGGATAAAGAAACAGTTTGGGGCTGCTCAGCACTTAGGGACAGGCCTTTACTGCTGCACACTCCTTACTAAGAGCCATGAGGTGCACTTTGCTGGCTCCTTTGGCTCCCATTTCTGACCCACTTTTGCTGTATTTGTTATGCATCTCCTGAGCCTCAGCCAAATGAGCCATCCTCTGGGCTTTAGGTTCAGGTGGTCACAGTCACATTTCAGCACACTGCTGGCTTTAGAGGTAGGAATGCTGATCCCATTACCTATTGAATCTGTATCCAGTTCTCCAGCAAGTATACAAGCAGACTAAAGGGAAGGCTTCATTAAAGACACCTAAGTCCCTACATGAGGAGTCCTCTTATGGGTTGTAGCATTGCTCACTAACGGGTTCTTAGGAAAGATGGAAGCAGTCCTACTTGAGGGAAATCTTTTCTGATCAATGTTATCCAGTGCTACTGCTACCTAGCAGGAGGGAGGCAGCATTTGCTGAATAGGCCAGATTTACTGGCATGCAGGAGAGTAGGGGATCCACCCCTGGTCCCCTTGGCAGAGGGCAGTGCTGCTCTGCCCAGCTTGGGGCTGCAGCAAAGCCACGTGAGAGAGATCAGTATCCTTGCACAGGTCAATTGCTTCACATGCTACTGCATTCCCAGCTGCATAATTTACTGTGGCTGCCACGTGAGGGATAGTGAAGACAGCCAGGATGAAGTGCTGTGCCAGTAACAGCCTTGGTAAATTAAGTAGTGATGGGGCTGAGCAGTAAGATTTTGATATGGATCTGAATTTTGAACAGCTCGAGTTCAAGGGAGCTGGGATCCTGGTTTTGGGCTCTGTCCCATTTAGAATTACAGCAAATGAACCCATCACCATTTTGAACCCAATGTTTCACACTGTGATAGTGGCTGTGGGAACACTTGATCAGCTGCTGTCAGTCAGAGCAATAAATTGGCCAGCTTTGTGTCAGCCGATGAAAATGCTACAGAAAAAAGTGCAGGCTTTAAATGTCCTTTGGTCTTTTTTTTTTTCCTCAGGCCAAAAACCAAAAGATATTTGCAATAATATAAATAAGAATGAATTCCCCAGATTCCCTTCTCTTTCAAGCTGGTAAAACAATCATCTTCTCTTCTTGCAGTGCTCATCAGAGCTCAATTCTTTGTGTCACAGCCAAGTATAGCAAAGCCACTGCAAATCAGGGAAAACAAACATTCTCTTCTTGCTTGTCATTTGAAGTTATCTTAACCTGATTTCAGCTGAATGACACTTTGCAGGGCCTCATTACATGGCTCAACTATTTCTTCACCTGGAGGAACTTGCTTACTCCAGACAAAACTTCTCAAAAAGGAAGAATTTTTCATCCCTCACATATGGAAGGATTTAATCATGATACTAGACAGCATGCAGGATTCATGCTTCATAATGAGCTTCCACTGTGAATCAGGATGAGACTTTAAACCTGTTAAGGGTGGTGTAATGTGGTGATGGAAGATAATCTTGCTTGGAATTCCCTAGAAAGACTTAATGACTGTTGGGCAAACCAACAGGATTGACTGTGCTGAAAGTTCAGCCAGCTCAGCCTGCACCAGTCTGTGTTTGGGCTCTTTCGAATGTATCTGTTTATCTTCCAGGTACATTGTCCAGTGAGTAACTTTTCTGGAACACTTAAGTGGTGTGTTTAGCCTGGGAATCAAGCTTCAATGCAAAATTCAGTGTATGTTAGTTACCTTGCAGGAGCTACAGAGAAACTCTTGTCAGGGAATGTAGCGTGACAGGAACTCCTCAACTTGCATTAAGAAAATTCAATGAGGGCCATATGATAGCCTTCTTCTATTTACTGAGAAGCTGGACTATTATTTGCACTAAGCTTGACAATCTCAAATATTAACATTGCCCTTGACCTGTGTTAGAAGTCCTACAGTTATGTACATGAGTAGTACTAATACAGAGCCAGAAAAAAAGAGTGATTTATTGCTGAATGTCCAGCATTCATGACAGTAACTGTTTCCTGTCTCCTTCTGCTGCCACAGGACTAATTAACAGTATTTCCTAGGCACCTAGGGAAACTATGTATCAATTCATTTATTGTTTGACTTTGCTATTTTAGGTTTTATTGTTATCCCCAGGGTTTTACCCTTCTTTTCAACTTTTTTCTTTCTTTTCAATTTTCTTCCATCATCATTTCTCTTCCAGATAATTCACATTGCCCAGTGTAACCTTGCTATCAAAGATAATGGACTTTTTGAAAGACTCTTAAGTTCCTTTTTCTGTGAGTAATCCTAATTGCCTAAACAGCCCATATGGCTTCAATGAGATTGCTTGTTTAACTAATAGTTTCTCTCTCTTGCCTTACTGTCTCTTTCAATCTATCTGGTAATCCAAGGTTATAACTGGTCACAAATACTGGTTAATTTACTTTTGCAATTCAAAAAGAAAAAACAAACATTGCATAAATGGTTCTTCCTTGCTCATCTTGTAACTCTTTGTCTTCAAAAAGTCTAATGAAAATTCCAATTCTAATGACTAGCTCTAGCAAAATTTTGAAATATTTTCATCTTCTTGGCTCTTCCGACTAGTATCTTTAAACTCCTGTTTTCCTATTACAAATCTACTGGATTTACCTCATGCATATGCATGACAGTAAGTCTGACAGTATCAGGCTACAAATATGATTTAGTAAACATTGTTATTCTGAGGAGGGCATTTCTGTTTTGACAATACCATCATATATTGTGGTCCTTCACTGTCCTACGGTGCCTTTTAAGCAGTGCCCTTTTTCTAGTCTCAGGAGAACTTTCCAAGTGTGACGAGGTGATAATCTGTAATAGGATTTCTTCCTACAGAGTACTCACAGGGTTTTGAAGCTAAGAACTTTAACTAAAGGTATTAAGCATTCTTGAAGGAAGCATGCCCAAAGAAAGAGTAATCTCAATTCCAATGTACAACAATAGATCACCAACTTAAAGGCTAACTGATGAGTGCAGATGTTCAGAGATCATGGCTAATTACATCACAAGCTGGCAACCACTGGATTCTAAGTACCATATGTTGTTTCTCAAAAATAAGTGATGCTTCTCCTATCCAAGAGGCTGCCACCACTATCAAGAAGCTAATAAAAGAGTTTGGGGTCTCAGTGGACCTGCATTGGAGCCAGTCATGTAACTTTGAAGATGCCACTTTGCAGATGCAGTCCAATGCTTGTGTGTCCAAGACCTAGACAGCACTCCAGGCACAAGTGTGAGAGTTGCTGTCTGTTCCTCTTGAGAACAATCTTGCTTGCTAGTATTAGATGGGAAATTTGGTGCCTACAGTGATGGTAAAATGCTGAAACTTTATTACAGGCATTCTGCAAATAGTTTACCAGTCTGCTGTTTGTTCTGTGAATCACATCAAACCTTGGAAGAGTTTTATCTCCTTGTTCCCTTATACACAAATGTTTATATAGGAGTCTTCCTCCCTCAGCAGCATGGAGTGGATCAGCTCTGCTGAGCTCTGTACTCTTAGCTGTGTCTGTCTGCAGGCAGGAGTTGCTTCTCTGTGTGCTCTAAAAGAGCTGTATACCTGTCCCACTGCATGACCATGCCTCATGTGGCAGCTAAGGCCAATATTCTCCAGGGCTGGGGTTTCCCCAGGTACAAGGGTGGATTGTCTTAGCCATGGATTTAGGCAGCCTGGGCAGGTGGAGAGTCTGAGCTGGAGCACTGAGCTGGCAGGACAGTGTAGGTATGTCCATGTTTACTGAGTTTTCTTTTCCTTCAGGGAGTCTTGGAATGAACTCCTGGAGACCTGTGCAAACAGAGGCTTGTGAGTATTAGCTCTGAAGGAAAGAAAACATTCCACAGTAGTTTTACATTTAGTTTTTCAAGTAGCCCAGTTTTAATGATCTGTATTCTGAGAGAATATTACTGCGAGAAAAGCTGCACATTTAATATAAAACAGTGATCATTTTTACTGTTGGTTGGATGTTCTGCTTATCCATACTCACCTATTTTGCCTCATATCAAAAAGCTGATCACAGAAATGTAACACCTAGGAACTATAGTGAAAAATATGTAGGGAAAAAGGAGGAGCAAATGCTGAGGGCTCTGGAGTTTCAGTTCCTAAATACAAGACCTCATCTTCTGTTTCATTACAGTAAATGGCAACTTGACCGGCAACTTGGGGAATACAACAATTATGAAAGGCAGTGTCAAGCATCCACTTCTAAAAAGTCCATTGTGTGTAGGTTTTATGATACATTATCTTCTCTGGATTTCAAATATGTCATCTGTCCTATAAAGGAAACATTTTCTTTGAAATAGATCTACATGGAGAATGAAAAAATGGGGGTTTGGCCAAGACCAGATATTGTAGAAGTAATTATAATTAAGGTAGGGAAAGCTTTAAAAGGGCAACATAGAAAATTGCCATAATAAACACGTAATGAAACAACATGGAATTTAGTACTTAAAAGGCAACCCTTTATTTGTTATAACTTAAAACAGTGGCTTCTAGGACATAGCACCCTACATAGTGATTGATATCAAAGAAATCTTCATTTGGAGGGAGACATGCCTCATCAGGTGTGCTAGAGCACTTTCTACACTTGCACCTTTCTGAAATTGCCTATAACCATGACACTTACTATCCTGCTGTTTACTCACATTTAAGATTAAGAAATTATTCATTGTTTAATACAGCATGTAATGCCTCCCCTAGAAAACACCTCCTCTGTGCAAACATACCATGTATTTATTATGAATGAAACTCATTAATAAGTAGTGCAATCAATGTTTGAGCTCCCGCAAATATCAAATGCTGGGGTTGCCTTTTGGCTGCTATTCGTCTTAATGTCAGGATTTGGAGAACAGGTTGTACTTCAGCAGAGGTATCAATTTCCATAAGTCAGAATCAGAAGTCGTGTCACCTGTTTTGCCATTTATCTACTAAATCATTCATCTGTCTCTAACACATGTGAACACCCGCTGCAGTCACTACTTATGACTGCAATACTTACCCAGTTTTGCAGTTTTCCCCATCATGCCAAAGGGGTGTTTATGTCAGAGTCAGGAAGGTCTTTTTCATCTTAGTTCCCATTCAACCACTTTCTACTCAAATTTTTAACCTCATTCTTAACCAGACTCTCCTTGCCTACCATACTTTATCACATAGGAGGCACTTCAGTCTAGTCCAACTCTGAAAATCTTAGAAAAATTTGAAAATGTAAGTGGAACTGATCAAAATTTTCAGCATAAACCTCTGTGTATTCTTCTGTTGGCTGTTCTTCTTGTTTTACTTTTCTATTATGAACTCAGTGCATGGGGAGGGGCTTGTACACGCAGACAAATTCAGACCTGGTGAAAAGCAGGGCTGTAATGTGAGAGGTGGGTGAAATGAATATGACTAAATGACTAAATCTGTAGGAACTGAGAAATGATCCCACTGGCTCAGCTATCCGCAAGGTGTAAGATTTAGCAGAACTAGAGAAGGACTGTCTTTAGACCAGATCAAACCCTCTCTGAGTGTGGCTGGACGTCTCATAGAGAAGCAGCTCTGGGGTTCCTCAGACTGTACCTGGTCTTTGAAGGTCACTGCAGAGATTTTGGTGCTGGACAGATGCCCTGGACTGTAGGACAAGCTGCTCCTCTGTGGGCAGCCCCCTACCTTCCCCATCCTCTGTCCCTGCCTCAGCCCAGCAGAGAGGCTCATTGCCCTGCTCTGCCACTGCTCCCTGCAAGAGCCCACACCAATGGAATCACCACAAAGACCTCAAGTGCCCCCTCCAAGGGCTTTTCCTGCACCTTTTTTTTCCCAGTGTAGTCTTTCTTGAAGAAATAGTTGTCTAAATAAATAAGCTGTACACTTTGCAGAATGTTTCCCAAGTACAGCTCTCTTTATTATGGTCAGGACAAAAATGACTGAATTCATTGCAAAATTAATTCAGCTGTTCTTGCATTTCTCTTGACAGGCCTTTGGATTTTGAGTGATGTCCTTTTGGGACACTAGAAGATTCCTTTTTGTAACATCTTCTTATTTTTTTTAAGCTCAGCTTTCTTTTCTTGAGCATAAAATTACACATAGTCATTCCTTTTTTGTCCCTTACCCTTACACAAATTCTTTTAAAATGCCTATTCTACATGTCTTATCTTTGTCTTTTTTTCCTGAGACAAGAAAACCCACTGCAGCAACCTTATTCTGCATAAAGCTGGGCTGAAGTCATCCTAGTATTTGTTAGGGCTGATCTGTCCAGTATATTTATTTTACTCAGTTTATGAGCAATATAATACCTGACCTATTCTTCTACAGACATCCAGGCTCAGGCTTCATAGCCTCACTACAAGTAAATATATAATACAGTAAAAACTGAGAATGTAGCAAAATCAAGAGTGTAAGCTGAGTTCATAATGTCCAACTGAACTCGCTGGTTCCGTAAAGACAGATATGCCAAACCATCACAGCAATATACATGCATGCAATTTAATTCTGTTACATAAACTTTTAAAATTGTCATTGTGTGATACCTTCTAAATTTAAACTTTACTTCTATTATGGGTCTGTTAAGCAGTAAAATACCTGTGTTCATATAGCAAACATAAGTACATAAGTGCAGATTTCCTGGCTCATTTTCTACTTTAGATTTAAAAATCATCCCCCCTGCCTTATATTTCAATTTTTTTTTCCTATCTTTAGGTATGTAAGAAGCACATTTGCACAGCAGTCCAATACAGCCAATGTAAATCAGTGTCATTCCCTCCAAACAAGCAGAGCTGCACTGATTTACACCAGCTGAGGCACCAGCTGAAGATGGTCGTAAATTTTATAGTGGTTTTTGACTTCGGACTTCCTCCTTTTTCAAGGATATGTGTGATGAGTGCTGCTCCTTTTCAGAAGCTGTGTGGGTTTGTGTTATGTGTTACTCCTAAAGGTGTTTTTAACTGTCCTTGATTGTTCTTCTACTAAGTCAGCAGTTAAGCATAGCTCTGAAGAGACAGTTTTCTTACTCTGACTCTAGTTTTCTATGCTTCCCTTTTTCTGACTACTGACATCCTTAGTGCATGACACGTTAATCGAATAAATACTACTGCAAGCGGTACATAGCTGAACTTAATTTTTAAGGAACAATATTCTCCTCTCTTAAACATCACTGAAAGCTTATACACAGGAAAAAAAAGAACAGTTATCTGCTGAACTGTATCAGCGTCCTCTGATATAGCCATCTTTAAAGCACTCCTTTGGGTAATAGTACTAATTAAATCCTGCAATGCTTATTCAGTCTTCTGTCCATAAAAACTCCCACTGATGGGATCTGAGAGTCCTCTGAAAAGCAGGCCTAACTTTATTTACGTGTATAGATATGGATTCAAATGCCTAACATTGCACAGTCTGTTGGAAAATGTTGGCCTGCATGCTCAAGGAACACAGGATAAGAGACTTTAGAGACAGAATGGCAATTAAATAGAGTTTTTCTCAGCCTCCCACCAATATAAAGATGCACAGTAAGCTACAGTGTATTTCTTTCTTTTAAGGAAAAAAGAAAAGGAATCATTGAAAAGACTGAAAAGAAATACACTGGTTGCACTGAATTAGTGGGACATGACTTCAAGGTAATGCACAGTTACAAGAATGAACTGTTTGAACTATTCTTACATACTCATTTGTTACAAAACATTTGTAACTGTTCTAGGTGAAAAGCTTTACACAAAGCCATCAATACTAAAGAGTGATTTGTTGGAAAAATGTTTTTATATTAAAAAACCCACACATTAAAAATTAACTACACAGTAATGTGAGCTGGTCCTATAATTCCTTAAATTTTGTCATGGTTGAATGGCACATGACATAATGATGACTCTTCTGTTAGCTGCAGTTGGATGTCTGGTGTTCTGTCTAGATTTCTGTGGTGCAAGCAGTAGAGATCTTCTCCTTACTGAATCAGATCTTGTTAGGAAGGGTTTTATGATCTACCTGGATCTTACCAGGTTTTTGGGGTGAGTCCTATATTCTACATTGTTGTCCACATGCCAGGCCATTGTGAATGCAAGCATCTTCAAAATGTCTTGGCAATTACACTTGCCCTTGCCAGACCCATGAAAGTCTAATGGAAAATCAGTGGTACTGTTTCCTAAGACAGATTTTCAAAGCCCACTGTTTACATGTTGATGATTTGGGTTTCTAAATCCTGACTGTTAAGCATCTTTTAAAATCCCTTTGGTTTTGCGAAGCCAAGAAGACTGAAGAGAAATGCGGATGGTGTCTGTATAGCACTTGGAAGAATATCAGGTAGTTTATTTTTGCCTGTTCATCCAGCTGCTGAGCCATTTCCCATCCTAATAAGTATAAGTAGGCAACCTTCTGTTTCCCTAAGGAGTCTAGATTGCCTGTAGCTACGTGGATTGGTCTCTAATAGACAAAATATCTTATATGCACAGGAGGTTGTGCTGGTTCATCGACATTTGCTTGGGAAGGGGAATTTGCCATTGCTGTCCATCTCCTCAGCTGTTTTGCAAACCATTTATTTCCCTTCTGCAAAGGCTGTGGATCCTGTGCATCAGACCCCCACCACTCACAGTGGTCTCTCCTCTGTGTGTGTGTGTGGACACTGTCCTGCTCTGGGATGCAGGAACTCTGTACCCAGGCATGGGATTGGGGTCATGCAGCTCAGGCATTGCCCTGGAAAGCTGCTTGGCATGCAGTGTGCCTGCTCTGCTTGGCAGCCTGGTGTTTCATGGCTAATCAGCATGTGCTGGAGCACAGGCAGCACAGTTTAGAGTGGAACTGACCCCCAAATGTCCCCTTCTGGAAAAAAACAAGGGTCAGATTTAAGTAAATCTCATGAGTGAGGTAGGTCTCTTGAGTCTTCCTCCTGGCTCCAGGTGGCCCCTAGCATGGCAAAGGCCAGCGGCTCAAAAGGAAGGGCAAGATCGGGTGTGGATGCCCCTGTCATCCAGCCCCCATGGCCATGTAACCCCTGCACACAGCTCCTCTGGGATAGCCAGTGGCAAGCCCATGGGATCAAGCATGCACCCTTGGCCTGTCACAGCTCCCTCTGTGGGGACAATGATTATCCGATGTCAGCAATTGATGCTTTTACAAATCAGTCATGAAGTACAATTTTAAACTGATTTTAACAACCAGAGCACACTGCCACTAGGAAATGACAGCAAGTTTTTTGACAGCAATATTCAAATGAATAGGAAAGAGAAAGAGACTGTACCTGCTGCTGAGTATTGTGTTTTAAAGAAAATTAGGGGGATTTTGCATTTTTTCTTTTCTATTTTTTTTTCCTTAGAGGTAGAGGATCAATTTTTCTGGCAGGACACAACACAGGTGAGAAACTCTCAGGCCTGTAATTCCCTTGAACAGGCAGCGAGCTTGCAAAGCAATTATGGGCTTCTGTGGATTAAGATAAATAACCTCTCTGAATTACAGTGTTGTTCTATACAGACCCAAAGTATATCCTACAGCAATATCTGCTGTACTTCAGTCTAGCTTGAACCTGCCAAAGTCTAACTCAATATATGACTTTCTCATCAGCTTAGCAACAAGTAGATATATTTATAAAATTTCCAAACAACTAAAGCACTACTTGGTCTTCCTCACTCCTAAGGCACAAGGAAGCTTCACACACCATCACAAGTGGTGATATTTTTTTCTGAAAGGGGATGGTCCAAGGAGATGCTGTTTTAATGTGATGTTATGTTCTGCTAAGCACACAGAAGGAGCTTGGCTTGTGTGTCTGGGAATGGTGGGAGACCAGCCATAGCAAAGCAAGAGCATATGAAAAAATTCCTTTTACCAGTGAGATTTTGAAGGGATTTTAGGATAACAAAAACTTGTCTCAGTATTCCGGGGAAGATGCCATGGTTGTATGTGATTGACTAAAGGTCTGCTTGGATCTTGGTGATGGGTGGGTCCCCAGATGCCATTTTCTTTACCTGTGTATCTATCATGACATTGCTTTTATTCCCTAACACAAAAATAGGTGTGTTATTATCCTCTTTCAGGCCTTTGGAGGACCTCAGTGGTAGAAGTAAGAGAAAGGGGATAAATTCTTGTGTTTCAGTAGACCTTCAAGGGCTCCTGGCTCCCAGAGAGTAAGAAAAAGGAAAAAGAAGTGTTAAAGAAAGTAGAAATAGGGAACAACAGAGTTCTCCTTTATAAGCAGCTTTTTTCCCAGGATAAGTCTCCAGCTGGGGCTGCTGGGATGTGTGGGAATCCCGATGCCACACCAGGGTGCTTCATCTGAGCCCTTATCCACTTACCATCACTAAATAAACCACAATGTTTTAAAGGAGACATGGCTTTGCCATTACTTTCTGGTTATGTTCCAAATGAGCAATCATATTTCACACAGGTTGCACACTCTTCAGGGAGGGTTTCTGATCTATACTTAGGATACTCACTATTAATAATGGGGACCTTTGCTGAGATAGGTGACAGCTCATTAACATTCTTCCCAGGACCTTCTATGCTTTGATGTTATGTTGATAATGCTGTCTTCTGGTACAAGTGCTCAGAAATAAAACTCTAACATAATCAGCAAATTAGCTCCAGAATAATAAGCTTCATTACAGCTAGCCAGCTACTCCAGCCTTCTGCTTTTATCAATGAATTAAAAGCTCTTCATCTGCAGTTATTACTGTAACATGACACGGCAGCAATGCTGAGCACTGAGAAGGCGATTTTGCTGTGATAAGCATGGTCCCCCACAGACTGTGGTTCTGTAGCTTGCTTCCCTAGCCATGGGTTTGTTCTCCATAATCAAAGATTTCATTTAAAAATAAGAGTGCATTACATCCAGCATGCCTGTAAAAGCAGCTTTTAAACTAGTCCTCCAGTGTAGGACAGCATCAGAATGTCAGAGTCTGCAGGTAGACAGGAAATTATTAAGCCTAACTCAGCCACCGCAATTCTCAATGTATTTTGTGCGGGGAAAGATGAGAAAGTGCTCAGGTCCCAGCACAAAGAGTGACCATAGTGGGTAATGTTTAGCAAATCCCTAGTTTATCTCTGAACTTCTGGATTTCCCAGTTGCTCTTCATGGAATGTGGGGTTTTCACTGTTGCCGGTGTCCTTTTCTAAGTTATTTGTATTTGTTCTATGTAAGGGTTGTAAGGTTCAATCTTTCTCACTTCTGAGATTTAGAGATTCTAATGTCAAAACTTTCCAGGATATTTTTGCCATGGTGTTTGCTAGAATCATACACCTTGAAAAGTTCTTTTTTTAAAAAATTTTAAATAGCTGTCAGCTCCAATTTTGATTAGAAATCCCTTCTGATTTCAGTGTAAGCTACCCCAGACTTACATCTACCAGGTACCTAACTACAACTTTGCTAAGTTTGAAAGAGATCTTCTTACTCCCTGGTTTCTGCAATAGCCAAAACCTGTGTTTTCTGGGTGGGAAGTCCTTTCAGTGGTGGTCACCAGACACAAAGACATGAGGGAGTATTGGCAGAGTAGAAGTCTTTGGTGCTTGATATCAAGCCTGAGAAACCTTATTTGAAGCAAGAAGTCTGCAGAAACTTCTGCTACATTTCTCCTATAGGATGTCTTCCTGCATTTCTCTTGCTAATGCAATGGAAGGAATGATAGGATGTTGTGCTGGCTCTTAAGGCTGGAAACTGCTGTGAGAAATGGGAAGAGAAGATAAGGCCAGAAGAAGACAGGAGAGATGTTCTGTAAAGGCTGGACTACAGTCACCCTCTTCCCACTGAAATATTTTTCAGGTGTAAAAAAAATTGCTAAGCAATGTAACAGCACATTATGGAAATGGACATACTACATCTTTTTCTGAGGAGGAATTTCACTTAAAAACCTTGTTCTCCCATACTACCTCCAATAAATCTAATAACAATTTTTCTGTTAATTTTCTCCCCCTTCTCCCTTAAACTCTTCTGAAAGTGTTCTTGCACAGTACAGTAGCTGGGACACTGGAAGCAATCCATATTAGTTGAGTGCAACTTTACATTCCCTGCTGGCACAAATGAAGGGCTAATACAAAGGTGCAAATGAATGCAGATGCTCTTTAGGCTGTGTTGCAGTTCCAGTTCCAGAAAAGTTATATGTACTCATACATCATGAATTTAAAACAGTGAAAAAGCCATCCCTCCAATATCTCGAAACTCCTCCTTCCTTTTGGGAAGTTTCTAGCCCTTAAGCTTCTTTCTGCAAGGATAATCATATGCATTGAGTACACCCTCAAAGTACATATGCATTGAGTAAAGAACTTGGAATATTTTTAAGAAGACCCTAAATCTATTTTAAAATGAAAAACCTAGAAAAAAATCTCAGCCCAAATGTCAGTGGCTTTTGAATGCTCTAGACATGACTACACAGTTCACTATCTGGAAAATAATAGCTGCTTTTAAATTTTTTTTTACCTGAAAATTGTATTTCTAAAAGAAATGTTTTTGCTGAGTTTTATTTTGTGTGCATGAGAAAAGCATCATCTTCCAATGAAAATGTTCAGGTGCTGTGCAAGAACGCTCAAAGAAAATAAACTTTTTGAGTTAGTATGACATCTTTCATGCATGTATTTTGAAATAGTACAAAGTCAAATGCAATTTTTAATTTCTCCCATACTTGCCATGAGAAAGCATATTTTTCTCATAAAGCAATCATTTTTCCACTGGCTTTGTATTTGTTTGCCTTTTTTTTTTTCCAGAAGAAAACATATGGGGGTTTTGTTGTGGTTTGTTTTGTTTTAATCAGATTTAATAATGATTAATACTTGACATTACTTTTACTGGGTGTTTATTGGCACGTGCCACAGTTAGCACACGTATTACATACTGGCTGCAGAAATAACCAATCCAATCCAGGTAGCATTAGCCTTTGCAGGTGCTGATGGAAGATCAGACAGGAAATGCTTTGCTCCTCAGACAGCTCAGCTGCTCATTGCCAAGGAGCAGTTGCAGAGGGGACCTGGCACTGCCAAGTAGCCAAACTTCTCCTGAGCTGAATCAGAAATGCTACAGAAATGCCAGCATTTGTGGGCTCCCAGGTTTTTGGTGGCCTTCCTGGTCACTGATACTCATGCTGGGTGAAAGCCAGCTATTTTCATCTGGGGCAGGGGAATAGTTTTCCAAGGGTTGGTCCATCCAAGAGGCAGTTGATGTCTACTGTATTAACTCCTTCAAGGAATTTTTATTCAACTCCATAGGATTTGAATAAATCCTATTCTGATTTCTGCTGCATGTTTGTCTCTGTGTAAAGATGAGGCAGGACTATTTCTGCGCCAAGGAGAGGCCCATCATTGCAGGAGACAAGAGAACAAACATTCTCACAGTATAATCAATCTTATAGAGCAGATGGATACAGTAATTAGAGCAAAAACAATTTTGCCAAGAATATTAACATTTCAACAGTTTATCAGAAAGGGGGTGTTGACACCGGTCAATAATTTTCTGATTATTGCAAAAACATATTAAGTTGTTGACTATTTTGTGCAAAATAGGACAGACTAATTTTGGCCTCCTGACCTTGTTTGCAGCGATGGGAGGTAGCATTGCCTCCAAAATATTTTTTCAAAACAAACAAACAAATAAACATGTGTTTTCCCATGATTTGAAGGTATTGTAGGCCATAAAGATGTATGGGGTTTCCAAAGACCATATTTATTTATATTTTACTCAGTCTCATGATACTTGGGTGCATGTTGCAAAAAATTAAACAACTGTTGTCAACAGTTAGCACAAGTCAAGCCTACCCATTCCTCCCCCTCTTCCCATACGTGGATGAGATAAACATCATGTGTATGGACCCAAAAGAAAGAATAATAATAAAAAAGAACTTAGAAGAATCCATGTCCATCAAAGTTAAAAACACTGCCTTTACTGGGGAAGAAATAGCTTCTATTTATTTTTTTCTGTCTGAGTGTAAAACTGGCAAGTCTGTGCAAGACATGAGAGGGAACACTGGAATGACATTTTACTGGTATTAGTGTGTATTTCTGTTGTCTGTTTTTCCCCCCTCCTCTTTCTATTGTTTCTTCCACTTTTTCAGTATCATGGAAATCCTTCCCACTGACATGTTTTCTCCCCTGTGCTGTTCCTCAGTTGCCTCTGATGCTGCTCTTGTAGGGCACTTTCAGTGCTGGGCCATTGACACACACACAGACCCAGCAGACTCGTGGCTCTGTGCTGAAGGACCCTCTCACCTGCCTGCTGGAAGGGACACCTCTGTGGGGCATCAAGGTGCCTTGATGTAACAGCTGGCTACACAGCTGGATAGAACATTTGGAAAAAAATCAGCACAAATCCTCTGAAGCAATTTCCTGACGCTACAGCCAGCCATGTAACTCACTTTGAGGTGTTGTGAAAGGACTGGGCAAGTGGATATGAATTCACTTTATGTCTTGCTTTCCCTTAATGAATCACATGAACCAGGCTCTGGAAGAACCCAGAAAGGAGAAATTGGCAGAAGGAGGGAATTTCCGTGAAGTCAGGAATGCCCTTCTGCCTACCCTGCCAGACACTAGTGTTGAAGGAGTGGATAAGAGACCACATGTCCAGGCAGAAAACTGCACTTATAGCTGCTTGACTTGCATGTGGCACATAACTTCTTACTATCAGCAGTAACACTTTGCAGCTATAGCTTTATATTCCTCAACTCTGGCAGTACAGATGGTTTGATACTGATGACCAGTGCTTACAGCAAAACCAAGGAGGTGTGGGGTAATATGGCCTTAAATTAAATATTTTTATCTCCAGTCTCAGTGCTCTGTGACTGTGAGGCCAGGAAAAGCTTTCCTGTTGTGTCTTGTGCCTCTCACTCATTTGCTGGCTGGGTACAAGGTAGAAAGAACTACCTCAGACACCCTCACCTGCATCATGACCATGCTGGGTGGGAGCTGACCACGGCATTTCAACTAATTTATTACAGCAGCAGTGAGCTACGCTGTTATACTGTGATGCCTAGAAAAACGTAGTTTTCCCCTTGCCCTAGCAAAGTAGCCAGAGACTATCAGGAGAGCAGCTCAGCAGCTGCAGTAGAAAAGGGGCAGCTGCTACTCAGAGCTCTTGCAGCTGCTCTGTGTTAGACCCTGTGGGTTAAAAGTCTGGACTTGAAAGTCCTCGTGAGAATAATTGTCCCATCTACTGGCTGGCTGGCAGAGGTTGTGATCAACAGCTGACATATTGATTAAAGAGGAGAGACAACGGGTAAGCAGATAGACTTTTATTTCCAAAAATAATAGAGAGTGAAATGGAAGCTAAATCACTGGAAATATGGCCCACTGAATCTTTAGAGGTCAGGGGTGTGGATCAAAGATCAAGTAATAGAGGAAGTGGGAGGATAATAAATACCCTGAAGGGCCTGAAACAGCCTGAGTTTTGGCCTTCAAAGTTTGTGCAAAGCATCTCCCAAAAGGAGGTGGAAAGGAGGAGGGCAATCTGAAGCCAAGCCCTAGGGCAGGTGGTGGCAGATGCTGCACACTGGAGCAGTGTGCTCCATGGGACATGATGCCAGCCCAAGGGTCTGCCTGCACAGAAATGATACATTGGATTAGGCAATTCACTCTGGCTTCAGGAATGAGCTGCATCAAATGTGAAATGCAATCACATTGCTTTGATCTGCTTTCCCATGGCGCTCTTTTTGTCCAATGGTGTTTGCAAGCGCTGACAGGCTCATGGGCTGCGTGGTGCCCTGGGGAGGTACCCCCAGCAGTGACTATCCCATCACCCAGAAAAACCCAGAGAACTGGAGGAGACCTGGACTCAAACCAGTACATTCCGGTGATTCTTCTCCTGGCCATCCTGTAGCGTATCCTTAAAAAGCTTGGGAGAGATGGCTTATAAGGTGATTATGTAAATACATACTTTTTTTTTTTTTTTAAATGCTGTATGAACCTTTCCTCAGGGCTTTTGAAGAAGAGAAAGTAACTGATCAGCCAAACCTGAATGGAAGTGGGATGTGCAGAGGGCAGGCTGAGAGAATGGTGGTAACAAGTGATAAAAAATGGCCCAATTTTGTAGGCAAATGGGGTCAAAGGAGCCCTACTTTACTCTTGCTGCAGTTGGAGCACAGTTGTGAACAGCAACTGTACTGGTACCATGGCAATGACCAAAATGATTTGGGTATAAATTTTCATGCTGGCATGCGTGGGAGGGAATGTTTTGTAAATATGAGGTGACCTACTCCTCAATTAAATTATTCAAAGCCGTTTTTTAAAAATCTGGTTATGAAGAACATAGTGAATAAAGTGCACAAATTGCATTTAGCATACCTGACCAAGCAAATTTCAGCCCACTCAGATTTGTCATATTTGTGACTATGGAGTACTCAAAGCAATTGGCTGGATTCTGGACACTGTCCATATGGATGCCATCAGTGGGTTGCCAGTTGTCCAGTACAAGAGTGGAAAACAGTCCTTGGCCTCTTCAAAAGAAGATCAACCCTTTGTTTTCACAATTTCTTTGCACTTTTAAAAAAGCCATTTGTGCTTTTTGTTATGAAGGGGTGCGTATAGCAGTGAGTTCAGCAGTTGGATGTGCAGAAAAATGCTCCCTATTACTGATTTTTAATCCTGCTAGTTAATAATTTCAAACACTGCCTCTGGTTGTGTTACAAGAAGTTTTGAATTTTCTTTCTGTATTCACCTTCTATGCATTATGGTTGTGCAGCAAGCTGAGCTGCCTTTTTACAAGCCTTTTCTACTTAATCTTTCCTCTGAAACAACTCTGTTACCGTGTTCACTCTTTCCCCATTTTCACAGGACATCCAGTATGTGAACCACAAAGTGGTCCTCACTTAGTTTTTCTTTGTGGCTTAGATTCCTTTAATTTAAAGTAGTCTTGTAGCTCTCCAGCCATCTCTAGGCATGACTGCCCCCAATAAGATTTTATCTAGATATTTCTTCTCACACGCTTTTCCTCTTCTTTTGTCTTTACTCTTCTTCCAGCTGGTATTAAATCCTTATTAAGTTGGAGATATAGCATTTTTCCTACTAAGGCAAGCCAACAACAACAACACATCTCCTTATTTCACAGTGCAAGCTGCCATGCTGTTAATGATAAAGAATCACTTTTCCTTCCCTTGTGAAAAGCGAAGCCTAGTTTACCTTTCCCTGCCCTGGTTTGCTCTGAGGTAAGTTGTTTTCTAAATTGCTTTCCCCAGGTGAAAATGTTGACTGAAGATGAAAGGCCATAGTTGATGATGGGAGAGTGAAGAAGGGTTAAGCTGATTTGGGGCATGCCACATTCAGGGGAACCCCCTGGAGATGGGGCACACATGAGGGACAAATAGCTGATGCAGTGCTGCTTGTTAGCAGGACAGGGTCCTGCTTGAGTGTAGATGTGGAGGATGGGGCAGTTGACTTGCTCCAAAACCTCTGAAGTGTGTGTGCTTTATACATCTCTGCACCCACAAAAGTCATGTTTTTTCTGTTCTCTTGCACTATGATAAACATCTGAGCTATACAACATATTTACTATGGCACATCTGGCCCAAGGAGAAGGAGACAGCTCCAAAAAGTAGGATTGAGGCTGCAAACACACTGCTAGTGTTTGGATGTGTTCCTGGAAGAAAATGAGAAGATTTACAGCCTGGATACTACTTTAGCACATTCTATGGGTAAGCAAGTAACCTAGAAAGAGAGTACCAGCTGCACCTGCTATGGTAACATGTCAGCAGCTGGCAAAAAGTGTCCTGCATATCTTATGCACAGGGACGGCACCAGAAGACAAACTGATAAGGGACCTCTTTAGCCATGGACAGCTGAGGAGGTTTTTGTGTTAAACTAGATATTGCCTGACAGGGAAAATCCCACAACTGGAGAAAAGTGTGCATTTTACATGGAGTCTTGGCAATACTCTGTAGTATTTTGAGTATTGCCACAGCATGCCTTGCAAAAAAGCTCGATTCCCCATGCAGGATAAGCTATTGTGACCTTTCTGATTCTTTCATCTCTCTCTGGCACCTTCCTTCTTTCTCCCTTCTGGAATGCATGTCCCCTTGCCCCTCCACTCCATCAACTCAGAAGCACCCTGTCTCCTGTGGGTTTGCTCCAGGTGCCACTCTTTCCAATGCAAGTGGCTTATTCTAGCAGCTCTGCAAGGGCTCACAGCATGAATGGTGATGACAAAGGGTAGGTGACATCAGACACACACAGTCCTGGCTGCCTCATATTAAACTGTGGCACACACACCTGAGTAATGGTGTACAACCAGGAGAGATGACATTTGGCCAAGATGACCTGGAGCAGGAAGAGTGCCTGGGTCAGGCCAAAATGAAACAATACAGCGTGAGATAGTGGGAGGGCTGCCAGCAGCAGAGCGGGCGGGAAGGCTCCCGTATGAACCTGAAAGCAAACAAACTCACTGCCAAGTAGCACTACTCCTGCTCCAAGGAGGATCACTTATTGCAGTTTGAATTATTAGCTCATTTGTTGTAGTAAAAGAGTGTGTGGACGCAAGGCGCTGTGAGGAGACCAACCTAAATTACCTCTGTGTGCAAAAAAAGGCCTGGGAGTATATTTATATCCCTGCTTTGCTATGGGACTGTTATTCAAAGCACAATATAAATCATTATGTAAAAATCAAAATACCTTTGGTGTCTGCAATGTACCTGACTTCAAAGCACAAGTTCAGTAAGTTAAGCAGAATTGGTAATACTTGATGTTCTAGTAGAGCCTCTATAATATCTAATTTATACTGCATTTAACATATGGAGCATTTGCTTTGGCAAATGAACTTAGTAATATTTGGTGCTTTCCCAGCACACAGTCAAAGCACTGACTTTGTAAATCATTGCAGCAAAATCACTGGTTTGGAGGAACCTTCTCCTTTCTCCATTTGCTGCACCTTCCCAACTAAAAAAAAAAAAATTAAGAGTAATAATTTACGTTTATGCATGGACAGTTTTCGCTAGGTCATCTTACCAATCTAAGTAGTTATACGAAACACAAATCTAAACCCCTGCATTGTAGGGTAGGGAATCTTCTATAATTATAAGCAACTTGCAGATGTGACTGGGGCTTGAGACTGTCCCCAGGCCATGGACCTCTTGGAATCTGGGGCCTATTTGGGTTTCTTTCAGGGTGGACAAACACACACTGGGGATTCTAGCATATACATATAAATCTTGTCAGTTAAATGTAGAATAATGGGAATCATCAGGGAGTAAAAATATGATCCACTTTTTATTGTAAACACCATAAAACATGGTAAGTAAGTTTTATAGCAAAATCTAAGTCCTGCCATCCCCTCCCCGCACCCATTTTGCTCTTTTTTTAGGCTTTCTTTGCAGCTTAAATTCTATTCCTAGTAATACTCCTTCCCCATTCTTCCCTAAGTATATATGAAATACTCATTGCATACACTCAGAGAAGCCCTACTCAGTGAATTTTACTAACAACTTCCCAACTAATAGCGGTTTTATGTCTCAATTTTTGTGCCTTGTTACAGAATTCCTGTCTGATTTCTTAGTCTTTGCTGAAGTGGAAAGGTGTGTTTGTTCGTTTGTATTTTTTGGGGCTTTTTTTTTTGGTAGGTTTCCACCAGATGGTGAGAAAAAGAAACTTTAGGAACAGAAAAGGACATAAGGTAATTTTCTAGGTAGTCTTACTGGTCCATGAGTCAAGGTGGTATATGCTTGTTGTAGCTGAACTCCTAACAGTTCAAATATCTTGTATTCACAGAAAGCTGGAATCCTTAATACCCATATCACCTTTGAAAACACTGCCAAAGATTTAACAAAAATGCTTTTGGTCACATAGGCCAAGTTAAAATACTGTACTTGCAGCCCACCCACTGGGACACAAAAAGGCAATGACTTGAACTCCTGTGCAGGTAATGTGTGACTACAGAGGCTGAACCATTTGGAAGATAACCTCAGCTACAATAAGAGAAAGAACAACGAATATAATGGAAAAGAAACAGCTATAATAATCATCTGCAAGCACAAGCCTCTACTTCAGCACCCATAAAACTTAAAATGATAAAAGAAAAGGAAATTGCTTGCAAAATAGCAAAGACTACTTTATAAACATTTCTTCTTATACTCTTGTAGGGTTGCCCTCTTTCTGGTATTTGGAGTGCTGTAGGTATTAGCATTTAGTGTGGAGACAGGTATATTCCAGGAAAGTCTTTCCTTCACTTCCCCTTCTGCCTTGTATATGCACACAATGTTACAGAGGGTACCAAGGGTGCCAGCAGTATTGTCCTGCCCACCAAAACAGTTTGCATTGCCTGGGCTACATACCCTGCCCCTCAGCTGTGTACAGGGGTCAGTCCTAGCTCCGCCTGCATGGCTGCACAAAGCAACAATGCCATTTGAAATGAGGGAAGAAATCCAGTCATGATCACAGTGACTTCCCTACACTAGGCCTAATTTTGCCTTTTAGTGACCAGCATAGCTGTGGGCTATCAATAGTTTTATAGCTACTGCAAGTCCCTTAAGTGAGGGCATAGTTTTACTGCCTTTTTATTGGAATGCAATGCCAAATTACAAATATGTGTCCCTCCTAAGGCTTGTTTCCCTCCCAGAGTGGTACTGAGGCTTTTCTTCAAACTGGACTGGATCCCAAGCCCAAACCACGGTGCAGCCCCAGCACAGTCCTGGGAGAAGCCAAGAGGTGCCACAGCTGAGACAAAGGACAACCCGCAGCAGTTTTAAATTTCCTTATGAACTTAATGGAACTAAACCAAGACATTTGCTAAGAGTCACTTGTGCCTTTGAAATTCATATTGAGTTTTGCAAACTTTTAGTCATTTCGGGAAGAATTGAGCTTAATCCCCATCCCGAGTCACACTGTGTGAGCTATTTCTTTCCTTGGAGAACAACAGGGTGTACTCCATAACTTTTAGCTGCAGACTGCTCTTTAGCCTAGACATGAGCCTTGCATAAATTCAGAGGTCACCAATTGTTATGGCTTTATCAAGAACCTTATTAGTGATCATTAAAAATAATCTTGCTTAGAAGGAGACTGCTATGGGCAAAGCCCATCTTTCCTATTTATTTTATGACTATTAATGTTTTTTTTAATGTTTATACATTAGTGCAAGGAACAGTGTTAGCATAATTCTAGTGTAAAATAAAACCAGCTGTATCCATTATAAGGGCATTACTGCCAGGAATTGTAAATATGTTTATGCCTGATAGCCTTCTGACTCAATAATATCCCGCTATCTCTGTTGGGCAGGCAAGTTTTTAAACCAAGAAAAGACAGGTTATGATTTTCATAACCAAACTGTGTTTCTTTTTGAAGTATGTTATCTAAATTCAGATTTTAAGAAGGTCATTAAAAAAATCTGCCTGTGATTTTAAAGGAGAACAAAGTGGTGGCAAGAAGGTATGATGTGCACTAAGAACAAGTTATTCCTCCCAGATATACACATACGCAGACAAACCCTGCCATATCATACCATACAAACAATTTTAATTGTGTAGTTACAGTCAATAACCACTCCTAGTCAGAACATTTCTGCATAAAGAAAATTGTGATACACTTATAAAAACAGCCAGCTGTAACAAAATAACTGGTGTTTTCATAGCAATAAACTCATAAAAAAGAAATACACCTTTATACAGAAAATTTATACAGCTGTAGCTTTAAAATTGATTGTAAACCAAAGGAAGACACATTGCAAACATCAATTATTTTCACATTAATTGCATAAGTTTCTAAGGTGATCTATTAGTTTTATTTACCTAAGCTTATTTGCATGATAGTAAAAATTGCATACAACAATAAGAGTGAAGCTTATAGTATGAATTGCTTGGATAACATAGAGCACTTTTTATAGGCAACTGTGTAAAGCACATTTTCTCTATTTAAAACTTTTAAGACACTTTGTTTTACTGCCCATCAAAATACATTTATAAATAGAAAAAAAATCAGTATGGTAACAAGAGAAGCAATATTACATTTAACGGAAACTTCCAAAAAAATTAATTACAACATGATGCTGCAGGATCTACAAATAAATAATGAGGACTAAATTGTGTTTCACATTTCCTTTTTCATTTTCTCTAAAACCATGTAACAATGAGAATGGAAAAAAAATACAGTGACCTTTATTTCCAAAAGAAAACAAATCTGAATTACGGCAGTGCCATATAATACAAGGCATTTGTTGGCATATGTTATCTTTAAACTGCATTCCACAGTCTATAGTTCTTTTGTAACATACAATAGAACAAGAGTAACAAACTCTTTTTATTTTATTTTTTTAAATAAATGTGATTTTTCAAAGATCAAGTGTGGAGTGCTACAGTAATAATTAAAAAACAAGAACAAAACAGAAATGAAAAAACAGTAAATCACAAAAGTTGTAATGCTTGTCTGAAGGCTCCAGAATCAAAAATCACTGGTATCATGCTTATTGGGTACACTCACAGTGTATCCAGTGAACACAAATTAATATCAAACAATCCTCAACGCTTCATCTGTTGCTGCGAAGCAGTTTGTAAAACAGAGTAAAACATCTAGTGCAGTCTGCATTATCCTTTTTTTCAACTTTTGTGCAAGTTTTGGAAGATTCATTGGCCAAACAATGAATAATAAGGGTTTTTGACACAACGCAAGATGGAATTTTCATTTCATTAGTAAATACCAGCGGCACTGTTGAAAGAAAATAATACTTTTAGATCAGTCTTTCAATTCAGCATTAATCTCTGTGTTCCCTTCTACTGATAACTCTTCTTCTAGTTTAACTGAAAAAAGCGTGTTTGCATTTTTGTCTTGGATGCTGTCTTCTAAATCCTTAAGCAGCTCTTCTTCCTTGTATTCTGCAACATCCACCTCCAAACCAGAATTGTCCTTCAGCTTCCCATGGTGCTTGAGATAATATCGCTGGTTCTGAAAGAACTTGATAATGGTGTACTTGGGCAGGTCAAGCTGAGCAGAGAGAGTCTGGATTGCTTCTTCATCTGGATACAGGCCCACATCTTGTATGAAACTCTGTAGGATCCCTAGGGCTTCAACAGAAATCTTTGTTCGCGGTCGGGGTTTCTGACGATTTTCATCCTCAGATTCAGCTGGTGATGCTACTGTCGGTTGCCTTGGGGGTAGTCTGGGACCTGGTTGTTGTTGCTGCTGCTGCTGCTGTTGCTGTTGCTGCTGCTGCTGCTGCTGCAAGACAAAGAACAGCATTTTTTTGTATATGTATTATTGCTCATATTTTGTTACTGAGAAAATCCTGAGGAGGGAGCGGAGGGAAGAAATTGCAGAGCTACAAATAAAGGCCTAGTAAGTTTAAAGAACAAAAAGGAAGGAAAAAAAAGAAAGAACAAAAAGAACACCGTAGGTTTGCTGGACCAAAAACACCAATGATACAACGTTGGTGTGGTTTAGCTGACAAATTTTAATGAACATGCTCCACGAGTCAAGTGCAGACAAGACAAAATGCTAAGGAGGTGACATAGTACAGGATTAACTTGACCAGCTTAGCCAGAACTGTAGCAAGGACAAAGTGAGAAAAGTGCCAGATGAGGGCAAACATGCCGGAGCTCTGCCAGCAACGGCAGCTGCTGCCCAAAAACAAGGGCTGCAAATCTCTAGTAATAGCTAGACGAAGGGACTGGGGAGTCAGGGGGAAGGAGAGCATTTTAGCTCTTTAGGTACAGAAATATCTCACTGCTGATCTGACCTCAGCATGCACTGAAGTCTCATCAAACTTGCAAACATTACGACAGAATGTGCTGGCTGGAAGCACCTAACATGATGCTGTCAAACCCAGCCCCGGCAAGGACAAAGGGATCTGGAGGGAAGAAATCTGTATTTCCCCTTCTGGATCTGACCTCTCTTGCCTGTGATCTCTGAGCAGGCCTACGCTGCCCGTATCCCAACAAATAAACAGGAAACAGGCCTGTTTACCTGCCTCTGTATTTGTGCTGGGGATTATTTAGTTAATATTTATAAAGCACTAAGATGCAAAGCTCTAAATAAGTTGCACTATTATTATTAGAAGGGAACATGCTCCATTCCAAAAACTCAGGCAATAAAAATGAGCCAATATGCACATCAGAAGAATAAGATAAAGCAAATCATGATGTAAATAATTAACAAGAGCTTAAAATGAAGTTTTGCAAGCATGGATTCAGAAACATTCTTAAAAGGTGAGGCACTGAGCCCTAGGGACAGAAATGTTTTTCTCATCTACCACCAGAGTACAGTACACTATAAGATCATGTTTAAAATCAAAGGTAAATTTATCAGCTACTGTTTGTGTTGACAATTCTTTTGCTGCACAGCACAGGAAGCACTGGTTAGTAAGATATTTTGGATCAGCAAATTTCATGTCATATGGTACAAACCACCAGTTATTATTAAAAAACAACCACAGCAAAACAAGCAGTTGCTTTCACTGCATTTTATTTCCCTTTGAGAGTCTCCCTTCAACAATTTTCTGTGTTTTGGTAGTGGTTTCCAGGCTTCTAGTAGCAGTTCTTTGAGACCCTAAGAAGCACAAAATGCTGTACAAATGGTATAAATACTGGAGGGATTATAATTCTGTCCACTTCATAGGGACTCCTGTGGTTGTGGAGACTTCGCACAGACCTCCACAACCAGTTTGGAAGGTCTGACACATATTTTAAGGTCTGACACAAATGCCCTGGAATTAGGGCTCCCTCCTCATCCCTATTCAGGTCTTGTCATGTTTTATGGTCTGTGAGCAGTCCCATTCAAGGCTCCAGTCCTGAAGAGATTCAAGACTACTCCCAGCACATTAAATTCTTACAAGACTGGAGGCTTTGTATATACAGTTGGAAAACTTGTGTCTAAGCTATGTATTTGTGCATCTACAACAATTACCATGTGCAAGAGCAGAGACAAAACTCAGGCCCAATCTCCCAATCCTTACTCTTACAAGTCATATTAAGAGATTACAATGCAACTGCTTATGTGAATAACATTTATGAGATCAAACACACAACTTTTATCAACAAGGCAAGAAAATCTAAGTAAGTGGCATAGTGGTTGAATGTTTATACTGTGCATAAACTTCTCCTTTTATCCCCTTAAGAAGCGATTTTATTAAAAACAATGTACATTTTCAAACAAGTGCTGTTTTATTACTTAATATAGATCTTTCTCTCTCTTTTTGCTAAATCAAACAGCAAGTTTCCAGGCTTTCACAATTATTTTAGTACTTGATATCCTAAGGGATTGTCTTATTCAGTTTGCTTTATCTTTAATATACACTCGTGTTGTTTCTGGCTGCAAGATAACTCTATCCTTCCTAGCTTTGTAAATGTTTTTCTATATAGGTAGTACAAGTGATACACAGGGTCTCAGCTGAGGTTGGGAAAGCATGGGGTAATATCTGCCCTTTAAGAAGGAGCAGTTACAAGGCTGACCTCAGGCCTTTTGTGAGAAGCGATTAAAGAGTTGCCAGCTCAGAGAGACATCAGTCCCCACTGACAACCTCGGCTACACAGTTTAGCACAACAGCCAGCTCCGCTCCCGGCTGGCAGTGCCTGTGCCAGCCAAAAGGGTGCCTGCAGCTCCTGGAGGAGGCCCTGCTGGGGCTGCCCTGAAGCACAGGGCAGCTTTTCCAAGCCTCATGGTGTGGGTCTTGTGTGCCCTCCTCTCTCTCCCTGACATGGTGCCCTTGTGCCGGCTCACCTGCGGAGCAGCACCCAGCCAAGGTCCAGCGGTCAGCAGGCCTGGTAGGAAAGCTCCTCTATGCTCTCCTTTCCCAAGGGTGGTGGGAGAGGGGCTCTGAAGGAAAAACAAACAAATATTGACTCGCCCCAGTCTCAACTGGGGTTAAAATGGGATGAGGAATCCCCTTCCCTTCACTCCTACCCAGGACGAGCTGCCACTGCTGAGGGTTCTTGCTTAGTTTTCAAACAGCAGCAGCACAAGGTCCTCCTGCTCTGTTGGGAAGACCTTTGACACCGGTGCCACATGGCCCTGCCTCTTAGTCCTGGTGCCTGTCCAGCCAGGCACAGCCAGCACAGGGTTCGCCCTGCCCCGCACACAGCTGCCACCACACAAGTTTGCAAACAACCAGCGAACTGAAACGAGAACTGTGGGTGGTCGCACGGGCTCCTTTGAACTGCGGTGGTGGACGGCAGAGCACTCTTATCCTGCACCGGGAGACCTGATTTAGCCTGACCGGGAGGGAAGAAACGCTAATTTCCTCTGCTCCGTTTAAAGCTTTATTTACTTAGTGCTCTGCGGGATTGGCCAAGGTAAACTAACCTGAATCTGTTCTGCTGGCACATGGATAATGTGGGAAGGCCTGTCACCATGGTGATGAACTGCATTGCTTTCTTGTTCATAAATGGCATCGCGTTCAGGCTGAGGAAGACTGAGGAACCTTCGGATCATGGAGAGATTCTCCCAGAGGGTCCTGTTCTCTGGTGATGGATCTTCTTTCCAGCGTAACAGCTCACAGAGCCACCCCTTGAAGATAAAACCAGCAAAACATTAGGTCTTTTTTGGTCACACTGTAAGGGGCAAAATGAGGGTGAAATGTGTAATTTAGAGGTGCCACATTCTCTCATGCTCTCACCTGATTGAAAGGGCTTCCACTGCACAGGCTAGGTTTAATGCAAACACCAATACACTGAGAGGCTGCCCAGCCATTTCACAGACCCTTACCAACCACAGGTGTTTTGGAAAGCACCTTCCCCTTGGTCTCACACCACAGCACTGCTGTTTGTTTGTTTGGCTGTAGGGCTGCCTAATGTAAATCACAGCAGTAGAGGAACCCCCTAATATCCTTCAAAATACAGGAATCCTATGACTAGATGTAGTCAAGTGATAACTTCTTAATTTCTGATACAAGAAGAGGTTTCTCTGCAGCTGAACTTATTTCAAGCGATACATAACTGTTTCCAGATTGTCCTCATAGACCCAGAAAAAAACCAGTCTCTCAGTTTTACATACAGGATTATTAGGGGTTGGGGGAAGGAAGATGTGCCCTAGCTTCTGGTACACCCTTTATACATTTCCACATCAAGGACAGAAAGGTGCCTAAGAATCTTTGGGATACATAATATGAAGCTAGCTACAGAATCCTCTGCAAGAACTGAAGCAGTGCTAATTTGTTTCCGAAAGAGACATAGGAGTTCATCACAAAAATTTAATGTTACCTTACATCTTCTTAAAATTTAATTGAGGATTTTTTTCTTAAATGTGCACTGGTAGTTCTAAAAGAGGAATGTAAACCCTCTAGCTAGGACAGTGTGCATCAGCAGAAATTTTCTAATATATTAAAATTTAGGAACAAAATATTACATGTATAAAACATGCATATTTCCTTTATTTTAGCTTCAAGGATCTGTTTTCAAAAATAGGTCCATGCAGTTTTATTTCTTAATGCTGTAGGAAAGATAATGTGACATTTTATTGAATCAACAAATAATATAAATGTACAGAAGCTTTTAGATCCTTTTTATATGTACCAGTAGTAGTGGATTAATGGTTTATCCAGACTGGTTTACTAACAGATACAATAGACACATAGATATGATATAGATATGTATTTTCGTGAAGATACTCATAGCTAATAGTTAATAAATGCAGTGTAAAAATATTGCCACAGCAGGAAGAGTAAAAGTAAACAAATAATGTTAATGCATTCATATTGAATATGAAAATATTTAGTGAGGTGTGTATTAAAATTTGAGGTATATTTGCTTGGATATAAGTGAAAAACTGAACAAATGACACAGAAGAAAATGCCCCCAAGAAACTATCAAAATGACAAATGTTATAGAGATGGTGGTAGCAGAGCTGAAAAAGCAAAAATTTAAATGGGGCCAAAATCTGCCAGGTGTTCATGAGGTGTGCTAGGGAGGGAGCAGAGACAGAGGAGAGCAGGGGCAGCAGAAGGACTCCCCTACACCCTAGGAATGGAGCACACCCCATTCCTTGACTATGCACTAAGTGGGGATGCCGGGTATGGCCCCAGGGTTTAGAGCAAGGTGACTTGGAAATGTGGCCAAATGCCTTCACACAGAGCACACAACACTCAGCCTGTCCTGGCTGGAATTGTATGGCATGTTTTCAAAACAGTAGCAAAGGTCTCTGGAATCTCACTGAATCCATTAGCAGGGTGAGCTCTCCCTGCCCCTAACAAAAACATGTTGCTCATGGCTGTCTGCTCACCTTGCATCCACGGGGATACTGAGTGCTGGATCCTGCTCAACAGCAGCGTTTGTTTATTGCAGTAAGTTAAAAGTGGTGCACTCAGAAAGCAAAGGTAGCTTGTTGGGGACGGAGGAGAGAAGATGATGAAGAGAAACCAATCTAGATATTTTAACTACAAGGCAGCTACAAAATTCTTGATTTAAGAACCCCAAAGCCACAAACCATCCCATGCCAAAGCATAAAAATTGTCCTTTGGCTGTCTGGAATCTGCACTGCTTCACACTGAAACTGTTGGCTCTCTAACAGTGGTGAAACAAAGAGCAGAGCTGTCTATCATGACAGTTTGGTGGAAGCAAAAAAAACAAAGACAAGACAACTTGTCTCCACCCATGACACCTCTCCAAGGCATATACACAGGCTGGGAAGGAAGTTGCACCGTGCATTTAGAAGCTGCACATGTTTTGTCTGCTGACCACAGGAATCACAGGGTTTGTTTTTTTCTTAAAAATGTGGTAGAAACCCTTTGTAATAAAAAAATATCCAGTAGAAAAAATAATTTCCAGGCAATAACATTTTCTGTTGATTAAACATATTTCATAACAGTTTTTGTTAATTAAGAAATACCTTCTGCCCTTACTGTCTTTTCTGTTTCTGTATTTACTAGGTCGGACCTTATTTTTGTTAACTCCTGATAGCTAACATTGTATTTCCAGTATTTTTCTCTCAATTTTTGCACTGAAATAATACTTCTAATTCCTTACCTAAAATTATTTGATGAATTGTAACCTGAAACATGTCTCTGCTAGCCTTTCAGGGATTTTGAGATAATGAAGACAGATACTTCTGACAGGGTACACAGGAAAGATTACTGTTCTACCAAAATGTCTCTATTCCACTTGGTACATTTTTAAAGAAGTAGACACACTCTGATGAAACATTTGGTAGAAAACATGGAAACAAACAACTGAATTATTTTACAATTACAAGGATAGAAACAATTTTTAGGTCTTCACAGTTTATTTCTGTACATATTTATGAAAGTTGATCTCACCAGTGTTCTCAGAAGAGATAGTGGATGGACAACAAGAGAGGCTGTAGGTGCTTACTTTGCTAATAGAGTAAAAACTTAATACCAGTATGTTTTCTTTTGGTTCAAGATAAACAAATAAAAATAGAAGTATTTAATTTAGTTTCTGGTTCAGAATTCTGTACATGAAATAAAGCTCATTCATTACAGTCACCTACATGAGAAAGTATGAAATGTTTTTGCAAAATTTAGGAAAAGTAATCATCTGGATTTTTCTAATGGTTAATTTTAAGTTCTGTAAAATTTACAAGTTTTGTTTCCATTTGATCTAAAAAGATATGAAGTGCTGCAGATAATGTAGTTGAATTTACAAGTGAATGTGAAAGGGCTGGTTTTTCTCCTTTTATGATTTTTTAAGTCTAGAGCAATTTCTGCCTAGTTTCCTTTTTTTCTTGCCTTTATAGTTTTACAGGAAGTGGAAATGACCACAAAATAATAAGGAAATATTTACAAATCAGATTAGATCACAACCGTTTTATACAGCATATAGAGTACATTGTTAAGAAAACAGCATTAAAATAATGAAGTTGATACATTCATGCAGAAAGGCAAACCCCCCAAAAACTCTGCAATGACATTGGAAACAACCTTGATTTTAAAACAGAGTAAATCTGCCAGGCAACATTACACTGAATATAAAGAGAGTACAAAGCAAAATATAAACATTAGCCACATGTAAATATGTTTGGAGAACTTTCAGGATGTTACTACTTTTCAAACTGACAAAGTTTAATTTGACACCTTCTGTTCTAAAACCTTTGTTTCTATTCAAAATCACGCCTTTAGCTGCTATCAATCACTATGCTCTCCCTATTACTTAAAATACTGGCATGGGCCCTGGATAAGCTGAAAATGCCATGCAGATGAATTCTGAGATAATATGTTCAAACCTGTTATATACAACACAAATCCTGTAAAGTTATGTATTGTAAACCTACATTTATTGGGAACTAAAAGTCTTAAATCCATCTGCTACAAAGAAAATACTGTTATGCACTTTCAAGTAACCAAGTACCATCTGCAAAGGTCTTGCTACAGTAAGCAAGAAAATGGTGAAAAAAAAAAAGATGCTAAACCTAAGATATTTAAAATAAATAAGAGTCTTCTGTCTGGTTTTCTGATAGGGATTTAGTAAAGAAACACAAGACATTAAAGGAAAAAAACCTGTGAAAGCCGAACTGCCAAACTATTGCAGGAAAAGCGCAAAGAGGATAACTGCCAAAACTTAGGCTCTGCAATACCCATGAGCATGCTTATTTTAAAGAAAGCATCTATGCATTTTATCTATACACCCAGATTCTATTCTTTTCAGTTAAACCTCTCCTGTGCTTAAATAAAATTTTCTGCTCTTTCACGTAGAGTTTTTAATAAAATAGTCTTCCATTCCTTATTATAGAAAGGAAAAAAAAATCTACACCTAAGGTGCAAATACCTACCCTAATTACATCAAAGAGGACAACATTACAATCATGAAAAATGTACTCTGGCCAAAGCTTTCCAAATCAGCAACAAACACATCTAGTCTGAGAAGGGAAGGCTACAGGGTGAAGCAATTGAACTTGTTTGGTCAATTTGTTACAGTGATAATAATTTGCCAAATGATGAATATTTCTTAAAGAATTACAATGCTTTCAGCATTTTTTAGAAAGGCTATAGCTTAAATCTAAGAAGGGAAAACATTTTAGAGTATCAATGCTAAGACATGCTCAGGTTTTTGTGGTTATAGGATATTTAAGATTATTTTGTATCATTCTCTGGGGTGCATAGTATAATAAAAATATATGGTGTTAAAAGAAATCAATCTAAATGGGGAGGTATTTGATACAAACATTTTAGCAGAAAGTGTGAATTGCATTTCAGCATCTACCGTGAACAAAGACTAAGTACATAATCCATTAAACAGTACTTCTAACTGAAAAAAATTGAGTATTGTAGACTAAAGTAAAGTAGGCATTTTGAATGAGCACATTTTCAGCAACTAACTAGAAAGCTAGCAATTTATCATTCAACAAATAATTTTCTACTTTTAAAAGAATCTGTAAGTGTTACTTATGCTAATGAAGACTGTTTTTAATCTGCCCACAAACATGCTAATAGAGGGCAATTTTTTTTTATTTACAATGCTGAAGGCACTCCAGTTTATAGAACGCAGATATGAAATTACACTTGGTAAAATGGGCTCTTAATTGTCTGAGCAATCCAAATCCTTCACCTTTAACAGGAAAGCTTATAGACAAAACAAAGGAAAAGAACTCATGGACTAAACTTTAAATATTGACTTTTTCCTCTTCAAAAGCCATCCAATTTGCTTTACAGGCTCATTATTGTTCCAAATGGCTGCACTCATCTTAGATACTTCTATTTCTTTACACAACAGATTCCGCATATACAAGGGAAGAAAAAGGGCCAACACAACAAATATCACATATGTATATAGTATTAGTCTTTAGTATTAAACTTGTAAGCTGCACATTGCACAGAAAGGTTGCTTTTGGAAAAGTCATAATACTTTGAGCAAGATACATAATGGTAGCAAAGGAGTACTGAAAGCATTTTAAATTATTTACTAGGTTAAAAGGGTGAAATGGTACTTTAAATACATCAAATTTCATCATCTGGGCCATTTTTTGGTGGCAAAGTGGTATTGATCTTTCCAAATGCTTAAAATTAACTATTTCCAGAAGGTCATTATTTGATTAAAGGCATTAAAGTTGAGGGCAAGAAATGATGCACTTTGTCTTCTTTCCCATTCAAATAATTGTGTAATTTAATCAGAACTATCCCTTCATGTCCTGTAATAAAAATGTTTGTCTTAAGATATTGTTCTTTACCTAACATATTAACCTTTAAATGTTATGAAGTTCTTAAGAATAATCTCTGCTTAGAGAAGATTCTTCCATAATGCAATGAAAGGATCTCCAGCATTTAAATTGATAAGGCCAAATTTCCCCTACACATTGATTAGAAAATGCATTAAACCCTTCAACTGAGATTTCTCACAGCGTTCAACAGGATCAAAAATTCAGGGAGTTCTGAATCAGTAAACTCATGCATAAGGCCTTGAGAAACAAAAAAAAGCAAATGTCACTTCAGCACAAACAAATATGACCAATAAGTAACAATGGACACTGCTTTAATTTCTCTGGCAAGTGTTGTTACATTTACATTATCTGAAAAAATAGAACAGTGAAAACAGGGAACACCCACTGCAGGGTAAGAACAGAGTATTTAATTCAAAATTCATTTTCATGCTAAGATCCCTTAAATCTGTCTTCTTTCTGTGTGAAATACCTGTGGCTTCAGACGTGGGAAGAAGCCTAGATGACAAGAGCAGTCCTTTTTACCCTTAGATGTTATTCCGGAATTTCCTGCTGCAGGAAAATTTGTTCTGACTGCAGGTTTATCTTTCCTAAAATACATAAAGTGTCCTGGCTAGCTCCTATGCAAAGCTGAATAGATGTAAGTACTTCACAGAAGAACTGAAGTCTATTAAAAAAAAGGCCACTGGGCATTTTTATAAAAATCTGGGAAAACTAATAATCTACCAGACTTAGTAATTTTCAATATTGACCAAAACATTGGTTAGAGTTCATTTTAGCTTATTTTTTCAGATTTTAAGCATTGATTTCCTTCTGTGAGGCATACAGTTTTGATTAATTTTTAAAAATGCAGTGAATATTCAATACTTTAGGATTTCCCTACTTTTCTAAGAAAATTGTGCATCTTGAACTTAGGAAGCAAAAGCTCATTTTCAGCTGGTTCCAGAAGATGAGTAGAGATACCAGAATATGAATTATCTTCTTGATATATGGCCTAAAGTGATAATAAGTGTCCCCAGAACAATGGTTACATTAGTATTTTAGTTACACTAATCAGCCTTAAGTTTCAGGCTTTGCATTTGAGCATTGAGAAAGTTTGAAACCTCAGTCTGTCCTTTATCTCCAGATATTCCTGGTTCATCTATTTTACCGGCTTTCATTACTAGAACACTGAAAAGGGAAGCCAGATGTGGATTTTAAGTAAGTCTGTATCCACCATCATCATAGATGAGATTTGAAACGGAAAACCCTACAACCTCATAGGGCTTTTCAGAAGAAAGGTAAACTTCACTGGCAGACAAAACTTCCTCTGAAGAATACTAAGACAGATTATGCCGTTCCTTAACTTTCTTGTCCAACCTATTATTCAGCTACACCATCTGTCTGCATGGTACCTCCACCTTTCGTCTGTGTGGTGAAAAACAAATGAACAAATACCTAGCAGTGGTACACAAATTTTCAGTGATATTTTAGGGGAAAAGGATTCCTAATGTCTCTTCATCCCTCTGCCTTTTCCTCTCCATAGCTGCAGCATTTCGAAGTTAAATACATATTTCTATTCTTATAAACATCCAAACAAATAAATAGGAAAGGGAAACTTGCTAAAGCAACCTCTAAAATTCAATGACAAGCATCCAACAGGTACAGAACCAAAGTGATGTGGAGAGCTGCTGTGCTGCTCCCACAGCCTTGTCTGTCATACCACACCTCTGTTTCTACACGGAGCCACGGTCAGTGGCCAAAAGCCAGTGCTTGCAAAAAACTACCTAGATTAAGGTCTGAGGCTGTATCAAAACTGGTCTGTGTGTCCCCTGTGTATGAGCACTGCAGACACCACCAGCTCATGGACAGAAAAAACCTAACCTGTGACTCTAAACCTGTCTGAAAACATAAGTATCACTACATTTTAGTGGAGTACAGAGAAAATTCAATAATCTAAATGAAGGGCTTCTCCCAAGCTTGGTTTCTCTGCTCTCAGCATCCTTCACCTTTTCTTTTTTACAGCATTGCCTTCAATTACCTAGCAATGATAGATAGGCACAAGCTCTTATCAAAACCACAATGTATATACCTTTGAAAATCTTATATAAAATGCAACTACATTCATACGCAAAAAGGGAAAAAAGTAATAGATACAAAAAATGATGGGTGAAGCTTTATTCTGCCTTCCTCTCCTCCAGGTCCTTCCTCTTTCACACACACTTGATTCAATTGTAATTATGATTCAATTGTGACATTGTAATAGTGAAAGAACATCTGACAAAAATGAACTTAACAATAATAAAAAATATAAAACTAGAAAGAAAGAAAAACCACCTACTAATTATTAAATAAGCCAGTCTTAGTCTGGTACATTACTTTTTACAGTACGGTCATATAAAATGGGTCAGTGGGTTTCACAGAGGGTGACTGATAATATATAGCCCTTTATGTTTTATTTAAGCAGAAAGAAGTACTGATTTCACTGCAATATCAATGTGTCCCTTGAAAGTAAATACAACCCTAAATTCAACCACGACTCTTAACAGCTCACATTTATTTATTCTTAAACATGCAATCAATTTTGTATGGCAGTTATATCTGCAGTTTAGATAGAGAAGAATCTTTAATAGAAAGAGCCTGGCAATTTTAAAAATCTTTTTTACTACTATCAATTTACAGTGAACAGCAAATGTTTACTGTTACATTGCTTAAAGAAATTTAACATTTGCTTTGGGGGAAAAGACCTTCAGTAAAAGAGCCATTGGGCCAAAGTGTCACTTCTATAATTACTTATATGTTTACCCATCATGTTGTTATATATTTTTAAAAATATATTATAATTTCCCAGATAGAACAATTTTAATTTCATGTATTTTTTCACATGTGTTTTTTCTTTCCAGAATTCATTTTGGATCAGGGGAAGATCTACCACACATTGAGGAATCACAGGCTCACAGATATTTGGACTTAAATGCAGTTCAGCTGACAAGATATTTCAACAAGTGACATCATTCCAAAACATACACAACTCAAATCCATTCTCAGACATCCCTTCAGATGTTCACAGCCAAACTAAAAGCTTTCATATAGATTTGAATTAGACATTTAAATATTCTGAGAAAATGTCTCTTGCAGTTAAGCTGGATTCTGTGTCTCTCAGTTTCACAGTGAAGAACACTTAATGCCCTGATAAAGCCAAAGGTGAGGGGAGTCTTAAGGAAATTGAAATAAACTTTTCTCTGACTTTCCTCCAGATTTTGTTAACCACAGAAACAGTCAGAAAATTAATAACGTTCATTATCTCAGAGCAGTTAAAAAAAAAATCTTTAAAATCCACACCTGTGATACTTCGATGCCTCCAAGCAAAAGAGAAGAGAACAGCCAGAAGCATGTATCTCACCCATGGAAAAAGAAAGGCAGTGAAATCCTCAGAAAGCTAAAATACCCTTACTTTGAGCACAATTGCTTGTGGCAGAAACTTAAAACAAAAAAAAAAGCTGGAAAGCTGGATCGAAAGGGGAACTGGAGAGATCAGGTTTCTCTCTCCTGGGTGGGAACCAACACAAGAGTGCTTCCAGGTAGTTTGCCATCAGGATGAGGTCAAGAACAGCCATAAGGGAGAAGTTCCTAGAGAGAGCAGTTCTTAGCACTACAGTTTTCCTCACTGGCCAAGAAGAGTGCCAGCCCAGCTGAGTCCCAGTCCCAGCTGTATTTCCAGACAGCAATTTCAGCAGTACTTTCTGCCCTTAAGTCAGGGACTGCATGGAGCAGCACGTGTCTTCCTGCCCCAATCCCTCCCATCCTGTTACTCAGTGAAAAAGATGAATCCTTTCAGACTCTCTCCTTATATAAAATAGGAGTAGCAAATGATTTATTGGAGGTGAAGCAAACTGAATCCCTTAAAGCTAAAAAAAAAAAAACCAAGAAACTAATTTAAACCCTTCACAGCTCTTTTTTTTTCTTTTTTTTTTAATAACTGGTCTTACATAAAGAGTGGAAAGTTCCTGTATCAGTAGAGCTTTCTCTTGCACATGCTACAGGTACTAAAGATGCTAAGCACCAGACTCAGCAAAATAACCAGTCACCTGAGTAAACCCACAGATGTTAACTGATACATGTACAAATCTTGCTAAGTTGGGGTCCAAAACTTCAGGGAACTCTGCTAAGGACTTCTCAGTCCAAACATCTTTGCTTTACAGAGATTCTGAAAATTGTGTTTATATGCTTCTAAAATTCCATCCTGAAGTAAGGGAACATAATGCTGCATAGGAATAAAAATGAGATGCCCCCCGAATAACAATGTGCTTTCAGATAGAATCTGGCAGATTTGAAATTAGATAAATATTTGCAAATTGGAATTTTCCCCACTTAGCTAGCTGCATGCCTACTCTAGCCTATTCAAGAGACGCCAACAGTTCGGGCTAATGCATAACCAAAAATCTGAAGTTTGAGTTAGAGGTAAAATTTGAAGAAAATAAAAAAAATGGATGCAATGAGAAATTATTAGGAACAGCAAAATAAAAATTTATCTGGAACAAAATATCATCTCGTTTCTCACCTTGCACTTAGAAATCCTGCAACATACCTTCAGGTGTAATGTGTTTTGAATTACACAATTTAACATTAAGGGAGAAAAGACACATCTGTTATTTCTTACTCCTGCCTTTGCCCAGCAGCCCTTCACCTGATCTGTAATTGGTCACTCCTTTAATAAATTGCTTCTCGGACTCTTACTGTATATTTGTGTTTGCACAAGATGCCTTTATTCTTTGCAGTTACACATTTAGCAGCTCTTGGTTTTCAGCAGGAATTCTACCCTGTCATTTCCTGTTTAGTTACGGGTTGAGCTCGCTTTTGTTTTCTGTGCTGTTTACTTGGTACCCTGCTTCCCCCACAGCCGGGAACCACAGGCTGCTTGCTAACTCCTCAGCCTCCTCCTCACCTCTGCCACCACAGCTTTGTTTTCTTTTATGCGCCTAGTTAACTCTCATACAGCTCACTCAAACTTTTCCCTTTTTTATTAATAGTTAAAAAACTGATATACTCAATCTTCAAAAACCTCCTGAATCAGTGATCTCTTCACAAAAGGCACAAAGCAACCTTAGAAATCAAGAGTATGGCTCTTTTCCTGGCTAAATCTGTGTCACCACACAGAGAAAGGAATGATGCTTCACCCTCAAAGCCAGCAGTGCTGGTTAGCAGTCCAGCAAAGGCCAAGGGCATGGAGTGCCCACACTGTGCCCCACACACAAAGGAACACGTGTACAAAATCGTGGTGTGTGCAGGGATGTGCCTGGGGTGAGATTCCAGCAGGCAGGGAACAGGGGTAGGACAGGATAAAGAGGCAGATGGAGCAAGAGTGGGTGGTGAGAGCGTTTAAGGGACAGGAAGGGGTGGGAAAAGTCCAAGGAGAGCTAACAGAAGAGCCGTACTGAGAGGAATAAGAGAAGGTGGTGAGATAAAAACAAAACAGACGGTGAGGGTATAGAAAGCAGGAAGAGAGATTAAGAAAATCCATCCTGCCAGAAACAGCACCTCTTGTCAGGCAGACAGCAGGTGCTGCCTGGGGAAGAGCTGATTCACACATCTGGAGTGTAGGAACCAGAACACCTCTACCTAAGAAAGAAAAACTAAAAATAAAAGACTCAGTGGAGGTGGGAGAGGGTGCCATACTTTCTTCTTTTGGCAATCCAGTGCTTCCCAACTGCATGAGATTTTTTTAATAGCTTTCTGGAGAAATGAGTGCTGTATTTCCAGATCTTTGCAAGAATCTTGACAGTTCGTTTCAGCATTGCCTCGTCCAATATGAGCTCTTCCTGTCCTCCTCTTCACCTTACTTCAGACTAATTTTTGTGAAATCTGCAGCCACAACATTGCCAGGGCTTTGGCTACACCTCCAGAATAGGATTTTCACTTTTTTTGGGGCCTGCACAGATCCTGGGGAAGTCACTAACGGAGATGGCATGCCACGCAGTGAGGGACACTGATGGCACACCTGCACCGACCAACTCAGCTCTGGGGAACTAGTAATGCAGTCAGTAATGCAGCCAGTAGCTGCTGGCCAACTGGTATGAGAATGAGTCTTTAACCTTGTCTGCAGCAGCCTGGGGGGCCATCTACACAGCCAAATTTCTTGCCACAAACTGTACCTTCAGTGGCTTTCAAAACCTGTCCTGTTCACCTTCATGCGACTGACTTCGAACACTGAGTCTTAGCTCCCTAACTCTTACAATGCTGCCACTGCATCACAAATCACTGCCAATGGATAAAACAACCTCTTACTAAAGCTACCTTTTTTTTTTTCAACCTCCCCTGGAAGCCTTATTACAGATTAGATTTGATGAGTTTCTATCCAATGCACTGCACCATTCCTCCCGCCTGACAATACCCGGAACAGCTTTCGGAGAATCTGCTCAGTTCCATTCTGCACACTTACATTTTTTTCCTTGCTGCAAAAAATTGTTTTAGAGTCTTATAATTAAAACTTTCTATCAAAATAGCGTAATTTTTTCTCCGTGTAGGAAAACTAGCCAACTGTGATCTACTAAAGAGTAGACGATTTGAAAAAAACACCTTACTGATGGCTGTTTAATTAAGAAAAGCTGAACAATTTACCTGAAAAAATAGATTTATTAAAAAAAAGGCAAAACAATTTACAGAAATTTCCAGTTTCCTAAATAGTGTTTTCATAAGAAAATATTTAATTTTTCATGACCTGTTTTCAAAAGAAATATGGGAATATTTTAATAATAAATATTTTAATTTTCCATTTGCCAAAATTTCTAAACACTTTGAGGATTCTTTTTTAAAAAGAATCTTTTCCCCAAAGGAAAAGGTACAAAGAAGGGTTAGCAAGGAGACAAAATCCATGATGAAAAACTTTGGCAGAAAATTTTATTTCTGCTAAATTTAGGTAGCAGTAAAGACCATATTTTTTGGTTAGAAGCTCTTCTTAAAGCGAGATGTTTGCTGGCATGTTATTTTGAAAACCAGCACAGTAGGATGACTTCTTTAATAAATGGGCAGAAACCCCAAAGATTAGAAAGTCTCAGAATGAGTGAAACCCCTGTACGGTATCTGAGTTCTTTGCCAGAACAGGGAGGGTTTTTAATAAAGGTCAGGGAGAAATAATCTCCAAAGACAGAAGTGTCTCTTCCCCCTGTATGTTTACTCTTTTATTTCACCACTTTACAGCTAAAGGCAGACCTTAACACACACACACACACACACAAAAGGAAACAACAACCAAAGAGGAGGGGAAAAAAAAAAAAAGCCTGAAATTTTAGTTACACCACATGTGGTTTTCATTTGTGAAAAATGAACAAGCTGTTTGTGGTTAAACTGTCTAATCTGCTGTTATCAATCTAGCACTGCATTCAAGATTTACAGGATACATCAGCTTCTGTGCCACATTAGCTGTAAAAGGGAGAGGGGGTGGGAGGAAAAAGGAGGAGGAGAGAGTTTATCCTGAGGAATAATATTTCCAATGCAGCCACACTCACACTACATCTGGTTGTGCTGGTAGCGGCAGTTAAATTGAAATATTTCACAGCGTGTGTCAGAAACATGCAGAATGGTAATTATGACAGATCTGATTAAGCCTGAGTGCCACTAGCTCCCTGGCCAGCTCCGGTTGTGCAGGTGTGACCTTGTGCGTGCCTGCGTGTGTAAATAAAATTAATTACAAGCGAGAGGGCGAAGGCTTCGGTGACATCACAAAGCGGAGAAACTCCCAAGGGGGAGACCTAATGGAATATTTTCCCTCAGTCTAATAATACAGTTCATATTGACTTGAGGTAATTAGTGGGATCATTAAAGCAGTTTTCCCGGCGTATTTGGCTGCCTGATCAGATTAGTGAAAATGTTCTTCAGAACAAGCCCTGTGTGGTCTGCCAGAGAAGGAGGAAATAAAAAGCAACAAAGCATATTTTGGAATGATAAGCAGCGCTGGACTTTTTGCACGGTATTTTGCAGGACCGGTCCCAGGAGCCAGGTGCCTGACTCTCCTGACCAGTTCAATCTTTCATCCCAGGTGCACATGCTCCTGCTGCACTGAGGAGTCACCTGAGACTTTTAAATTTTTGTTCCTCTATACTTCAAAACTATGCCATCCCTACCCCTCGATGCTTAAAAAAATCAGATAAAAGGCTTGTGGGAGTGCAAGCCCTAGAAGAATTACATTAAGATAACTGGGGGAAGGAAGAAGAATAAATACATGATCAGCTCCTCCCCACCTCTCCCCAAAAGTCTAACAGAAGACTGAAGGACTGGTTTGAGAATCAGTAATATTTTCATTTCTTAACAAGCTTACCCCAGCAGAAGAAAAAGAGGGGAAAAAAAAGGAAAAAGTTTAACTATGATATAAAGTCTTCCACAGTAACAGAACACAGAGCCCTAATCAAGAAATGGACCATTTGTTTAAAAACAGTCTATTGAGCATGCTCTACCTTGCAAATGGAATATGCCAAGCTCTGTCACAGATGGCAAGCTTTGACAGTTCCCATCCGTAGCGTCGATACTCGACAGTTCAGCACAAGATCAGTGACATTCTGTCTCATTAGAGCCACGCTAATTATCACAGCTAGTTTCAGGGGAAACCATGTGTTGCAATGGTCAATTTGAAGGAGTCTGTGCATCAACAAACTGGTAATAAGGATCAGACACCTTATTATATGACAGCATGCTGCCTATGATCTGATTTACTGAATCAGAGGTACTGAGGCAACACTGAAGCCTGATGGGTTATGGAATTGCATGTACACAATGTGTATCTGAAATATGCTTTAAAAATAAAAGGGAGGTATATAGAAACAATACAAATAAAAAATTTAAAATGGTGAAGTTATAATATGGAGTTTTATCATTTGACATTAAGACATGCAGAGATGTTAGAGATCTTGTCAGCCAGTTTTATCTTTAATCAAATCATATAAGATAAATAATTCAAAATGAAAACTGTAAAATTATGGATTATGCTAAATTATAATTCATTCCATACTCTGATTTTTCAGTTTCAATAACATGTACCAAACATTCCTTATGTTGTGCTGTCTTGCTGCTTTAATATAATTTTATATTTTGTAAAGAGCTTCTTCTTGGCTCTCTTTTTTATTTGTACATTTAATGACTAAAACTTGTACTTCTAGCTTTTCTCACTCATTTATGCTCTTTCCACCAGACAAAAACCATCCAGCCAAAACCCCCCCACTCTGCTGTTTCTGGACACCTGCGGGCCGCATCCTGCCAGGCACTCAGCGGTCCCAGCGCCTCCCAGGGATGCGCCACAGGCTGCAGCCGTGGGAGCGTTAAGCATTCACTCTCCCAACCCGAGCAGGGCAGGTGTGCACTGCATCCCTCCAGGGAGGCTCTCCTCAGGGCTCAAATACACTCTGTCTCCTGAAGCTGCTACCAGTCCTTCGAACGGCAGCATTTGAACAGCTCCTGCTGCCACCCGCCTGGCTGGGAACCTCCAGCCTCAGCCGATTTGACCCCATGTGTAAAGCATGCTCAGGAAGCACAATTTTTCATAAGTGTGTCAACAAATCTAGCCTCTGCCTTATGTGTTGAAAGGGCTACCTGGTTCCAAGGAGTTGTTTGAAGAGGTCAATATAATCCTCTTACCAATTAAGTATTTTCCATTCTGTACCTGTTTCTTTTTTCTTATGCCTGTTTTCTTATTTCAGATTTTAATGCCTTTTTCTCCCTCCTCTATGTAGATTTATATGGGTAATTTCATGCTGATGTGAGCCACCTTGAAGATTTTAAGGTGGTTTCTTTTCAGTGCATCTTTGTTGATTCATGAAGCTACTGTCTATTCTTTATTAGGGGGAGCCCAAGGCTCACTGAAGTCAAGCCACCCCACCAAAGCCATACCAATAATGTGGGATATAGTCAGGATCAATGCCAGCCCTTTCTTAGGTCTACCATCATCAAGAGATAAGAGAGTCAACTAAACTCAATTTTTCTACCCTCTGAGAAGCAAATTTTTCAAAAAAACCTAAGGAAATTTCCTGAGCTTTTAACCTTCATTACTGAGAGGAGATGTTGTAAAAGAGACTGGGACATGGGGCAGAAGAAGGACATGGAACATTAATTTTTTCCCCCACCAGAAACCTGAATACCATTTTCCTCCGACCTGTGCAAGAAAGAACACACTATGACTCTGTAACTCAGTATTTTGTGAAAGAAACAAATCAGCTCTATCTGCCAAGTTTCACAGTTTCACTGAATGACATGCTGCTTTATGGGGCAATTCTTGATCGCATGCAAAAGCCCATCTTGCTTTCTCAGTTCACACTCTTCCTCTTGCATCCCTGCTGACACCCGATCCCACCCCGACTCCTGCTGCTCATGGCACCTCTTCAACTGCCAGAGCAACCACCCCCAGGCAATGAGGGGGGAGGAAAATAACATTAAAAATAATAATAATAAATAAAAAATGCTATTGTGTGTTTTGCAGTTAATGTTTCTTAACTACTACCTTTGCACCAGGGTCTGGGGTTTATTTCCAGGTGGACCTGTGAAACAGCAGACCTCAGAGTACATTGTGCTTTCACCTCGCGTCTCCCTTACAGCATCCCTCCCTGCTCCACAGAGAATCCATTGTACACTGAGGTTCGGGGAGGGGGGATGGGGGAGAAGAACGTTTTTAAGCCAAGATTTAAACCCAGGAAGTGACTCAGCTGCTCTGAGGGAGACAAAGGCAGGAGAGAACTTGATGGAGAGCTGGGTGATGGGTGAAGGACCGAGCCCCCTCCTGCCCTGCAGGTTACACCCCTCTGGGCAATCTGAGGTGCAGTGCCCTGAGGAAACAGCTTTGGAAATAAATTTCAAGATCCTCTCCTAAAGCCACATTGTTACCAGAGGGTTACTCTCGGTGATAAAAAGGTTTCTTTTCCTCCAGCTGGAAAATAGTTGAATAGATTGTTCTATATCTGCGGTAATGGCATGTTACATCTCTGTGCCAGATCCACAATACCGTGCTTGTTCAGTGTGGGAAGCTGTTTAAAAATGACTTTCCTATTAGAGTATATAGCTTAGTCTCTAGATGGAAAAAGCCAGATCAAAGATATAGCATTTATAAAACTGCTGGTTAAAAAGATAAAAGTGAGATAACAGACATCAATTTTTCACTATAAATCTCTAGGTTTACTACAACATTAAAATTTCCAGTAAAAGCAGGGTTTTATATACCTGAACTCTAATGGCCTATTCTGAAAATATTTATGTCAGGAAAAGCATGGTATTTGCATGCCAAAAGCATTTTTAGTGCCAATGTTTAGCATTCCCTTCCCACTTAACCCTTTCCCATCTACTCATGAGTGCTAGATGCTCTGCCTAGTGCCTACCCATCAGATCTCCTCACGCAGCCTCCTGAAGGAGAACACTCCAGATGTGTACAAAGGCAAAAAGTCAAACGCTTCTAATTAAATAGCACTGCATAAAATACTTGCTGGATGGCTCAGGATGGAGTCTCTAGCACTGTCTGAAACCCTTGATTTTACCTCCACACTTTGTACATGAAACTACCACTAACCAAAGCGAGAGACAGGGATGGAAGGACAGGAAACTGGGCAACACAACACAACAGCTCAGAAGTAACAGGTCAGAACTCTACATCATTAGATGAGGTTTCTGCAGGTATGAGCAGTACTCTATTATATTTATATTAAAATCATTAAAATCAAAGCATGATTCTGTGAGAACCAAGAGTCTCACCATCCTCATACAGGCATTTTCGTTGGGCGAGAAGGGAGGGCATTTGGCACCTATGGGGCCATAAAGAGCTATTGGCAGGATTGATGCTGCAGAAGAGTATTGATTTCATCTGTTTATTTTATGACAAATTAAACTTCTTTAGGTAAACAATGCAGGCTAGCGGCCTTAAACTGTAGTGCATGGGACTCTCAGAGGTATGGAGCTTGCTTGATATTACTTCAGCTTTTGCAAACTAATTTCCTCAATTTAAGAAAGCTTTAGTAATTTAACCTGATTTTCAGCAAAGTATTACTTTCTTTCCTGCCTCATACTAGCATGTGCAAGCCACAGCTTTTCAGGATAAGCCATAACATAAATCTAACTTCTCAAAACGTAGCAAACATACAGAAACACTACAAGTCTCTACCTGCCTTATCTCTCAGGGCTCTCAGGTCTGGGGTTTTTGTTTGCTTGTTTATCTGTTTTTATGGAATAAAATTAGATTTCAGCATCTGTCACCATCAAGAAAAACTCGTCCCTGGCTCCCACATGAGAACATCATAACCACTGCACAGTTACTGAACCATGATACCTTAATGATCATTACACAAATCAACTTTTTTTTTATTTATTTATTTTTTAATAATGAAATTAAGAATGTGCTTTCATAGTTACTCGAATCAGACTTTCAGGTTATAAATTTAATAAAACCCCAATATGACAAAATTGTAAAAGTAATGTATGGCACACGATTTTATGTGTGGATTCTTTTAATTTAGAGTTATTCAGGTGTGCTGATTAAATTTTAGCAAATAATGCTGTTGGCATTGCCACTCTACCATTAAGAACCAACAACCTGTGAGAAGAGACAAAACACTTGGTAACCTTTCTGTCTTCCTTTTGTGTGCGTTTTTGCAAAGCTCTCTTTTCAACATAATCTAACAAAAAACCCAGGCACGCACACAACCTACAATAAAACCACAAGATTTTAAATGTGGACATTAGGTGCTTTGCCAGTTAAAGTCCTAGAACACCCCAAAGATATGATGTATTCCAGGAATTTTAATTATAATACCTTCCTTAGCTCCTCAGTATAATCATATTAACTTTTAAAGTATATCTTTTGAATTTAACAGATTTTTAATGTATTCTGTAGATAGCATGTCGATCCTCAAAGACACAGAAGCTTAAAAACTATATAGAATGCATGCATTCCTGTATGGGAAAAGAATTCAGCATTTCAAGGAATGTCCCCAAACCCATTCAAACCCATGTACCAAACAGGCCCTTTCCTTTGGGAAAGACAACAAGCTGCCAGCAAAGTCCACAGTGAAACTTCAAGCAGACAAATCATCCCTCACCTGAGCCAGCACATGATGTCTCTAACAGCCCTGCAACCTCTGCCTGATCCCACGACCTCTGCCACACCAGGCCCCAGCACCCAGCTGCTTTGTTGAGCATGAGCTCCACGTGCAGTTGGTCCTCCACCATTCAGGAGGATTTAAAAATAAAATTGTTAATCAACACATTATTTTCTAATATGTTTCCTCCAGATTTTTCACTGCAATTAAGTGATTATCCCAGGATTTCCAGTTCCACTCTTGCCAAAGGCACTAGCACAGTGCAAGGGAAGATGCTAATTTTTTACCTTGGCGCTACCCAAATAGAAACTCCTGTAGCGCATCATTTAATAGCAATTCTGTACGAAGTGCTCTACTCAGCAGAACATTATCTGCAGTCTCCTGGCTCAGGCAAGCCCAGCCACCTTGCAGATGCTGGCTGCTTAGACATCCAATCTAATGTTGCCCCAAATCATTTTATTAAGGGGAAAAAAAAAATAATGGCAAGGCCTTCCAGCAAACAACTACCTTTGTTCCCTTGCAGACCTGGTTTGGACCACATATGGTTTTACACCAAAACTCCAGACTGCACTCAGAAATTAATCAAGTTTTTACATCCAAAATAAGATAAAACCAGCAATGTTCAATTTTAGTGATTTTTTAAAACAAAATTGTTAATCAACACATCATTTTCTAATATGCGTCCTACAGACTTTTCCCTACAACTTGGGTTATCTCAGGATTTCCAGTTCCGAGTATGGAACCAATGTCTCCAAATTAAGAAAATATCAGTAAGAAATCTCTCTCAAGAGAGGCTTTCTTAGAGAATATGTTTGAACAAGCCTCTTTTTTGTGCAAGGGAGACTTTTTGCCCCAAGAAATATTTACTTGAACCACTGAAGAGCTCCAATAAAGAACCTTTTACAATACATGTAAAAGACTCCTTTAATATATGTGTCAATGCTACATATTTAAAGATTATTAATTGGGTTACTAGCAGTCAGTTAGTTCAAGAAGACCCAACACATCCTAGTCGACCTAGGAAGTTACTTCTGTAAAGCAGCTTTCTAGTATACATGACACTTTATCTAACTACAGACCTGAAAGCTTGCCTCGACACTTAAATTAACATTGCATTGCTGAAACTGGGGAGAAAAATAACCCCTGAGAACACAGGTATAATCACCAGAGTAAAATGGAAGAGAATTATGTGTCTGGTGTTGTTTTCTGTACTTAGTATCAAAGTTTGTACAAGAATCTAAATTTTATATGAATGCTCAAATAAACCTGCATGACATCCTCTGGAAACTTTCAGCTTCATTTTGATTACCTTCCCTTTGAAAGTCAGCACTGGAAGAGCTGACCCACCTAGAAATTTTAAGGCTTTGCAATTAAATAAATATACTATCACACAAATCAGATCAGAACAAAGTTATGTGGGCTGATAGACTGGCTTCATAAGACTGGTTTCATACCTTAGCTTTAAAGAATGCTGCAGTGGAAAGGGGAAGGTGTAGAAAAAGGACAGTTCTCTAACCTCAAGTTTTGACATGTAAATAAAGACATCTGAGGAGTACACAGGTTGGGAGCTGCTGTAACGTTCTATCATAATTAGAAACATTTCAAGAGCTCTGTAATTTCCAATCAAAATTACAGTAATTTCTGATATACAAGCCATGATTCATGACAGAATTTTTACATTCCATGGGAGATTATAGTGGCCTGATGTATGACACACTGAGTACAGCACTAACATAAACAATTCAGTTTAATGTTTAAACAGCACTTGGTGTTTAGAATCCCACAATAAAAGAAACATATTATTGTTGAAATTATCACTTTGACAGTGATTGAAGGGTAGGCAGGCATGTGGCCTATAAAGCCGTAATTTTTACAGTCCACAGCTTGAGTTTAATCATTTTGATACAACATTTCCAAAATATCCCTTTAAATGCTCCTTACACCATATAACTTAAGAGACAACATCCTTTCTGTACAATGAAGTGAACTCCAAAATGTGAACAGCACAGAAGCCAAAAGTTAAAGCCTTGTTAAAGAGAAAAATCAGCACTACAATGCTGACGGCCCAAGAAACATCAGTCTAACTGAGCTTCACTAGCTTTCCTTGGAAGATGCTGAATTTTTCTATGAAGTAATTTTAGAAAAGCAAAGAAGTAGTGATTAAGTGGATTTAACACTTAATCTAATATGAAAATTCAACATTGCAACCATTGGTGCCTTTGGATTTCTTTCAAGCATTTGTATAACCATAGTCTTTCCCATTTTTCTATATGCTTTTCCTTTACTTCTTGAGTACATACTCACTTAAATCAATGTTTTCGCATACTCCAGTGATCTTTCTCAGAAGACATGTCATTTATGATAATCACACCCAACAAGTGCCTGCTGATTTCTCTCTTGCCACTAAACTTGACAGAAAATCTCCAGTTAAAGAAAACAGAATAGGAAACCGCAAAACAAAGGCTTAAAACTGAATATGCGACATACATGTATGCACGCAAGCAGGTAACCAAGTAGACATTGTGTTCCACAAAAGTATACATTTTTTTCTCGGCTATAACTTGAACAACTGTAATTTTTGGGGTCTTTTTTTTTTGTCCACCTCTCATGCACAGTCTCACCAGTGGGTCTGACTAAATATTTCTATGCAAAAAACCAGCACCCCAGAGTTCCTCATTGCAGCACATGTAATTGCAAAACACCAAACCCTCGATATGAATTTGGCAGCAATACCCAGATCTTGACCACAGCTTTTGCCACGTCCACACCAGCTAAGAACTGATGAACCTGATCCCTTCTGAGCCGCACCACGCGCACACAGGGAAGGTGTCTGGCTGGTGGGGAAAAGGGAGTGAGAGATCTCAGGAAGCTGCTTCTCTACCCTGCCTGGTCCAGGGCAACCAGAGGTTACCTCCAGACTCAGCAAGGAGCTCTGAGTTTTTTGCACTGGGCTGGTACACTGACCCAGCTACCCATTTTAAGGCACACAGAAACTGATCTGGGGGAATAATTGCACAGGACATGGAGCTCTTTGAGCCCTGGGAGGTTTACCTGGCTTTTGGTTGCCGCAACCTTCGCAAACAGTGCTTGGGACACCTTAGCTCTCTTCATTTCCTGCTGAATCTCATCATAAATGGAAGCATTAATGTTCATGGAATTGTTTTCTGGTTTTCCATTCCTCTCTGTAGCAATAGTAGCAGTTTTGACCTAAAAAATATGAGACATTTTTCATTACAAAAAAGTTATTTTCCTCTCTTTCCCTTCCTATGTAGCTCCCCTTTGCATTTTATTTCTTTTATCCCATCTTTCTCTGATATTCTTTCAGCATTTTGCAGAATAAACATTATAAGTTATCTATGGTTCAAGCAACTGGGAAACAGGAAAATTCAGTGCATTGTAACAGGTGAATGCGTCTGAAATACGAGTTACCATTAACAGACCACTGCAAATTTCAATGTCATAAATTAGGTGGAAACCTGTCAGTCTTGTAGAGACTTGTGAGTCCTTACATGATTTCTTTGCCCCACACAAATTAAATAAAAATTGTAACTGCAACATAAAAGAATCTCTAATGAAACAGAAATCTGACAGATATATCTTGATTCATGTCTTATGCCCAGTACACTCAAATGCATGATAATGTTGAAAAGTTGTGGCTTTAGACTGAATTTTTCAAAAATTTATCTTATCAGTTTAGTTCTTAAGCTCTTTTTAAGAGACAGTTTAGAATAATGCATACTTTAACCACTCCTTCATGAAACCAAGATGGACTTTCTTAAAGCTACTGATTCTAGTTATATTTCACTTACATACATCAAATATTTATTCTTCTTGCAGTCCAGGTTAAATAAACACCAAACATGTAAACAAGACAGAATGATGACAGTACCACCTTTATGCTGCATCTGCAGCATTAAGGAAACAACAAAAAAATACATCAGTAGCGACATGATGTGCAGGAGACTATCCTTTCCTTCATCCTCTGGAAATGATGGAAGTGATGTTTCAACACCAAGTATCATCCCACCAAGGTTAGACTGCAGTTTCTGCAATATCAGTTGAAAGGTACAAAAAATCAGCAGGTACTCAGCTTATCCTACAATATTCTCAGTAGTTAAGGATAACGTCTGTCTTTAGCAGTTACTCTTGCAAGGCTTGCTCAAGATTAGTGGACCTAATGGGCCACTAATCCTAAAGTGGATCAGAGGAAAGGAAAACTGGATTTCTGCCAAGGACCTACAAGGTGATGATGCAAACAAAATCAAACCTTAAGATTTCAATTCAAACCTACTGATTCATACTGAGGTTATTGAGAGCTGAATTAACTTAGTTATTCTGAAGTTACACATCTAGTTTAAGACAGTCATTCAGCCTAATACTAAATCTAAAGCACAAAGCCTGGCACTTCCAGAAGGTGCTTCAGCCTACTCTTAAGTACGTGTCTAAACCCACACTTTCACTATCAGTTTGATCCAGTGCAAGTCAGCATCTTCCTGTGCTCTGAAGTCCCTTGAGGTTCAAAAGGAAATCATGACACCATGATAATTCATCTTCTAATCTCACTCTCTATGAGCTTTCATATGTCACAGGTCTCATGATATGGGAGTTGAAGGCTTTGGATGAGAGATGTACTTAGGCAAATCAGCAGCCCATTTTTTCCTAGAAATGCCATGCTCAGTTTGTGTTAGCTATCATCCATAGTGCTTTTAATATAAAATAATCTAGCCCAGAAACTGGGAGCACATGCCACTTTTATTGAACCTGATTTGTCCATCAGGCTTTTCAGGAACTGTGCTAACACACATACATTAACTACAAGCGGCAAGACTCCAGCAAGAACAAGGTGTCTATAAGCACTTCCCCTTGCCCCCATTCTGGCAGGCACTAGCACTTTCTGGTGTCTGAAAACAAGGGTCCTAAGTAAAAGCAGAAATGAAGAAAAATCCCAGAATGTGGCATACAGTTAATAATGTGATTTTTTTTCACCTGAAAACAACTAGTACTTTGCAGTCATGCCCTTTCACCAGTGACATTGCAGCAGAGGATGGCCGAGCCTGGACCAAAGGCTGCTCAGAAACATTTGAGGCACCTGGCAGCAGGCAGTGAGGAGCAGCAGCACGAAATTCTCTCCTTCCCACTGCACAGCAGGAAAAGGTGTGCCTCACACCAGACAAATCAGGGCTGCAAGAGTAGGTGCATTTCCTGAACATCATACAGTGAAATAATTTGAAAATACAAAATCAGTGGCAATTTTATAACCTTTAAATAAGAAGGACTTCCCAGAAGATAACTGACAAGCAGTGGGGATGTTAAACATACAACTGAAGACAGACTTATCTGTGTGCACATAAAAATCTGCCTAAGCTAAATTAGAGAATGAAAAAGTGATGGTTTTGTCTACATGCCTTCTTGAACCTTGGGTTTAAATTTTGGGAGACAAATTTCGGTCCTTCCCCACAAAAATAATTTTAACTTGTAACTAATCTTTGAAGGACCCAAGGAGAATATGAGAAAATTAAGGTATTCAGCTAGCATACATAAGTCTTTTGAGAAGGAAATACTTTGCTCTTGTGATCTTGATCAAAATGTGTCTCTTCTATAAGCACACTGCCTTTTTGATTGCTACTGAGCTTCAAAAACAGCTTCATGTTGTAGCAGTACTTCATAGATCACTTAACAGAGCTGTGAACACCCATATCATCAAAACCCATCACACACCATGCTGTAGACATAATTTAAACTATGCTTCTCAGTCCACACTTTTCAATGTCCAATTTAATAAGGATATGCATTTAACCCAAGGGAATTACTGAAAATCCTCATTCTGGTTTGCAAATCACATCTATCTTTATAAAGGTACCATAAATTCAACAGCATCTAATATGTCACCAAAGTTAAAACAAACAAACAAATTCCTATTGCCTTCTGTTGATATTTAATTAGGGAACACTAATTGAATTCAGAAAACACTAATATCTGCATCAAAAAGTAGTATTAGCCCAACGATCTTCTGGGGAATGAAGTCTTAAAGATATAAAATGATGGGTTTGGAGATTACCAGGAGTTGTGGTTTGCAGTCATACCCTCTCCATCTCCAATTCACTTCATTGGCCAAGTATAAAAATTCTTCTCCTGTCTCTTAATAATTTCTCTTCAAAGATCAGATGTAGACTCTGGTTGGTTTAGATGGATTATTGGTCTGCTCTGGTCTGATGAATTCCATGCAATAATGCCAATTAACCTCTTGGAGAATATCCATACTAAAACTGTTTCATAATTTATACATAAGCAAGCATCTAGGCTGTCATGTTGAATTTAGAATTGAGTTCAAGACAGAGGCTGTTTGAAGCTGGGTTGAAAAAACACCCTCCTCCTCAAAAAAACCCAACAGAAAACAAAAAAGCTCTCAATGGTGCAACTTCAGGACTTGGATGAGGAGGTGGAAAAAGTATTCACTTGGGAGAGAAAAACAAAACAAAACATAATCTCTCATCTCATCCACACTTAAGCACAACCTCCCACCCCACCCACAGCTACAGCCACATTTTCTGTTCAGGAAAGAAGCCACAGATCAGCTAATTTATTTTTTTTGTTTTTTGACAGTAACCAAATTTTGCAAATACTAACTGAAGAGGGAAGCATTATTTTACAAATGTAACACACTGAGAATCAGGAACTCATTTGGCCATCTTCCTATCACCAATCAATCTAGTCTTCTAAGAATACTTGAAAAAAAAATAACACATCCATCTCCGCCTGGCCTACCCAGATATATCTTCTCATCAAGTAAGACTGATTACAGCAGCAAGAAGTTCTGGATTAAATCAATTTTCCTAAAAAAAGGGTAAGTTGTCATAGAAGGAATAACCAGCATGAAGAGGTTTTCACAAACATGGAAGCTCATTCCTTCCCCATTGAAACTGAAACAAAAAAATCTTATATAGCACATTCTCATGTTTTAGCTTGGGAACAAAAATCTTCTTTAATCCTGGTTTAGCTTTTAATATTACATTGTACATTAAAATTCATAAAGTAGTTCATTCCAGGCAAAACAAACTACTTTTCAGTTCTGCTCTGCAAATAGCAGAGGAGGTACAATAAATGCTGTTGCTTTCAGAACAGCTTTTATCAGGACAAGGTTTACTACTCCATTATTACAGTGGCGCCTGGAAGTGCAGTTATAGTTAAGTGTCAGGGTTTCCATTAACTCTCCTCCATGGTGGTTTTTGTGGGGGTGGGAGGAGAGGATTGCATTTATTATTTTGTTCATTTTACTTTCGTTAAAATGCAACTTGGCACAAAGATTATCAACGTAAATCTCAAATTTTGCCAACTTAAAAGTTTTGCTGGTGGTGATATACGGAACATGTGTATGGGACTAGGACTCCATCATAAAGTTTCATGGAAGCTTGTGTTATCTAGAACTCCCTGCAATGGAGATTCACTAGTTCTCAAACACCATCAATGCAGTGCTCTCCTAGACACCAGTCTTTCAAGAGTAACATCCTATCTCTGAGACTGAATGCACAATTGCTTTAACATGAAGGAACTGTAATTTATTTGCAGTCAGAGGGAAGCCAGGATTGTACTTATGAGATGAAGGTTTTGGTCAATGAGTACCTAGAACCATGACTCATGCAAGATTTGTGGCTACTTCTTAAAACATTGCCTTGTTAAAATAATATTTTGCTCTTGACGTTACATGTACTCTGTTTTTACACAGGATGATGATGGGCCCCACGGGTAAATACAAGTTTTCTTTGGGGAATATAGGTGGTGAGAAAGATTTCTTCCTTGGCCCTGCTGAAATGGAGACTACTTGTCCTCAGAAAGAAGTGTTTATAGCCGCAGGATGGCTAAAAAACTTTAAGCAGAATATTCTGGAAAAGAAAATCTGTAATTTGGCCACCTGTCTCCAACCTCCCCCACAAATTGTACAGAGGAGAGGGGAGTAATTTTCTCCCCCACATTCCAAACTGCCCTGATGAGACATAAAAGCCATCCCTAGCACCTCAGCATCCTCTAAATTATCCCCAGATTCTCTCATTTCCACATAGCATGCAATAGACTCATTCTCTCAACTTGATCTAGGAATACCCCAAAAGGGCCTCTGTGGGGTGATCTGCAAGACGAAGGTGTTGAAGAGTGGGGGGAAATTATTACAAGAAATAGAACATGAAAGGACCTTTTCCCTTCCTTCTAGATTGCAGAGGTTAAATGATGTCTCCATGCAGTACCTACCTGATGGAGATGCTAACACTTATAAACTCCAGTGCCCCAAGAAATAGCCTGACAGACAGGCTTCTGCCCCAGGGGTGGCAACTCGAACAATGTCCAAGGGAAAAATCCTTGTGTACGCCGTCTCCTTGTGCTCAGTCCACCAGTGTGGAAGATAGTAGCAGACTTTTACAACTTGACCAGCTTAGAGGGCTATACACACATCCCAAAAGCTCATGCATTAGAGGCTAATGATTTCAATTAAAAAAAAAAAAAGAGTAAGATTTTGCATTTTGTTTAAGTCAGAGAGAAAGGGAGAAGTAAGGGGGACAAAGAACTTCTTAAAGGATTTCAAAAAAGAATTGGAAACAATCCAAATAAATTAGCTCAATTAGCAACTAGTAAGAATGCTGTAAAAATGAGATAAATTCAATACTGTTCCTTCTAACTCAGGCACCAGGGTTTATGCTTGGTGAGTTCCTACTATCCAATCAGACCTCCAAGGTCACACTTTCAGTTGTTGCATACAGCAGAATACAAAATTTACACAGAACAAGCTCAGCTGCTAAATGGTTAAGTCTGCTTTACTGTCTGGCCACCAGTTGGCAACACAAAAATGCAAAATAGATCCTTCTCAGGATGTTTATTTTCACATCCTTCTGAAACTGATAACTTGCAATTGCAAAATAAACCTGCATGTGTGGCATATTAGCTCCCATTTTTAATGGTTTCATAGTTTAATTGTTTCAAATGTTACACTGGTCTAAAGATTTAATATAAAATATGTTGGCTCTTGTGTAAATTCTGTTGTCAGGATAAACGGTCTGTTTTCTCTTTCAATGGTTATCTAAGAAGCTCACAGCCAAGCTGGAAAAATATTATGCTGTATTCCTGCAAAGTGATCTTTAAATAATTGCTTATAATAAATTTAGTAGTAAGGATGATAGTAGTTTTATTTCCTTAGTATCAAATATTCAATAAACTGTGGACATTTTGGGGGAGGTATCACAGTAGCAGTTTGCATTAAAAATTTTGCAGTATCCTGACTGGAACTTATTTCTGCTGTGAGTCATAAAGTCATACTTGCCAGTGTTACAACTAGGACAATTTCACTATTATTTCAAGCACCAAGTATGGTAGTTATTGTACCAGCACAGATATTTCAATTTTCAAACTCAGGACTCTGAACACTTAGCAGCAGATGAAAAGTGCTTCAGATGTTTATAGTGGGGAATTCTGGAAACATATAAGAAGGTCACAAAGAATCACAACTCAGAGGTTTCTACATTCTCAATCTATTCACTAGGGAAAATGTGTATGTTTTGCTGAATGACAGAGAACAGCACAACAAATGGAAAAATAAGTGCTCTGTTCTGTAGACCTCAAGTACTAGTCAATAAGGTTTCCTTGTAAACTTGCTTCCCTTTTGAAAAGGATTAAAACAAAAACGCATACAGTTTCCACTTTGAACTGTTGCAATTAGGTTAACTATACTCCTGACTCACACTAAAAAAATGAAATGTAATTATGAACAAGAGCACAGTAGAGACAGATAGATTCAGCCCCCCCTTTCCCACCGAATTTGGACTTACAGTATGTTTTGTCAGTTTAGAAAACCCCTAAGTCTCACTTTCTTTCTGGCTGCAAGGGATTTATACAGTTTAAAGTGTGAATTAAAACCAGTACAAGGACTACCTCTGACTTGACATCCTTCAGGAAGGTCCTCTAATTAACTCTGTTCTTTAGCTGTGAAATTGCCCAAGACCACTTGAGACAGAATGAGACATTACCTTGGCAGAAAGAGATAAGTTAAGAAGGAGGGTTAGCCTTGGCTCTGAATTACCTGGGCTGTGGGAGCAGGTACAGATATTAAAACAAACTCAAATGTTATTTTAAACACAGTTATCTCTATTTAACTATTTTCCACTAAAGCATTACTATGTAAATAGATTCTTATCCTTTATCTTGAAGAATATCTATAGTGGATTTTACAGACTAAACTCAGTTAATGATAACAAAACTACACCATTAGTACAGTCTATTTTTTCTGCTAAAAAATTCCTTCTCTTGTGAAAAGTACTGGAGCAGGTCAAGGCAATCTTCTGTCCTCCCTCCTACAATTTTGTTATTCGTTACTTTAGTGTGGTCCTTAGTATCCATTAGCTGAAGGAAAATTAGAAAAATAATCTCAAGAGGAATTTATAGCATTCTGAACAGGTATAGAACATAGTCACAGTCACAAGCCTATGACTGGTTAACAAAAACCTGCTGTTTTTGTCAAAAACTCACCCGTCACTAAATTCCCACAATCCCAAATCCTTGCTTTGTTTAGCAAAACTGGGCTGTGTATACAGCATGATTCCCACATATCTGCAGATCAGTTTGGTTTTTCCTTGCATAGGTACAACCTTGAGACACAGCAATGCAGAGTATGTCTGAAAATATACAGGTTTTGGAGTGAACCATGTCTCTTTGTGGAAATTCTGTGCATTCCTACATGCATTCCTACAGTTCACGTGCATTTCTTGTGTACCTTAAAACAAGCATCAGAGTTTCCTTGATCAACACAAGGACTGCACCATTGAATCTCTTGATCCAACTCTATCAAACTTAGCAATTTTTGAAGAATTAAATAAATCTTAGAGAAATCAACAGGAGTTTCATTTTAACAAATACTACATGAAGCTTTAATGAACATATCCAAATCACTCAGAGCAATGGATATAGCAAGACTGTTGTTTTATGCAATTTTCAGTAGCTCAAGCTGGTGAAAGCATGCCTAGCATTTTGGGATGGGATCTTCTTTCCCCCATCACTTTAGTTTTACCTGTTTGCCAGGAAGAATAATTTTTAAGGCACTACAAGGTACTCACACTTCTGCTTTCATTCCCTCTCAGTTTAATGGTTCAAATCCTCCAAAATCCCTATCTGAAGCTATAACATTAAGAACCTAAGAATTGTAAGAAAATATGACAGCTAAAAGCCATCATCTTCCATGCCCAGTAAAGCTTATACCTCAATAAAATGAGAAGAAAATTCTATAGGAACCATAATGGATAGAATTTATCTTAAAATTAGAAAATAGGTAGTAATAAAGTGCTACTGTCATCCATTATATTTCTTAAATTTAATTTGCGATATGCACTGCAAGTAACGATTCTACAAGTGTTTAAAAAGTGTGACAGCAAAGGGTTTGTTCTTTTTCAGAAAGGTCTCACCCAGCAGGACAGTGAGAGAACACAACAAGCAAATAAATCCCAAAGGCAGAGAGAGTGGTTTACTTGTGGAGGCCGGCTGGGTGGTGTGCTTATGAGAGGTGCTGGGCCCATCGCAGAGGCGGCGTTCAAGCTCCTTTCCCTTTCGTCCTGGTAAATTCGATCTCGTTCTGCTTCTGGCAGCTGCAAGAAGTTCTGCATAGCCCGAAGGTTTACCAGCAAGGACTGCGAGGCAGTCTTGGGATCCTCTTCTTTTCGGAGGATTTCTGAGAGCAAGCCCTGTAGAGAAGGAAAAAAGAAATAGACTCGAGAGTTAGCCTAGGTGAGTGTCTGTAAAACCGTGCTCTGCAAAGCCACTGCTCATCACTCCTCATTTTTCTTCCCACTGGCTGGGAACGAGAACAGCAAATGCACTATTTGCTCCACATAGGATTATATTAATGGCATTTTAGGTATCAGAGAAGAGAGCCTCAATTGTACCCTTAATTTTATTAAGCACCTGTTTTAAATACAACATAAACGGAATTTCCCTAATAGGTCTGCCTCCTTTTACTGGCTTAACTTGCCAAGATATCTTTCACAGTCCACAGACAATCATGAGACATTAAGGATAAGTGAGATACACTGGGGGGTTCTCAGGCTTCACAGGCAAAATGCATAAACCTTAAAAAAAGGCTTTCCACATTTCTAGCAACTTAAATAGATCTTTGAAAGGAAGTGATATTTCACAACTAATCTTAGACTATAAACTTGCAACGTTCCTAAAGTACTGCTTCACTGACTCAGGGCCGTACTTTTTATAAGTCAATATTTCTTTCTAAGAGTTGCATATTGGAGTTTAACAACAAATGAGGAAACCCATTGGATGCCCTCATGTTCCTCCTCCTTGCACCTTCCTCTCTCTTCATCAGGACAACCCTAATCCTCAAACAGTCCATTGCCTGGGATATTTATATTTAATGTCAACAGGTTCTTGACATCTCCTCTCCATGCTAGATTCTCCTTTTAAATATGTCAGGTATTCAAAATGCTCTACTGTCTCGGAGTAACAAGATGGTGATAAGAAAGGTAACTTTTGGAAAAGCAGATGTGAACTACTGCTTAGAATAAATGCTGCTCCCATGCTGGGAAAGAGAGAGGACTGGCATGAGAAGCTCTTACTTACAGTATAACAAGGAAATACACACATGAATTTCAAGAAATAACATAACCCAATGTTTCTTTTCCTGAAGAACTGTTCTAAGTTATTCAGGATAACAGAGGGGCAAATAGAGAGAGGGAAGCAGACAATAAAAAAGCCAAAACCAACATCGGTAATACTGAATATATCTATTCCTAAGGGGGTACAAGAGAATGATATGGCCAAGGGAATCTTTTTGGGAAGTCTGATGCCCACAGCACCTATGGAAGTTGTAAACTCTCTCAAAGGTCTTATCTTACCAGTCAAAAGACCCTTAGGCAGGTGCTGCTGAAAAGGCACTGGTCTCAAGCAGCTGTACTTAGGCAGGACCAGGGCCCACCCAGTGTGGGTGTGAGCTCTGCACCTCCCTGTTGGGCGATGAGGACAGAGGTACCAACCACTACACCTCAGCTAGTGTGGTTCTGTCTGTGCCTGCATGCATAACAGGGAAATGGAAAAAACCAAACAGCCTTTCCAGCATTAAGCATGAAAAGCATTTCAGAGGAGGAGAATAAAAAATATAATCTTGGGAGATACTTTCTTACCACTTTTCTTGATCCCTCCTGTTCTCTGGTATCCAGGCAGAAATTACTCAGAAGGTAAATAAACAAGTTACTTACAAAAGTGGCATTTAGGTGATGTTTAAATTTTTTTCTTAATGGTTAGTCTAATAATAAATACACTTATTAGCAAACATGGAAAATACATTTGTGTCTATAATTTTTTTTCTACTTTTAAGTACTCAAACCCACAGTTACCAATGTTTGTTAGTGGTAGGGTTACACAATCCACCTCAAGAGGAGGTACAAAATGATTTTGTTCTACTGGAGACAAGGCAAAGCTGTCTGCAGAGCACAAGATGTAGAGAACAGAAGAGAAATATTTAGGATGGAAGGGACCTTTAAGATCATTGCGTCCATCCATTACCCGTGCACTGCCAAGCCCACCACTAAACCATGTCCCCAAGTGCCACATTTATATGTCTTTTAAATATCTCCAGGGATGGTGATTCTACCACTTCCCTGTTCCCTGTTCCAGTGCTGGACAACATTTTTGAAGAAGAAATTTTTCCTGATATCCAATCTAAACATCCCCTGACATAACCTGAGAACATTCTCTCTCACCCTGTTGCTTGTTACTTGGCAGAAGAGACCAAAGCACACATTGTTCATCTCCTTCTAGGTAATTGTAAACGTGTGATTTCTGACTGTTTCTGTGATGGAAACACCTCTCCAAAAAACTAAACTCAAGGGGACTCATCATTGTCAGGAGAGAAGACTCCTTACAAACAGCCACCCCACTGTCAGCCACAGGAAAGGTCCTTAAAAATACTTTAACCCATAATAGAAAATATTTGCTTGTATAAGCCTTAGCCACATAGTAGACAGCTAAAAAAGGTAGAAAAGGTTGTTTTTCTTGTATAACTTTTCCCTCTTCAGTGAAATAAGTAAATAAAGAAAATGCTGGGTTTTTTTTTTAACTTTCGCCTGCATTTCCACTGCTGTGGGACACCTCTTGATGCTTAGAAATGCCACTAAGTATTCATTCTCCTCTCTTCCCCAATCACTGTCACGACTCGAGCTGGGAGCAGAGCAGAGAAGAGGACAGCGATGCAGAGAGAGCAGGGGAGATGACAGAGCACAGAGAAGGCAAGGAGGAGTTTGCTTCTAGGGTCTAAACCTAAACCTGTGAGGAAAAACCATGAAAATGAAGATGTAGTACCAGGTGCTACAGGGGTATCAGGCAGTCTTAGAATGCAGTTTGCCTGCTTCACATATTACTTCATTGCTACTCCTTCAATTTCTGAGCACAAAATTCCAGCTAAAAGTTGTTAGACAAGATGTGCAATGTGAAAAATCCTAGAAAGAAAATACTGGCTCTCGCATTCTGGCCTTTGCTGATGTGCACAGATTAACTGTTCATTTTACCAGGCTTGAACTGGTTTTCCAGGATACCAGTCTTGGTGTGATCTCCTGATATTGTATCTCAAGCTGCATAAAAACTAAGCCTGTTTTGCAAAGAGATTATGAACATGTTAGGCTCAGAGCTCTCCTCACTGTTCCTCCCTTGTATTCTTTTTGCACTGGAAATGTATTTTTTTTAAATATTCCCAGGTTCCACTGGAAAAAAAAAGTTTACATGTCATCACAAGTATAATTCATTACTAATGGCACAAAAATGTTCAATAAATATTATCAAAGCTTTCAAAAGTTCATTACAAATTCTTTAAAAATAGAGATAAATTAAAGTGTCTGCCAATAGGAACAAAAACACTGCCTGTCTGGTCCCCAGTTTGTCTCCCCCTTGAACGTAATCACTGATTCAAACAGATTTTTATCAGTGTGATAGAACTTCAAAGCTTCCAGAAGAAACATGCCATTTGCCCAAACCTTCCCAAAACATGCAGAACATCCCTGAACACTATCCCTCTTGGTTGCAGGGTGCTCCTATCCCATGTCCAGGTGCAAGATTATTCCCAAACTCCACCCCCAAGCCTGGATCCTAGCCAAGTAAGTTATAAGCAGACACATTTATCTGTGTCGCTCAGTAGCAAGAGGAGAGCTGTCATGATAGTGTAATAGCACCTTTTTACCTTTTATTCAATAGTGATATGGATAGTGTACTTTTTCTTAAATTACACTATGAAGAATTATATGAATACAGTGGCAATTTCTGTTATACTTAAGCAGGCAAATTTCTCTCTACCACATAATTTACAGAACTCAAATTCAATAAAACATTACATGATGGTCCATTACTGTTATCAATTTTGAATAATCCATCTTCATTTTTCATTTTACTGGAAAATAAAGTGTGCCAAAGACAAAGTGGAAGGAAAAAAAAAAGTAGTGCCTGAGAAGGTGGTTTGTGTAAACTAAGATTTTGTTTTACAATTACACAGAGCCATTTAGTGCATCCAAGCATTCTCCTTCGAAATAGCAATTGCCCAGAATTAGCATGAGCACAGTCCTAAATACACAGAAGTTTTCACATATGAGAAAGGGCATTATACATGAACAAAAGGCAGTACATCCTGGCAGCTAATATTTTAAACAAGCATGGGGCTCAATTAGAAATGAGGGAGAGAGAAAAGTGAAAAACACTGAGAAATATTCAAAAACCTTCAGCTCAAATGCTGTCACTTGTGGGAAAAAGAAAAGTATCAAAATTCAGACATGGAAAAGGAGCAAAAAGCACTCTTCCTTCCTTCATGAAGACAGAGCCATGAGGCTACTATAACAGCACCCAAGTCCCTGCAGCAAACCTTACAGCTGAGAGTGTACACAGAGGCAGGCAGCCCCTAGTTCCAGTTCCAACCACAACCATGACTAACACAATTCCCTGCTCACACAGTGCAGGCTCGTCACCCTGCCATGCACCAGGCTAAGCTACACCTCCGAGTCAAATGTCAGACTGGCTGTGGGAACCCAAGCCTTTTGCTTCCTCACTCATGCTAACATTTAAAAACACACAACAGAAAAGGGAGAGGAGTTTATTTATTTGTTTAGGGCTCTGAGGGCAGTTCAACCCAACAAATGTTGATGCTGCATTTCAGCTCTAAGAACAAAACAGAATAGAGGAACTCCCAGTTTAATTTAACATTTGAAACAGCAGGCAGAGTCTCTCTGCTGATGGGGGGCAGTGGCACCACACTTTGGGGTCTACCCCAATGCATCATCACTGTCACCCCATGGCTGCTTGGGGCTAGCCAGGGAAGCAAACTGATCACAAATACTATTTTCTAGCCTGCAAAGCACAAGAAAACATTGAATTTGCTCTTTCAAGACTGTTGAGGTATCTTCACAGTGCACTGACATCAGAAAAAACAAAATATTATGTTTATTAATTTGATGAACTGGCAACTGAAACATAAGTGTCTCAATTTACCAAAATTATCCTGGCAGACTGCTAGTCACCTTTGGACACCTTGCTTGAGGTGAAACTCAGATCTGCCAGCACAAGTACTAACTCAACAAAGTTTTCCACAGTGCACTGAAAGGAGGTGCTAACAGGATTCAACCTGTTTCCTTGCATCCAGTGAGCTGGAATCACAACTGCTGAAGGACAAGCAAAACTTCAGATCCTACTGTACTCTGAAGACTCCCTAGAAGGACCATAGAGAAATTCTTCCCACCAAAACTGCTTCTGCTCCCTGCAACAGTTGTCCTATTGTGCCTGTATAGATGTGAAACTTCATTCAAGTTATAGGTATCTGGACTTTGATTAAAATTTACAAGGCAGATTCCCAAGAATTCAATTTTGAAATTACCATTTGGAACTTATGGGTAGGGGGAAATTATTCAAGAACACATCAAAGTCACATTTTTTATTAAGGACACACTTCTAAAGTGTAGCTAAGGTTTATTTTTCTGCTGTATAGATAATTAGTAATAGTAAAAAATGACACTCTAGTTTTCAGAAGTATTTTTGCTAAATCCTTGGATTGTGGAAAGATAGAAATATTTCTAGTTGACATTTTTGCAGCCAAATTAAAAAATCTTAACAATTAGGATAAGTGTTGAATTACCACACTACATTTGTAGAAACTTCCCACCCAAAAACCACCACCAAATTCTGTATTCATATTGTACAGTATAAGTCTGCAAAACAAAAGCCTCTTCAGCCAATTTCAAAGTCCATTTTATTGCCTTAACATTAAGCTAAATCACTCGTAATTTATAGATTGCTTCCTTCCTTAACTTTTACACTGAAAGCAAATCTCTCCCCTCATCTGAGACTGTATCTTGACACCAGGGTTTTCTTGCACAGAACTCCTAACTGATTTCAGTGAGTTCTTATGCCTTTAGAAACTGATGGCACGAAATGGTCCCTGGAGACATATGCTTACGACAGTTTCAAAAATGTCAGTGGTAAGCCTGAGTTAGCTTTCTATCTCAGAAAGCAGAACATGAATTTAAAGAAGCATTTTCACTTTTCTAGCCAAAAAAAAAAAAAAACAACCAAAAAACCAAAACCAGAAAAACAACTCAGGGTATTACACCACTATTAGAAAATAACTCCTCAACAGCATCAGTTATTAAAGCACTATCCTAATTTTAGCTCAATGTGATGTGTCCTTGAATAAGCTGTGAAGAATTCAGAAATACAAGAAGCAGAACAAATTTTAAAAGTTTTCATGTAAGAATTGCTGATACCTGTGTTTACCCTTGGATATTAGCTGTCACTGTGGGTAAAATTAACAATTTCCAGGTTTGCAAAAGTGAAACGTACCCTCAGAAAACTCCTCTCTATTTCAGTGGGACTTTGCTTCATACGAAAAGTATGCTGAGATATTTCTTGGTAAAACTGAGACTGACACTCTCTAGACTCCTAGTATTTTTCCTTTTCGCTCCTTATGTTTGCCACAAAACATAACAAATACTGCAAAATCTTATCTAGCTAACTGCAAATACTAACTTGATTATCAAAAACAATTTGAAGGATGTAGAGATACTACTCTGTGTTCTTTCAAATAGATTTGGTTGAAAATTGCAAATATATATAGGTGTATTTCATATCTCTTTAGGGGAATTGTTTCCAGAGTTTATTTTGGAGTTTCCTCCCAATTCTGGGTCACTTTCAACACATTTTACCAAGCTGGTTAACCACAAAGTCAAGGGGAGAATTTAACTTTAAACAAATATTTAATAACATTTGTAGTAAGAAAAATACATAGCAATACATATTTTAGTATATATTTAGTGTAATAATACTAATATTAAAGTAAAGAATCAGTATTTGCACTAGAAATCTTGTTCTACAGTTGCATTCATCACATAAAAAAAGCATTTTCTCCTACTCTGTCATATAAATTCAGTGTCCAGTCAGAACCAATCATCCTTGTATTTCAGGTAGCAAATACTGCTTATGCACAAAGGACATGCCAAAAGCTGTATGCAAAACTAGCTGACAAAAACTGACCACTTCAGAGGGGGGGAAAGTTTAGATAAAACAATGTGCTTTCAGGCAAACCTGAGAAATAAATAAATATAAAATAAACTTTATTTTCTGAATTACTTGCTTGGCTTTTTGTCCAGGTAAGATGGCAGCTGCAAACCACTGTAACATGAAGCTACTACTGTTGCTTTAATACTTTAGAGTATTAATAATTAAATTTTTAAACACTGTATTAAACAAGATTCACTTATTTGTAAATATAACAACTGACACTGCCTGGACCTAACTTAATGTAAATAATCCCTGCATGAGTTCATGTAACCCATGAAATTTGGTATGAAAGGCCCAGATCTTGAAAACCTCCTCTGCTGTAAAGAGGAAAGACACACACACACACAGAGCCCTACAGAGAATTCACACAATAACTCTACTTTCTTATAGCTAAAGGACGATGTAAAATATTGTAAGGTAATAGTAATTCAGAACAATTATAAATGACACGCTGATTCAAACCTGCTACCAGAGCATTTGAAACAGAATTTTTTATTCTCTAACAAAAATGTTTCAAGAGAAGCTCAAATTATGATCTTTTTTGTTATACTATAATCTACAATGGGCAAATTGTTCCCTAAGTGTGTGTTTTCATTTAAAAATGTGGAACCCAAAGCAAATTTACCTATGTCTTCTTAAAATATTTCCCATTTTAGAAAGTCCTATTAAAATATTTTATTTTGTGTTTTAACATACTTCTAAAATTTTGAGATCTTCTTATTTGCATCCAATATACTGACATTTCTTCCATAATTTCTGCTTGATTAAATTCCATGCAACATGGCATTAAGTTAAATTCATAGAGCAGAATAAATTATAACAGGGTTAGCTTCTAAAACAGGTGTAAAAAATAACACATTTTAGTGTTACTTATCAGCTTTGCTAGGGCTGGCTTTTTCTGTATTGAAGAGCTGAAGTATATGTTCTGACGTGGACACCGGCAAGCTCAACAACCACTGTTTTTGCAACTACAAAAATACATGAAGAGAGTAGATGATCTAGAGATAAAGCTTTTAATTTTTAATCTTTTCAGAAGCCTGTAAAGATGTTATTAGGACTTTCACAGGAAAATAATAAAAATAAATGCAAGTATGGATAAAAGACCATCTCCTGTATACCTGTGAAAGAAGACAGGTTGTTCAGTGTGTGCAGGTGGTCAGAGCAGGTACAACTCTACAACACAACAGGCAATCTGTTGGGTGACTTTGTGAATGGTTCTGCATTGAGCGGTTCATTTCCTTTACTGGGAAATTCAGCTATTCATAAACCATCACAACTGGAGAGGAACCATGCTTTCTGTAAGAACAGTGGATATTTCCACAAACCATCAGCAATGTATCAACATGGACAGTGATCCTGCAAGGAAGCATGGTTCCTTCAGAGGAGCTAAGTGATGAGGTAGAAATGAGAAGACAGACTTAGAAGATGGCAATTACTAATAAGCAAGAGAAAGAAGGGACTCTTAGACTTTAAAAAAAAAATAAGAAAAAAGTGGACTGACCTGAGTTCGGTTAAAAGCCACACGTGCAAATACTGCCTGTGAGATTCCTGCTCGTTTCAATTCATCACGGACCCACTGGTAGATTTCGGAAGACACCTCTGTGTTTGTTGAGACCTGCTGCTCCAACGGCTTGTTCATGGATCTACTGACAGGAGGAGGGTGGTTCAAGTACTGTTGGTTTAAGGACTGCTGGGCTAGAAGTCTGTTCACTGCATACTGCTGGTTCAGCAACTGGGCCATTACCAGCTGCTGATTTACCAGCTGAGGGCTAATGGGAGTAGATACAAGTCCAGGGTGCAGGTTTGGAAGTGGGGTCCGAACTGATGGTTGACTACCATGAGAAAGCTGAACAGGAGATGGAGGCTGTTCGGCTGTGTTCCCTGGGACTGGCTGCTGACCGAAGTTGACATGGTTGGCACCTTGCTGGGATAGTTCAGAAAGGCTATCCATCTCAACTACAGCAGAAAAGAAACATTGAAAAGGCCAACATCAGACTGAAAATCACAAACTTGACTGTCCTCACAAGACATGCTAATAAAAATAAACAAATGTAAAATGGTGCAATGCAACCCAACCATGAGCAGGTTGCTGCATCCCACAGTGACAGACATAGGGGACTTCAGATAAAGCAGCCACCAACTAGAGATGGGGCAAAGACAAGAGACAAAAATCCACTCTGTGCTGCAGACAATGCAGGTGAAACAACAAGTGCATCTGTGCAAAGGGTAAGGACGGCTGCTGTGGGAAAACATGTCCTAGCCAGAGAGAGAGAAGCCCCAGGTGACTGGTTTTGCTCCTCCCATGAGGTCTCTACCATGACATCTGCAGTTCCCAGCCACTGGAAACCTGTAACAAGCAGAGTGAGGTGCAGGCCTCCCCATGCTCTGCTAATTTCTAGATGCTGCATCAATTGTATGGGACTGCTAGGAACTAGTATAATTTATGTAAATTACACAGATGGGCTGCTTTATCTTGCAACCATGTATGCATGGTTTTTTTCAGTGACTTGCAACATGGTTGAATTTTTTTCTTATATTAACTCATCTGTCTTTGACACACCCTCCTTTTTAAATAACAGCACAGTTTTTTAAACTACAAGAGTTCTTCCAGTTCCCCTCTTGTGCATGATTAAACAATATAAAATAACTCTAGGTTGATATAAAGGAGTCTCCTTTTTATCAGCATTTGTAACTTTTTTTATTCCAAAGCCTTCAGCAGCTCTGGTCTGGAAATAGCCTTAAGAAAATAAGATTTATTTAAAAACCAAAAGTCCAGTATTTTCACAAACGTGTTGTAGCAATTTGTTTTCTTATACTAGTAAGGCTTTTTTTTTTTTTTAAGGCAGTGTCTGAGCTTGTCACAGTAATTATGATCTTCACTAAGAGTCATCAGTGCAAGGCCACCCTTTCCTCCAGAAGAATCGAAGCTGGATGAAGAAATCTGCGCTTGGCTTCCCACCTGCATCCCCATCTTCATCCCCTGTCTTATCACAGGCAGAAATTTAATAAATAAAAAACAAGCCAGTTGTTCTGCAGAGAGTTCTGGTCTCTATAGCCTGGATCAACACCCAAGCAGAGGCCCTGGTACTCCTCACACAGGTGGCTTTGGGGGCAATGCTGCCTCTTCTGCCATTAGTTTACACAAGAACACACAAACACACATTTTCTATTCTCTGGCTCCACTGACTCCAGGGGAATGGATGATGAACCTGTCTTGGCAGACTGTGTAAGTCAAATTTTGCATGGGTTGCCCTATGCAGGAGCACTGCTGCAAAGGATGTGGGAGAGGATGCTGTGGAAAGGTCGCTCTCCCCACATGGCCACTCTGCTGCCTCACACATGGAACACCTGAAACCAGGTGAGGTCTTACCACTAAATTTGGTGGTCTCAGAAGAAGGGTTCTGTGTTACACAGAAGCTACAAAGTAGATTAAGGAAAGAAGCTGCCTTTTTTCACTCAGGGAAAGTAGAGATCAACCCAAGTGGGCCATTCACTCGGAACAGTAATTCAAGCAATTATCACAAAAGTGATGCATTGTCTTCATTACAGCCTTAAGCTATAAAAGGCAAGGAACCCGTTTTGGTAGATGAATGATTTTGCTTCAAATACTGAAAGCTAAGTCAAGCCCAAAATTCAATCCAAATTGAGGTCCTATTTCTCCATTCTGTTGAAATCTATGTAGAAATTTTCTGACATAAAGTGTTCAAAATTATGTGAACAGGTTTAATAAAGATAAAAGGGATCACAGAATTGATAGATTTTTTCCTTCAAATAATTTACTTGTGCTTACTACAAGAAGCAAACAATTGTCACAAAAACTATTTCTTAAAATTAATTGAAATTAGGGTCCCAAGGTTAGAGAAAGATATGAATTTATAAAATTACGGCATTCTTGCTGGAAGGTAGTGATAACTGAAGAAGCCTGTTTCTTTAAATATACATTAGCCAGAGTGAGAAAAAATACATACATTAAAAAATCAGTTCGTCACAGTTCCAGGAACAGGTTTTCTAAACAATTATTCTGGGAGGTAGAAGATCTCTAGATTTACAGAATGACAGCTTTACATCTCTGGCAACCCAAGTCAGCTTGGCTGTTTCAATAGCAAATATTTATTTAAATGAATTCTTTCACTATATATGTACTTTCTACATCTACTCATCAAAAGCATCCTAAACTTATCATGAAGGGAACTGGCTTCTTGTATGACTGTGACAGACCTCAATGTGACACATAATGGTATGTAACCACCATCAAGGCAGTTTTTTTTTTTTTTGCTTACCCATCATATCTTTTGCCTTCTTGAAATGTTTATACCACCTTCCAAATTCCTGACATTTTGCTGCTGAGACATTTGCATAGTAAGTGCTGTTCACAATGGAAGAAATCATACTCTGTGTGAAAAGGGGAGAAGAAAAAAAAATCTGTAATACAGAGCAGTACAAGTCAAAGCACAAATTATTCCAATTGTTGAACCATTATATTTTTAAAGTTTGAGAACCATATTGCATTTTAAATCCTATCACCCAAAACGTTTTAAAAAACTCATTAATTGAGCATGAAAACAAACCAAGGTATATTGCAAATGGGAGCAAAAATAGCAGATGTACTAAGGGAAGAACAAAGTTATCGACCAAGAAACATCCTGCAATGGGATGGGCTCTGGACAGAAGATGCTAATCTTAAAGTGAATTTTATTCATCCTATTTCTGCTTTTAAATTTGACTGACCTTTCACATACCCACACAGGCATACAATTCCTACACTGCCTTTACAAATGCAAGCAGTGACCCATGTTATCGACATTCAGTTCCTCTGTGCCACCTATCACAGAGTAGACCCCAAAAAATCATGGTATAAAACTTTATCTGAATCACCTATGAACAGGATAAAATATGGGGCTTATAGTAGAATAAAATATGTATCTAATAACCCAAAATGAACCCAGCCTTGTTTTTCCTAAACAGGGTATTTTAAGTGATTTGCAAAAACAGGCTTATGAAAAGCTTATTGTCATGTCTAATTCTGTAACTGAATATTAGCTGTAAAATAGACCAAAGGAAAATCGAGATGATATTTTTCTCAAAGGTTCTCGAGATATCAGATAGCTACAGTGAGAAATTTACCTTCTGCTCAGTTATGACCAATTTTAAAATAGTGGAATTTACAATGCATAAAACTTTCAGTTCCAGTACATTCTTTTACAAATCAATTAAAACTAAGCCTTGCAAAATGAGATAATGCTCCAATTTGAAAATTATAGTCAGTGTACGATGTATAAACAACAAAATTAGCAAATATAATTTCAACAGACTGAACTCTGCCACCCTTTAAATTTCTATGTGGAAAGTAGTTACTTTTGGCTTAACTACAAGAATTGTCCAGTGCATCAAAACAGAAATGACAGTCAAGAAGACAAAGCCTTGGTTATTACATTTCTTCACTATTCAGCATGTAACATTTAGATATATTTGTGCTGTCTTAAGAATCATTTAGAGCGTCAATCCTTTGTTACACCAACTACAACAGCCACTGGAAGGAAGAGTCTGGAGTAAAAATGCAATAAATGTTACTGTAAGTCTTCTTTTAAAAGCCTTGTTCAGTTTCTGACTAAACGTACCTTCATTATTGATCTTAGTGAAGTTCATTATAACCATTTTCTAAGGTATTACTCAGTAGCAGGCTGTTTGTGGAGGCTCAGAACTGCTAGAGTGAGGCAGCATTATTTGTGCCAAATGTGGATATCCCCTACTCACCAGGCAGGTATTTTAATGTTTCTCCAAATCACCAAAATTCTTGCCTTTCTGGAACTAGCTAGAAGCCTTTTGTCAGTGGTATAAAAGAAGAGTGAAATTTTTATAGACTACCATAAGTATAGCCTGAATGACCAGAACCAAGCTCAGCTGAAACCAACTTCAACTTCCAGTATAACAGCAGTATACTTAATGTCTAATATGTACAAAATTATCTTTTAAGCTCTTTTATAGATTAAACCATTTTAAATATGGGCACATGGTACATAAGGCATGATTTTAAAAGTCCTAAGGATCTGAACTGGCAAATTATATGACTGCACAGACTACTTGCAGAAACTGCAGATCTCTATGTGCAAAATGGGGAACTGTACGCGTCAGAGGCCATCATCCCACACCAGCTCGTGTATTTTGTAGATGTCATTTAGACTTCAAGGTGGGTTTCTCTTACTTTTCCCCTTTCAGATGTGTTCTCCTGCCCAACTAACTTAAAGTATGAACACATGTATATTAGTTTTAGTAAATTACCTATTATTGAAGATGTTTGTCTAAGATTTCCTAGTGCTCCCTTCCATGTCATTTTACAAAAACTATACACAAATGACAGGGCAGTTTGCAACACATACCCTGCTTCTTCAGGAATAAATTTGATGCAGTTACTTTACAACCAAATAGGAGACTGGTCTGTTTACGAAACACTGCTGGGAATTTTAGCTTCTCTGACACAATGTGAATATCGAGCTTTGATGGCTAACACTGTGATGTTACTCCTGCTCTTCAAAGTAGATTAAAAAAAAAAAAAGACAGACATTATAAACACATTTAAAAATGAAAATTATCCTGCATTTTCTTTGAGAACACTTCATGCAAACATTCAAGTGATATTACCTACGCTAAGAATCCTCATCAGAAGGAATCAATGATTTATTTACTAATTCACTGAAGGCAAAATTTTACAAGCCAGATAAAATATTATTAGCTTGTTAACTCAGAAAATATCTTGACAACACTGAATTTCATTGTTTCTACGTGTTATTTATTGTCATCAAACGTGCAGTCACATCAGTGCGGAGAGATGCACTTGATTATAGAAATTTCCTATTGCTATAGAATTCCTGTACATTTTAATGCCAATCTACATATAAAAACGTCTGGTATGCTTATAGCCTAAAATTTAAGATTAACCCCATGAGTCAGTGGTCTTCAAAGATTCACCATCTAGACTTCAGGCATATTGAAACTTTTCATATTACCTGGGTCATTACACTTGAGGAGTTCCCCATGTCTTGAATTATCAATAATCAAAATTATTGTATTTGAAGCACATCATATCCTGGTACTACTGCACACACATATCCTCTTTATCTGCGACATACAGAGGCAGATGCCTTCCACACACAAGGATGAATATAAATATATCATACAAATACTCAAATGCATCACATGCATCACTCATAATCAGATTTCTTTTTCACATGTTGCAAAGAAAATTTAGAGAATGCAAAAACTGGTCACAGATACGGAATCTTAACTTATCTCCCTGTAGTTTATCCATGGAAGTAAGTTGTGAGCCTTGAAGATCTCAAATTTCCCTCTTTCCCCTCTCCCATGTTTCCCTCCCCCCAACCACATCACTTGCAGTCATGTTCTGAGAATCGGGAGATCTCATCTGAAATGGTGCCACCTTCACAGAAATCCCACTATTCTGGAATGATACCATCTGCTGCAGCCCAAGTGCTCTTTTTTTAGCCAAATAAGTTAATTATAATTAGGCATCCAACAACTGTGTGAAGGTAGGGGTAGAATTTGTTCTGAGGTTCAGCTGAGGTTCACCCAGCGTAGATTGAACCAAATCCCATTTTCTCTGGAAGATTAAATACCAGAGATTAAATACCAGACACCATCTTTTTCTCAAAGAAGTTGGGGAACTCCCTGGGGAAATATAGATCTCAAGCAGGAATCGTTTCATATGCCCATCAAACAAAACCCAATAAAATGGTAGCATCAGACACCTTTTGTTTTGTGCCAGAATCTAACGCAAGGTGCATCCTGCAAGATACGGGAAGGACCCGAGCCTTTCATGCCGGCTCATTGCTGCAGCCACTGCTGCAGGTGCTTCAAGGGAGGCATTTCTGAGTCATTGCCTCTAACACTGCTCTTCAACCAGGTGAAGTGTTGCTCGATCATCGCTAAAAGTATACTGTTGTCCTTTTTGCAAAACAACAAAAACAATGTTAATCAGGTTAATTCAATCATCTAAACCAAAACTGTTCATGCTTTTCTGCCAAATCAACCAACCACAGCAAAATCTGTTATCAGTGATTGCTCAGCTTCCAGTCAAAAAAGCTTTTAACCCCCACAGTCCCAAAACTTCCCCTAAATAACCTTAAAATTATTTTTATATGGGCGGAATAAGGTTGTTTTCATGCCTCATGAAGGGGTACTTGGGCAGCAGTATTTACACAGAGCAAATACATGCTAACAGACTTAGCAGAGAGTAACAGACACAGCAGCTTCCTAGAACAACTCGGCTGAATTAGATAGCAGGTATTTCTTTGCAAATGAAACATTTTTCTCAAAAGAAGCACTGTAACCAAAACTTATTTAGGCCTTCCAGGTTGTTTAACTAGGGAAAAAAAAGTCTGAGCTTTTTTGCAACTCATTCATTGGTGTTTAAAGCTTCAAGCCTGCTCAGTGGAAGGGGTAAGGGCTGCAACAACTTATTTACACAATTATCTAAATACGATTAAACAGCTGATGGACAAATATTAAACTGGAAAATGTATAGTCATTTCAGCTTAATGTAATCCCCTTTCTGTAAACACCCAAGACGATTTTTTTTCAACCAGAACAGTCCTGACATCTCATAAGCCTAAGGGTGAATAGCAAGAGATTGTTTTTGATAGTTATAAATATTCAAAAGACATGCAGACCATCTGCTTTCATAATACAGGTAAAGCAAGACTGAAATGGTGACTGCTGTATAAAAATGGTTCTTTTAACAAAGTCTTCCTCTCCTCGAAAACTATAAAGACAGATGTCAAAAACTGTTTACACAGGGTAATCAGGAGCGTGCAAAATGTAATATTCCTTTTACACACAGTGCTTGCTAAAGAGATTTTTTTTTCTTTTTCTTCCCATCTGTGTGTTGCAACACATTTCTACAAGTTAAAAACATTTTTTCAAACAGAGATCTCATGAATACCCAAAAACATGCTATCTAGTTTCTGAATGCTAATTAATTTCAACTAAGGAATCTGATTTTTTTTTCTGTAGAAAGGAATGCATGCTTTTGAAATGGAGTACTTCAACAATGACAGACACTGAAAACAGAACACCCCACAAGTTTAATTTTGCACTAGTTTGACACTGGCTATTTTCACAACTGTTTTACGTTCAAACCCGCATCTGCTAAATCTGGCTATAAGACAGGCAGCAACTATCCTCTCACTTTTCAAATGAGATTTTATTTATGCTTTACTATTTATCAAGTTTTTCAGTATAAAGCCTTGTAACAACATAATGGTTTTGTGAAGTGATAAGTAGAAGATACTTCATCATACAAGCAGAATATGAACAGTGCTGCCCATAAACCCCACAGTCAATTTTCAGAGCTGAAACACTAATCTTGGCAGTACCCTTTTAATGTATTATATTAATGGTACAGAGGCGTTAAGCACCTTTTTTATAATTCTCAATAAAATGAACATTTACTGAACAATCTGTCAAACCACTGGCTCCATTTTTTAAAGCCAAACTTTCAAGGCTTTATTCTATTTTGTGTCCCATAAATCCTCTGCTTTACATCCCTAGACACCAGCAGGGAAGCATGTTCCAATGCTGCAAACTTAACATGGCTTTAAAAAAAAAAAAAAAGAGAAAAGCTATGAGCCTTTGTCCCTAGACCTAGTTTGAATAGTGATAAAGTTGCAGAACAGAACTTAAAGATTTGGGGGCAGATGGAGGGGGGGATCTTTTCATAAAGGACAGAGGAACTTTGTTTCCCCTATTCTAGCCACTATCAGTGGCTTTTGTTTGCGTGGAAATAGCAACCATCAGTTCTAACAGAAGCTGAACTCTTACGAGTGCTTATTTCTCAGGAGGCTCCACGTTAACATTTTCCAAACGAGAATGGAACATTCAAGCCCCAACCAGATAACACAAGATTATCCCCAAATCAAAAGATTTTAGCCTGCCTGAGCCTATGCCAGCCCACGTACTGCAAAAACCCAACCAGGGCAAAATGTCGTTCCTAGTGTTCTGGCATGGCAGAGAAATATCATCTACCATTCTGAATAAAAGCAGACCAAATATATCCCGTCACTAGCTGTTTTTTGGGCAAGAAATCCTGACACGGACAGTTTAACTGCGTACGAAGAATTATGTTAAATTCCTTGGTCCATTAGCTTGAACTATAGCAAATAATGCAACAGAATTTGTTGTCATATGCCCTATAAACATGTAGGATCAGGGAAAAACCCACAGATGGGCAGAGAAGAAAAAAACTTTTGTTTGTGCCTTTGGCATTGCACTTGGATGGCTATCTGACCTCCATACTGTTGCCAGGGTCAGGAGAATAAGGATCTCCACGGCAAATGCTGGTCATATAAGTTAAAACTGAGTAAAAGGCAGATTTACAGTGATGGCACAGGCTTTTCTTCCAATACATTAGTATGCTTTTCATCCTTTCTCCTATCCTTGAAAAACTGAAATTATCTCCTCCTCCTTTTCTGTCTTATGTTGTCTTTAAGTATTATAAATGTATATATTAATGTAAACATAGAGCTACATTGGTATAATGAGGGAAGATGTAAATCTAAAAGAACCCAAATTATATATACATACATACACATATATTTATATATGGATAGAAATATACCCACACATGGGAAGATTTTGAAAATCAGAAATGAGGATTCAGCATCTGAAGGAACTGATCCTTGCACTATTTTTACCATTCTGTAATGTAAATTCCCAGTTGCTGCATGACAGAGCAGCATTCTCCCAATGTTTTCCGAGCATCTCCCACTGATAGATATAAATAAAGCTCAAATAAAAGCTGCTTCCCAAGATACTACTCTTGTATCTACAAAGGTTAAAAGCTTAAAAGAGAGAAAGATAGGTAGGTGGGAAATGTTAATTCAGATTTGAAGAACTTCATAACTGCGTTACAAGCTTCATGGCACAGTGCCTTAGACTTAAAAAAAAAAGAAAGAAAGAAAGAAAATGAAGTCACAACCCCAACCTATAAAAGATAAGGAGACATAACGCATTTTTGTCTTTATTGTCAGATGTCCAACACAAATCTTTATAAGAATCCTGATTTTACTGCACACAATTTGTAAATGGCAGATATTTAGTAGTAAAAATCCTGGCTAAACCCTTCCTAAAAACAACTTGGATAAAACACAGAATGCAAAATAACCAGTATTTAATAAGTTAATTCCTGGTTTACTTCACAGAATGAAAATGAAATTGAGGGGTGACTTATTACACCCTAAGATTTTGATTATGCAAGTGCCTTTGCCAGCAGAGCTCTGAAATTTCAGAGTTCCATGGGTAAGAAATGTGCTATCCATTTCAGCCAGGAAACCATTTGAAAGAGCTGTTATTCAATGAATAGATTGCTTTAAACTTCTCTTTCAGCTTGAGCTAGGGATGCTTTCCCTACTGGTACCCACCACACCATCTTGGGGTGTACAGGCAGAATTTCTGCTGGATGAAGACAAATACAGAAGCCATGTTCCAACCCGGGCTGGACTTTAAGTTCATAGAATCAGAATTAAGCTACTCCAGGGTAAGATCCATCCCTCCTTACCAGTTCCGTGTGGTGACAGCCTCAGCCTCTCTCCAGAAGGCTGCTGTTCCTCCACTAGGATATTTACTACATGATGTCTGTGCACCTGCAGTCACCTCTTCTTGGGATACAACAAATGGGACTAGGGGAAACTAGAAACCAAGAGGACAATCCAAATAATCCAAGATACAAACCAGCATTTCTTGTACAGAAATAAAGAGGTAGGTGGCGTCTTGGAGATTCCACAGACTGGTTTGGTGAAAATATGAGACACCTTCAGCATTCCTCTATGGTGTATTGCTTTTCTTTCCAATCACTCTGTTCCAGCCAGGTCAGAGTGCTTCTGTCTTGTTTCCTATCTGGGATGCTTGTCCTAATGAAAGTGCTTTCAAATACGAACTCAATGCAAATGCTTTGTGTGATACAAGACATTTTAGACCTATTAATGCATTAAAGTCAGCTTTGTGTATGCTAAAAATTTCTACAAAACTGCAGTATATATACATTCTCCTGATAGAGATGTTGATAATTGCTCTATCTTCACCCAGCCACGGTGTGTGTTTTAATTTCAGTTTTTGCTTAATATTACCCACCACGTTAAGGAAGATTTCCTTGCTGGGAAATAGGACATGATTTTCAGCAAGTCTCTTCTCGGATTCCACTGTTCTGCTAAGCAAAGCATCAGATGTCTGGCATGAAGCTGAGCCCTAAGGCACAATGTCCAGACAAGAAGTCATCAGACTCAGTAGCACTAACAGTTGTCTTGCTGAATTTCTTTTGGTGTTAAGGATAAGCCTTTCCTTTGATCTCTTTTCCATTTTCTACATAAGTTTTTACAGATTTTTTAAGTCAAAAGAGGCCATTTTGAGCATCCATTTTGGAATGTATGTAAAATGAGACACTAGAACTTCATCTAGCAATTTTTGAGTTCAGTCAAGTTACCAGTGGCTGAGCTAGAGAAATCAAGTATTTATCTGAAGATTTCTTGTGCTGGATCTTTCACCACATCCATTGTAATCTCTTCCTATAACCTCTAAATGTACCTTTTATGTACCTTTTTTCTTTCTTCTTTTTTTAAATGTATGACTAGCTTTTGGAACTTCATTGATTTCTGCTCCTAGTGAGTGCATTTTTCATGCCTCCGATTGCTTGCTTAAATACCCCTCTAGTGTCAAATGTAACATCCCTTATCTATCCTTTGTTTAAATGGTTAAGTCTCAGCTTTACTGTTTCAGGTCATATCTCTTTACGAACCACATGTACATCTGATTATTCTTAATCATATAAACCCAAATTCTATGAGGGATGTGCTACTAAAAGCACATAAACACAAGAAAAACATAAAAATTTGTCAGGAGAAAAGTAATTTATAGTATGAAATTCGCTATGGTTCTTACCTTTTGCTAGGTAAGATTGTAAAGGTGACATTGTAAACAGCTGTTTTAGCCAAGGTACTGGTTTTGCGTCTGTGTTGCTATCTTTCACTAGCAAGAGTGTGTGAAAAGCATAAATGCTCTGAAGAACTCATAAAAAGATCCAAGTTTCAATGAAGGTATCTCAAAAGAGAAATGTTCCAGCTAGCTTTCCATGAGGAATATGTATGTACCCTTTAGAGTTCTATTTACTAAATTTTTCTTGAGTAGTGATTGCATTAAAATATATAAATTTAAAAAACCAAAAAATTAGCTGAATTAGACTTAGCACACAAAGATCCTCCTTACAAGAAGCGCAGAGTAAGGAACACACCTTTAGGAGCTTGGAGATGTGTGACATGGCACACAGATCTTGGTGGAATTTTATTGTGATATGTATATATGTAAATATATAAATACACACACAACCCTTAAAATTCTAAGAAAGTCCCAATATACTTATTCAAATATAAACACCCTAGGTAAACTTACGGAGCTGAAATCTCTCTGGCTCCAGAAAGGCCATTGATACCAATGTCCTTTGCATGTGTCTCAGTTTTTCATCATCACAAAACCCATCCTTCTCCCTGACAGCTTACTGTAAATTATCAAATCCCTTGGAACAGTGGCATGGCCAAGCACACTTCCCTTCCTCTGGTGCAAGCTTATAGAACAACGTTCAGTTCTTAGTGTAGGAAATCTTAGTACTTAAAAAAAAACAAAAAAAAACCACAGGTGTATATGAGGAGAACGTTTCATCCTTTCCCACCTCTGGGGAACAGAACTTTTCCCTTTTGAGCAGTTTATTCCATGGCTTCGAGTGAGGCACAGCTGAGGTTGCTACTGTCCTGAAAAACCTGTCCTCTGATCACTGCTGCAAGGCACCAGCGGAATCTGATACCATTTGTGCTGCTCTTAAGGAAGTGTCCAAGGAAAGAGAGACAAAGCTCACCCTCGCCTTAGGGTTCTCCTACCATGGTTTTTGGACATAAAAAGGAAGAACTTAATTACTAATTAAAAAAGAAAAAAAGTGGTGATGGTGGGGAAGCAAGCTTTCAGAGTTTTGCTCAGTCTGAGAAACTCCTCTCTTTTTTTCTAAATTATGATTATAGTGAAGCAATGAGTCCAGTCTGACAAGGTGAGGGTTGCATATCTCTGAGCACTGCCTCTCATCAAGTGGGTCCTGTTTGCTTCTGCTCCTGCCAGGTAAAAATTATTACCAATGCAAGTGATTTTCCCCTGGTGCATCTTTATGCCTACACCTCGGTGTCCCCTAACACAGATGTACCTCAGCTTCAAATTTGCTGACAGTGACGCTACAGCACCTACAGAATTTGCTCAGCTTTTGGGTAGGTTTTATAACCACGCTGATCCCTGTGCCTCCCACCACTGCTAGTAATAACTGAACTAGTCAGAGAAGGTCTCTGTAACCAGTCACAGCAATGATTAAGATGCAGACATACGTATCTCCTCACCCTTTAAATAGAAGGCTTAATTGGCGATGTGGATAGCAGCTTTCTAATGGACAGAAATTAAACTCCATTTAATTCCTGAGGAGACGCTTCCAATGCACAAGGTTTACCACACATTTGGAGTGGGGAGGGAGCAGGGAAGGAAAGAGCTGCATGCACAACTCTCTCTACCTCTGACAATCACTGAGGAAAAGCAACATGAGGACCAGAATGGCATAAGTGTGGCAGGTGTGAATTGACCTGCACTGGCAAAGCTGCGAGCTGGGAAAGTTGCAAATCACATGATTGTGCAATACTTGGCTCCAGTCAGTGCTATCGTGTTCTTTATTGAAAAAAAAAAAAATCCTAAAGACATGTACATCAAGTTAAGGGATTAACTGTCAAGTGACATTACTGAAAATAGAGACAATATATTTCTTTATTGTTAATGAAATTCAGTTAAAAGTGAAGGAAGTGATAAAGAATGTACTGTTTTGTAATGTATTTTACATAAGAACGTAATATAGAAAGGGAAGTGCAATTAAATCTTAATGTGGACTTTTTTATTTTTAGTTTATCATCTGGTTTACATTTTGAGCCCCTTTGCAGCAGTAAATTATGCTGGCATTTCTTAGGGAATAACTGACATGTTAATTTAGTTTAATAAAATAACTGACAGAAAAGGGGGAAAAGAAGCAAGAAAAGACAGAACCCCCCCCCCCACACACACACTCCTTATCTTTAGCTATGTGTTCAAATGCTTTCTATATGAATTGTCCGTGGTCCAACTCCAGTACCATGTAATAATACAATACATTACAACACAGTACAATACAATCTTGGGTTTCTGTAGCGCCCTTCATGCAAGCATCCCAGGGTGCTTTACAATCATTATGAGTTAAAATTAAAACTGAAGCACATACAATTCCTAATAGAATCATTTTAAAAATGCTAAACAGAACAAATAACTTTTAAGTCTAGATTTAAAAGTCCCAACAGCCAAGCTTTCCTTACTTCAATTGGCAATGAGCTCCAAAGCTAGGGAGCAAAGCGACTAAAGGCTCTCTCATGTTATGTTAAAGGATCTCTCATGTTGTTTATACTTGTGCAGTATTCCACAGCCAAAAATTTGCCAATAATAAGAAAAAAAAATTATTTGCAATCTTGCTTTAAAGAACACTGGAGAAGTGGTTTGTTAACTCTCTAATAAAGTTATGGGAAATATAAATGAATCAGGGTTTGCACTTGGCTGTGACTGTGTTAAGAGGTAGTCAAGAAACATGAACGAGTACAAATGAAGACAAAATTCTGTAGAAGTGCATTACTTGACTGCCTCTTAACCCACCAAGTGTACCCAGAAGAAAAAAAAAAGTGTGCTAATGTATATATATTTATCTACAATAAAAATAACATCTCTACAAATATTTTAAATGCAAGTTATTCTATATACCATTCTCAGGAACACTGAGTGAAAACAGAAGTCAAGTAGAGCTCAGTTCTACAACATATGCATGCTTTAGGAGGAAAACATATTAGAAGAAAACATGCTGTGTTCCTTTTTCATTCTGTAACTTCCCTAAAACTTGAAGTCCATATGATGCAGATAATCATTCACATGACACAGTTCTCAAAATTGCCAAGATACAATCAAAAATGGTTAGTACTCAAAGTGAGACGCACAGTCCCAAAAATACATTAATTTTGTACTTTTCACAAGAGAGCCTGGTGGAGGACAGGTGTTATAACTCCTGACTTTAGGAGTGTAAAAACAACAAAAAAAATCAAACAACAACAAGAACAACAACAAAACCCCCCTCAACACTAGCACCATTCCTCTCTTGGACTCCTCCACTTTTCAGAAGCAGAAACAGAAGGCCTAATTACAGCACAGATACCAAGGGGCATGCTAACACCTTACAGACGCCCCTGAAGCCAGATACTGCATTTATTTGAAGAACAAAGCATGTTTTTCCCCTCCTCCCACAATAATTTCAAGCTGCATAACTGTTTTGGAAAGTGACTCTACATCCTTGTTATACTTAATTCTAATGAAGAGGCTGAAAAAATAGTTATGAATTTTCACCTTTAATAGGGTGCTATGCAGATAGAACAGTTGCAGATAGACTGGCGTAGCTTTAACACTGAGAGCGTTTAGGTGCATCTAAAGAACATAAATCAATGATCAAATGATCAGTCCATTGAAAGGTTGAGTACCCTGTGAATGTCCTCACACAGCTCTACCCAAGCATCTATTGCATACATATTGGTCATCCCATCAGCAATAGGCTCTGCACTGCCCATTTTACCAGGATGACTAAAAATTATGGGCCCAAATTCTGACTTCACTAGTTAATTGCAAATGTTTTAAGAATCCAGATACCATGTCAGCTTGAAGAGACATCACAGTGAATGCTCTTGAGCAACTGGGGGGTGGGTTGAAAAGCCCTGCCTGCCAAAAGCTGAGCCCAGGCCCTCAAGGATTTACTTTCCCGAAATAATTAATGACATCTTTAAAATCTAAAGTACAGAAACTTCTAAAGCAGAAAAAGGAGCTGCATTCCTTACTCAGGTTATTAATTAGTGGGGGAGGGGAGGAAGACAGAAGAAACTTACAAGCAACAAAGAAATCCGAGGATCTCAGGTCTAGGCAGGTAAAATTGAAAGGGGAGGGGGCAAAAAGCACCTTTTGGTTTAGTAAAGCATGAATCAAAAACTGCTCATAAAAAGTATGTATTTTGGCAACTCTTAATAGCTCATTCCTTGATTATCTATAGATACAGAAATTTTAATTTTAGGAAACACAACTTTTTTGGTTAGGATTTTGGAACAGTGGATGAGAACAGCGGTGTGGAAATGCAAGAAGATTTCTATTGAGCTGCCTATTTGCCATGACAGCCAAATGCCTTCACATCTGGTGAACTGAGAATCACTGATGTACCAAGAAAGCTTTCTGTCTGTTGTCTTCACCAGATCATATAAAGTCTGAACAAAACAGCATGCAAATTCAGGGCAGGGTATCTGAACAGAAAGGAAAGTATATGATCTATACCATGCCCATGTCTGATGAAGAGAATGATTCACTACAGCATGAAAGCTTGTTAAAAATGCAGTCAGGATAATTATATTTGTCACAAGTGCAAAACTATGCAGACATGTGTATCGTACCAGCACTTGTACTGTGTATGCATAGGTTTCATGGAATGCAAGCATATATCCCTCTGACTGAAATAACGCTACTCCCTCATCACCAAGAGCAAAATTATGTAAATGGCATTATAGGCAGGGGAAGTGGGAAACACACAAGTATCTTACAAAAATTTTAAAATAGTCCGTAAATTACTATGTCCCCAAGTATCACAGCCTCTGGATATTTTTTTATTGAAATATTGTATGTCCCCTACAAAATATTGAACAAAGACATTGAGATTTGAGATTCTACTACGTATCAGGCCTGGAATTTCTCATCTATAATGCACTGACCTGTGGTTGTCCTGAGAGTCAGACTAGATACAAACAGTCTCAAAGGATGAGCAAAAGGGAGGGAAAAAAATCCCCAACCAAATACCTACACATTTCAGGATACTATGGGATAAGAAAAAGAATACCTTGCTTCAGAAGTGCTTTTGCAGTGCTTTGATAGTGCCTGTTTGTGCATATTAAAAACAACAATTTAGAATATTTTTTTGTAGGAAAAAATCAGGCAAGATAATACCAGTAGAAAAGTCAATGTCATTTGATCACTGCCATATTTTTAAAGCAGTGCCCAGATACTAATTAATCTATACAATCTCTTCATTTGGTAGGTGACTTGTTACCGTCTTTTCATGGAAAAGGTTACAGGAATTCAAGATAAGGGATACATCTAAATGCTCAAAAGCACACGGTGAGTTTGTTCCAGAATTATCAAAAGGATTTCTTGTCCTTTTCTTAGACCAATACACCATGTTGCTCTCCTCTTCCTCATAAAAGTTGATTGAACTGTATATACATATATATATAAATACACAGAGAAACAGAGAAAGATGCAGTAATTCAATAGCAGCAAAGAGGAAAAAACTCTTATTAATATCAGAATAAATACACAGTGTAGTATTTCAGTTATTAACTGTGAAAGTAAGAAGAAACTTCTGCAGTAAAAATCAAAACAGAGCAAAACTGTGAAAGTGAAGTATGAAAATGGTAAGACTAAGGCGAGACATTGAAGGACTAACATTAAATAAGTAAATGCAACAGAGCTGCCTGCATGATCACTTTAGAGCAGCTCCCAGAAGACTGAAGTAGAGTAGCGCTTCTGTGCAAGGGTTTGGAAATAAGAATTGATGGTAGAACAATTTCTTTACAACCCTTTGGAGACTGAAGAGCCAAAACAGGAGGGAAATGAGATCTAGGCCACTCGCGAGATAGACCAATTTAATGGAATGCACAAGACAGCCCAAAATTGAGCCCTAGATTAAATTCCAAGTTACCTTCCCCATCAAAAGAGGTCTGGAGAGGAAACAGAAATGAAGCAAGCTGTGCGTATCAAACACAAAAAGTCTTTTGCAGTTGGCATCTGCACACACTGCCAGTCTCTAGCAATAAAATCTGCAAACCCGATGTAAAGCATGAAAATACGCATTTTAGCACATAATTCAGAACAGGCTTGGGTTTTCCGTGCAAAATTTGAAGTGTCCTTTTACCTTGGCTGCTTGATACCAAAAATTTGAGGCTAAATGTCCGAACGGCTGTCTGCAATTGTACAGCAATTCAGACGCATGCGTTTGCACCGGTCCGTCCTAATCACTCCAAGTCATGTTGCCAGGGATTCTCCATGATGTGGGCTCATCTACTGGGCAATAAAACTGACCTCCAAGGGTGGCCACACCATCACGGAGTGAGAATTACAGCAGCTTCAAAAGGGACCATGTATTCAACTCTCCTAATGAGAGCAAGAGTCACAGTGGTATTTCATCAAGAAAGGCGTGAAGAATTTGTACTTTACACCCCAAGGTTTTAGATGGACAAGAAAATAAATGGAAAAAAATTTAAAAGAAAAGAAAAAGAAAAAAAACACTCTAGCAAATAATGCTGTTAAGTTTTCAAGACTATAATCAAAACAGACTGGTTCTCAAAGTTTTGTTCAAATATTTTCAAGTTATTAACTATATCTGCACTATAAAATAGATTGCTTGTTTGTTTTTAGTTTTTTCAGTACATAGAATGCCAGTATTTTGAACAAATATGAGCAATTTTTTAATATTCAAAATGCAAGACTGCTTCAGAAAATACAGTAAACTCTAAGTGAAAATGGGGCTTCAGAGATGCCACGCACTGAGCACAGCGGCTTAATTACTTTAAAGCAAGTCCTTCCATACCTACACAAAACAGAGTATCACTAATGGCAGTGACAGAAAACGATAACTACTCTCGTTTCCATTTTGAGCCATTTTTCTATGGTTAATAAATTATATCCATAACAGTGTTAATAAGTTATGGTACGGTGTCACTGCATTAGTTTGCATTTATGATGAAGCACTTCATATGGCACTACCTATACCCGTGGAAGAACATAACATGAGAGAGCCCTTCTCTGCTCTCAGAAGAATCTCCTGTGCTGGCACTTTGATAGATCCCCTAAGGAAACGCCGTCTTCTGACCTCTGCCTTGCTCTTACTTCTCACCTCTGCTGCAGGAACATGCCATGGCAGGGCAATTCGAAAGCTTTAATACCTTTAATGAAACACTGACACTCTTAAATCAGTGCTTTTTCCATAGGAATGATATACAAGGAGTTAGAGGTAAGGCAAATACAGGAAGTATTCGGATCAATTTACTCATGTGAAAAGGACACTGTCAGATCAACTCATCTTCCCTCAAGCTCCCACAGGGAAACAGGAAGACTTAGACTGACTGATGGGCTCTTGATCAACTACTGTAAAAGCTTGTTTTTCCAAATATTAAGAATAAATAAATTTACTTTAAGCTTAACATGATTTGGTTTTTAAAGAAAAAAGACAAACAGAAGCTATTTAAATTCTTGCAACCCGAATATGGCAGCATTGGTGAAGATAAGATATGGCAAAAGTAATAAGCACACTTTAAACAACAGAAAGAAGCTCATGGCTTTAAGAAAATTCTTTCAAAAGTAAAGAAATACAAACCAGTAAACAAACAGTCCCAAATCAGAGTTCTGTAGTGTGGAGTTTTAGTCATCTCAAGCATTAACTTGAAGAGCTGCTATTAAGCAAGATGGTTTTTTGTCCATTAAAGTTATTTCATAAAAATTCAGTATAGTTTGAAATAATTTTTTTAGAAGAATTATTGAATTGTCTCCAGTACCATGATACTTTCTAAGTAAAGCATTCCTTTTAAAAGCTTTTTTCTGCTTTACGTATACATATATACAGAAACTCCTTTGTGAAACACAATGTCCAAATAGAAATTAGATATTCTGTCTCAATACAAATTATTTGCTTTCTATCAGTATCAAGTAAAAAGTAGCTCTATTAGATTAAAATTGAGAAAAACCCCAAGTTATCTACAGCCTCCATAAACCAGCAGTGCAAAAGCTCACATGCTTTTACAGTAGGTATATACAAGATAACTTTGTAGACATATTACTGGAATGGTTTGCAACCGGTGAAGATAATTTTGATTATTTCCACTTCAAAACTTCCTATATTGGAGTCACATCACTGAAAACAATCTTACCGTAGGGGAAAAAGCGTGATGGGAAACAAGTCTGCTAATCTCTTCACTAAAGTTAGACAGAGGAGCAGAGTAGTCTCCTGTAGATTAACTGAAGTCTTTCAGAGACAAAGACTACAGTATTCTAAGCAAGAGAAATAAAATCCCCATAAAAATACCTTCACTTCCTTAATTTCTCTTTTTCTCTCCCTCCCACAACTAGTATAATTTATTTGTATACTGAATTTGTCTCCACTGCGCCACAATGAAATAAATTTTAAAATTTAAAAGGTAAAAAATACCATGTTCTCACCACAGCATCATTGGACACCATACTGCATAGAAAAATGAGTCGTGCCTTTGCAGCAATTTAACAAGAGAAGAACAAAAAGAATGGCAAAAATAGAACAATACAGCTAACGCTTGAGGAACGCATCGGTTCAATATTTAGCAATGCATAAATTGAGGTTTCATTTTTGCTTAGGTATATTTTGATTAGAACTAATAAATGACTGATTTTCCTTTGGTTCTTTGCAACAACAACATATCACCCAAAGAGCTTTATTCTTTATTCCCTTCTCATACAGCATGCCAAAGACTGTCTCAGTTTACGAATTAGCATTTAAAACTACTGTAGGTTATCTAACAAGCATTCAGATTCAATAGTATTTTTGACAGCAGTAAGTAAAGAGCCTTTTAACATCTTGAACACATGTGCTTGAAAAAAGTAGTTGCATCAAAGGAGTTCAAAGACTGCAGACAAAAACCAGTTAAAATCCAGTTTGCTGTGAGATGATTTTAGTGTGGTGTAAACAACCTTTCACGACTCCCCATGGGAAATGTTGTAAGACTATGTTCAAAATGAATCAGGCATATTTATAAAGATCATGAAGTGGTCAAATGCATTTGCATTTTTGGCAGATCCACTCCACGGGTACTACTTGCTACAGTCTGTAGAAATCTCAAATCTCACATCAGTGTTGCCTATAGTGCTTTATTATTTATTACATGTTATGCTAAGTACCTGCGAAAGGGGACATTCCTTGGCCAATGAACTCTGGTTCATATCCTTCAGTAAGTCCTTCAGAGCATTTCTTACTGTTGTGTGAGACCATTGTTCAGGAGGCAAGTCTTCTAGTTTAGGGCAACTATTTGAAACACAGATTAGAAAAGGGATTATTAGAAGATTGCATCCTGCTGCAGAACATTCCTTTAAGACAGACAGATTTCATTTTGCGCATCAAGCAGATGCATCTGGAGATTGCTCTCGGTCTCCTGATTGTTCCGATTAGTTAATTACTTTATACAACACATCTGCTGTATTGATGCATGAATTATACATCAGCTGCATGTGGCGACTATTTTTTCATGTTACTTCTACCTTCCTGCTCTGATGCGCTTGGTAAAACAATTTAAGGTGTAATGCTTTCTCACGACTGATCATGAAAAGCATTAATATATTAACTGTTTTTTCTTTTTTGTTGCCGTGAAATTTAAGAACCTAGACAGCAACAATAAGTGTGAGCAAGTCATTCTTTTACAGAATGCACACAGATGGTACTGTTCATGATATGCAAAAATATTTTTCTCTTAAGTAAACTTTATGTAAAATGCCTTCTTGTAATGCATCATTTAATTGACTAAAATGCAATATAGTTTTAATGAGATATCCAAAGAAAATCTATGTATCAGAGCTATAAAAGTTTTCTGCAATAGTATACAGTAAGTTAAAGAAGAATTAGAGTAACTAAAAAGGAATTTAGGCAAGCCTTTGTACTTTGAGCACAAAGCACAGTGGGAATAAAATACAAGCAGTATTAACAGTTAAGAGCAGACAAGTAACAGTTCATGTCCCAGAACCGGTACATGACTTACCTGTGTAACTGGATTTTCAGTGTGACCACATGATACACATCTTGCAGCATGTCTGCTACTGTAGCATCAGGGGCATCTGTCACATAGGAGAGTGGAACTGGATTCCACTTCCCAACCTGGATAAGCCCTGCAGGATTGTAATTTTCAGAGGGGAGGGAGAGTGGGCAAGAAGGGCAGGAAAAATTGAAAGAAAGGGATTTACCTAATTCCTAGGGGCAAAAGAAATATCTGATTTTAACAAGAACACCACCTTTGTTTCTAACCTCTTAAATCTGGCAAAACAAAAGAACACCCCCATCCCCTCCAAAAACCCCCACCCACACACCACCAAGGATAGGCCTTATCTATATAATGAAAGTATATAAATGCAATAAAGTAGAGATTTTAAAAATACGTATAGGAGTATATTTTCCTATGTTCTCATTAATTCAATAGGACATGATATAATAGTTAGCATTCCTCTTAATAAATTAGAAAGGATTTTGCAATGCAAGAATTGAGCACAAAAAAAAATTACTTTGCAGTCTATAAAACCATCAGGAACAAAATAAAAGAAACAGAGCTGGATATTCAGTCATAAATGCAAGTTGACTCTCAACAGTCCATCTGCTCAAATATGCTTTACACTTCCTTGTGGATCCTCAGTGGAGCAGATTATTAAGGTCAATAAGCATACTAATGATTCAGTTGAAGTTTTTTTTCTTCTTAAAAAAAAAAAAAAAGAAAAAAAAAAGGAATTTACCTCCACATTCCCCATGAACAAAATGTGCACTAACTAAATGAAAACACATCAAGGAAAAAAAAATACAGACACAGAATGTGCAAGAAGTTTAAGAAGTAAAATCTGCATTGCATTCCTGAAAGAAATCCTGCCCCTCCAAGACCCCACAAACAAACACAATTCATAGTATAATTTCATAATCTTATTTACCTTTTGCTTGGGCAGCAGAGCTGTGAGAATATCCAAGAGATAGCAATGCCATTTCAATCAGCTGGTTGAAAAGCATATCCTTCCTCACCAACACAAATTCTGCATGCTCCTCCTTAGAATCATACTCAATGGCATTTTCATAATGTTCCACTACACAGAAAACTGGAAGCATACTTCCTATTAAAAAAATTAAATTTAACATATTAAACCTGAGTTATAGTAGAGTAGGTGGGTCTATACAGAGTTATGTAAATAAAACCTGTACGAACAGGCAGAGGAGGCATCAAGAATCATCACAAATATTTGATCAACATATTCCCTGAGTTCTTTCCCCTCACCCTCCCCAAAATAAAGTTCTACAAAACATACATCTCCCTGAAAGGCAGAAATGTAAATTTATCTCTCTTGATCACATACAGATTTAAAGAATTACCTTCTATAGAAATAACAGGGTTGACTGAAGAGAAGTTGATTCTCTCCGTCCTGCCTGATTTGTTGTGAGTAGCAGGCAGCATGAGAACCTAAATACATACTGCAGATGTCTTCACTGTAAGCCATTTTAGTACCAGTCACATAATTTTGTTTGTTAACATTAAAACTTTCTTAGTCCTGCCAAAAATATTTAATTGCTTTCAACATCAACAACAAATCACCTTGTGTGTTATATATTCACTCTGAAAGAGTACACAAGGAAACAAGGCAAAAGTTAATACCAATTCGTGCTTCATTCACTGAGTGCACTTGAGCACTACTTTCACTCGCATCTTTAAGGAACAAATCATGATTTCAATGCTGCTTTAAGAAGTGTACCTGCAGTTCAGGCTTATTTTTGTTGTTGTTCTTGTTGTTGTTGTCTCCCGCACTTTACATCCCACAACGCTATTTTGGCATACCTGAAAGTTAATTACTAATTTCCAGTTTTGTAGCATCATATGGCAAACCCTTCCACACACTGCACAGACTATTAAGCAAATAACCTTTTTTCTTTCCTTCTGCCTTTTTAAAAGAAAATATTTTATTTTTTTCCTCCCTTTTGATGACAGAGAGAGAAGTAACAAACGACCCAAACTGTTTCAGGGACAAAGTCTCTCCCAGCAGTCAGATTCCTGGACTTTATGAAAATCCCTCCCAGTCTCCCAGATGGACATGGATGACACATTGACCCATGGTTTTAAGCTCCAATCCTGTTCTGCTATCCCCAGCAGCACAGGTTAGGATCTCTTAATGACAGAAAGCAGAAGGGTTAAAAGGAGATGTACAGAACTGTCTTATGGCAGCCTGCCAGAGGGGTATCATCTTTAGCATAAATGATGACAAGGGTTATTTTAACAGGGCACCCAGGAACTCCAATTAGTCCTACAATGTTAATGCCTCTATAACCACTGCCCTCTAGACTTACAGAAACCTCCTGACCTGCTAAGGTGCACCAGACATGCTGTAGTCTAAAAGGAAGGTTTACTCCTGACAACAGAGTAACACCACATCTGCTGATTTGTGTTCTAATGTATAGTAAGAAATCATGATAAAAAAGATACCTCTTAAGCACGTATATTTAAACTACATCTGTTCACCAGAGAGCCAATCTCTGGCAAACAAACCCCTTCAGGCTTGCAAGGAAAAGCTCAAAAACTCACTCCAGTTTGCCCAACAGGCTCAGCACGAAAGACTGAAAGACAAGAGCAAAAGCTTGCCAATATTTATGTAGTGCGGGAAGAAGCTTTTTTTTTTTTTTTTTTTTTGGTAATCTGAGTGAGACTGGCCAGGAAGGGAGAGAAGACCAAAGCAAAAGCAGTACATGCAAAACAGTGTTTACTTCACTGGTTTTAAATAAGCTGTGGACACACATGATTCATCTGCAAAAAGGTGGTTGCTTGTTTTTTGGTTTTTTTCTCCCCTCCAGGCTCTCACAATTGATGTTTCACCTACTACCATCTGACTAAGAGTAAGGGCTCAAAATTCTTAAGTAGTTTCACCAGTAATTCCTGAATATAAAGTGCAAGCAAAGCTTCATTCTAACAAACAGTGCAGATACATCCAAAATCAGCTAAAACATATTTGCTTTTCCCCTTATCAGCTCCTACAAACTAAGCTATGATCAGACACAACACAAAGGTACTTTGCTGCTTACCAGCACCCTTTATGCCAGGTACATGGTTTCCTCAGTTGCAGCATTTTGGGAAACGTGGTACTTTAAACAACACAGGAGAGCCTCCTGGCCAAATTTTGAGGCACAGCATAGATTAACAGAGGTGGATCCTGGTAGTGTGACACAGGTATCATCTGACTACAAATCAAGCCACTAAATCTTTTAGCAAACTGTCACTAGTGTCCTTCTGTTAATGCGAAAAATGTTATACAGGAGAGCACAATCTCAGCTGGCTGATCACTCCTGCTAGTACTTGGCAAGACCTCCAAGTGCAGCAACTTTATAACCCTCTAGTATTAAAGGGGAGAGCATTGGTCAGTGCTCCCTGCTAAAAATACAGCATGATTTAAACCTGAAGGCAGTGTTAGAGCTTTTGCTGAAGGTTTACGAGTCTGTGTAAACAGCACGTCTGCCATAAGGAGCAGTGAAGTCTGTAGAATCCTTGTCTAAAACTGTCCTGGCATTAAAGTTTGCTGTGCAAATATCACATAATACCAGAGACAGCTGAAATCTCCTATTTAGGAATTTATGGAACTTATATGTTTGCAGGCGTCAGAAAGTCCTTTTTATACAGCTCTACTGCTTCACTGTACAATGTTAATGCACTCTGCTTGAAAAGCCGTAATAAATTATATTTTTAATGCTCTTACCCTGGCTTTCTTAAGATGCATACATTCTTGGCAAACAATCAATAAATAGGGTAATCATGAGCAGAGGCCAAAGAATTTGCTGAAGTGCTGTTTTTCCATTTTTAATAGATAAAGATCTAACAATACGGACTGCTGTGTCTGTTCATTTCAGGATCAATATATTCTTTGTTTTCGCCAAACCGAGGAAAAAATAAATGATTGTACGATAAATGTTATGCATCAGAAACAATGAAATTCCTCTGCCTTCTAACTTCGTGCATTTAATGGTCTTGGTTGCATTTTGCACTTTACTTAGCAAATACAAGAAAAATCTGGATTATAAACATAACTGATTATACTAGGAAAAGTAGAGGCTGTTTTAAGATATATGCCAAATTACATGCAGCATATTTTGATTTAAATTAGCAAGCCTGCAGGACATGGTCAAAAAGACTTACAAATTTTGATAAGTAAAATTTGTATATTATTGTCCATTAAAAGTAATTTCAATGCAAACAAAAGCCATCCATATACAAACATCAGTGATTCTAAATGTGCCTTTTCCTTGTGTAAATGTCTAATTACAGCAAACCAGCCACTGAAAAATATGACACCCAAGTTGTTCATTGTTCAATAATGAATTGTACTTAAGAAAATAAACTGCGAAGATTGACATCATAAATGACTTTTCCAATGTGATACCTAAAGATTTACACTCTCTCCTTTAAACCAACTTGCAACTGCTATGGAAATTCTGCTGCGCTTCCAATCTTAGGACCATCATTAGGAAGAAAAGCGAGAATTTGTTTTGGGGGTTCAGTATTTACTTTTACATATTTTTGCATTTCTTCGCCCAGCGCTTACTCAAAGAATTAATGCACCAAATTACTTATATTTCAATGTAAGAATTTGCTTTAATCAGAGCAGCTAGCCTTTACCTTAACAAAAATCAGACTCCACCCTGAAAAGCAAGATGCTCCACCCAAGAATGAACCTTACATTTCCCAAATGTGATTTATATCAGAATTGGGAATAGATAGTATTTTAGAATGGAGATTTTAATCCTGAAATATAAATGAAGTAGAGTCTGCAAAAGTATGCTTTCCCCCCCAAATATTATAAATCATATTTCTCTAATGCAGAATTATCAAAAGTGTTACCTTTTCTAATATTAGTTTTCATCAGGTGTCCAGAGTGTTTTAAAGGCACTCCTTGCATTTTAGTTCCTGTACTTCCAAGTCTTCCTCTTCCTAATGGGCTCCCATTCTGTTCCAAGCGCGCAATTTTGGCTGGTGGACCCTTCGGATCGCTTACATTGTTAGACATTTCTGAATGTTCTTTCCCCTGAGTTGCCTCGTTCAAATGATCCATACTCAGTCCCGCCTCTAAAGATCACCTGCCATGATTAAAAAAAAAATATATATGTTGTACACGTGTGCGCATATGTATACGTACACAGCCTGCACATGTACAGAGACAGATATATATGTATCATAAGCTCATAAAGAAGAATAGATAACTATTTTAACTAGAAATAAATGCCTTTTTTAAAAAAACCAAAGTTATTCTTCAAAAATTACCTCATACCCCAGTTTGCAGAGAGATTGTATCATAATCTACTGGAATGGTTTTCTTAAAAGCCAACCAGAGTACCTCTTAAAAAAAAAATAAAAAAAAATATCTTTGGAGATATACTACTAAAACTGAGAGAGTCTAAAACTCATATAAGTGATGATGATTGTCAAGGTGTGTGCTCCAAGACAGCTATTGTTACAAATCTCACAGAAAGGTTTGTTATTAATCGCGGATGTTTTTATTGTGGAGAGAGAAAGATTCCAATGAAAAATTTCTTTATCTCTTTGATTATAAAATGGATGAACAACATTAGAGAGCTTATTAAAACTTTGGTTAAAGGAGCAACAGATTTATTAGAGATGTAGACTATTGTGCCTTTACAATTCCTCTCCCTCTTAAAAATATAAGTTAGCAAAGAATTTCACATTTAACTTCAGAAAGCAGTGGTGGGAGATGGTTGCTTCTGAGTCTCCTAACCAATATTTACAGAGTTTATCAACTTTTGCAAGGTTCAAAATATGCGATTTTTCAGATATTAAGCCTCAAGTGTTAAACAGAGTAGTTTATTCAATTAAGATAAATAACTGAATGGTTTCTCACCAAACACAAAGCTGGGGGAAAATCCTCCACAATTTCTAAAGTAATTATGATACCCTTAAATATAAAAACACCCAAAATCTGGGTGATGCTGATACACCTATTTGAAACAAAAAAACCCAGAATTTCAATAGCAAATTTAAAAAACGTATATATAGGTATGCTTGTACTCCCCTTTTTATAAACTTTTGAAACCTCTGTCCATGAATAACAATTACAGTTAAAACCAAAAATCTCTCAAGCCTACGACATAACAGAGTAAGTTCTAAGGACTTCCGCCACTCATCAGAAACTGTTTTGCCAACTATATTAAAAAACCTTGCTGAGAGCAAAGGCATCTTTCTGGTTATGATTTCACTAATCAATACTCTTGTGATTGTTAGGCATTTTACCCACCCTGCCCTGACAAGGAAAGGTATAACTACACAGACAATTATGTTATATATATATATACAAAAATAATATAAGCACTAAGGACAGGTCAACAGACATTAATCTTTGAACTAGTATTTACATTAGCAATACAAATACTAATACTGGGGAAATAATATTTAGAAAGACTGGTGTGAATCGGATAATTGCTACTTTCTTTCAGTTGCCTAGTAATTCAATATATTTTCTGCACATTTCATAGCAAAGTTATTAGATCCTAAATATCTTGGAATCTTTATATATATACACTTCTATATCACTAGTATACATGCCAATGATAATTTTGTAGAGTATTTTTTTCTTGTTTGAACATCACGCTGTTTTTCCCGATACGGTGAAGACAGAGGCAATGTATTAATTCGAACCTTTACAAGCAACCTCAAGAATGCAACCAAATAGATGAAGTTCAGACAATCGTTATTTTTCCCTATGCTATTAGGTGACAGGCTAAGGTTCACCATTCATCTTTATATCATCTGTTTTAGGTCATGCATCTCATTAGCAGTAAACATGCCTATTTTAGTCACTTTTCAAAAAGAATTTTTTAAACTGTGTTAATTGTAACCTAAGCAAAGAATTACAGACGCAAACTGTTAACATCTTCCGATGTTTCTAACAATGCTAACATACCATAGGGCTGCTATTCTGAGACTGGTCTATCTCAAGAAAAAGAGGATTAACCAAAAAAAAAAGAAAAAAAAGAGGGGTGGGGGGGGAAGAGTAAAATAAAACACACACAAAAAAGCTTTTAACAAGAAATTTCTCATCACTTTTGGCAACTTCAGAAGTACTCTAAGGCACGAAGGTTCTTTGCTACAAAAAGTATCTAGTCATCATGAGTCAGAATCGCACTACATCATGTACAGTGAATAAAAGTGATAGATCGGCACTTAGTTAATACACTGACTGCAACCAAAACACCAAATGGGTCATTTTCGCTTGGCCTGAGAATACCCACCCATCGGCATCCTTTCACCGCTTAGTCATCTTGTAAAAAGCTTTATGTTACAAAGCAAAATTACATGCACATAAAACACCTAATTTACTCATTTAAACTCCATGCCCAAGGCTAAAGTTCACTGAAACCTCAGTTTGGAATAGTGATGAGCAACAACCAGCATGGCCTGCCCAGGGAGAGGGTGGCAGGAAAGACCTATCATCTCTGCCGGTTCCAGGCCAAGAGTTTCCCCGGGTTTCGCATTTAGGCATCTTTCACAACTACAAGTTTTCATCACAGATCAGTGAGAGAAGAGCACGATTTCAAGGCACAGTTTCCCGGAGCCAGCGTACACGTACAGGCACACCGCGCAATTTCTGAATGAGAGCCGGTGCCGTATCTCCTTTTGTCGCGATGTAACGCTGCCGGTATTATATTATTTCTTTCTCTCCTCCTGAATCAGCCCCCTCCCCATGCCTTTCCCCTCCTCTTCCCTCCCTCCCCCATAAAAACCCATAATCACATTTGAGAGAGGCTCCGCACTTATCCGTTCCATATGGCTCTCACAATCCAGGCCAAGCTTTCCCTGTGACCTTTTAAAGAGACAAAGAAGCAAAGTACTTATCTAGAAACAGAAACACTGCAGTTTTCTGAGTGAAATTAGCAAAACCGACCCGAAACTCACCACTTCAAAACTTGACAGCATATAAATAACAAAAACAAAGGAGGTTTCCTTTGCAGCCCGGGCTCTTGAAGAGGAAGAAGTTCAAGACTGATGTTTTTAGGTCCCCCCCTTTCTGAAGGGGGGTGGGGGGGGGGCAGCAGACCTGAGGACTACTTCCCCTAATATTCTCTTATTTTTCTCCTTTTTTTTTTTCTTGTTGCTATTTTCCTCTAGGCGGGGAGGGGCAAAAACAGATAGCGAGAAACAGAGTAGCCATGAGCAAAAATGGCAATGGACAAAAAAATTGAGATTAAATATCTTTTGAGAGAGCCAGTTTTCGAGGTTTAGCAACGGAAGACAGAGCTGCAGATCAAATTGATCAGACAAGTGTAACGCTCAAAATGAGGAATTAACAATAATAATAATAATTTAAAAATAAGTAGCAGATTTAAATAAAGGTGGAGGGTGATTTAAGTCTAGCTATCCTTTCAAAAATAAAACAAATGCATAAAGAATCAAGTGAGAAAAAGGGGTTATTAAAAAAAAAAAAAGCAAAGAAAAAAAAAGGCAGCTTTTCTATCCAGTGTGAAGAGCAGAAAGTCTACTTCTAGGTTGTCACTTACACTATTATTCTCCAATAGGCACCCAGAGGAGCAGCACACACAGAAGGAGCCCGCTCCCCTCCCCCTCCGCAAAAATATACACCGTAACAGCCCCCAAACTTTCTGCGGAAACCTCAGCCCCAGAGATCGCTACTGGAGATAAAAAGAAAAAAAAAAAGTGGAGAGAAAATAGCAGGAAAAGGCACTAAAATGCCACTTTTAATCTCGCCTTTGCGGTCCGGGGAGAAAAAAAAANACTCCGCCCTTGGGGGCCGGGAGAAAAAAAAAAAAAAAAAAAAAAAAAAAAGAAAAAAAAAAAGGCAGAGAGGACCTGTCTCCTCTCATTTACCGGGGGCTGTTGTGCGAGTGACGGGGGGAGAGAGAGAGCGAGAGAGGAGGGGAGAGAGAAAAAGAACAGAAGAACAGAGGGGAGGAAGGAAACACACAACAAGGCACACCACCACCACTACAAAAAAGTGACGAGGTTTCACTCCCTCCGAGTCCAACACCGGGAGAAATTATAATTTTAAAAAACCCCGATCCTATTAGGAAAAAAAAAAAAAGAAAGAAAAAA
>VWZS01009118.1:0-133192 GCA_013397075.1 Rhabdornis inornatus
GAATCACTGTGTAACATCTCACAATCTATTATAGGTCCAAATTCAGCAACTCAAAATGACTTGAGTATAATTTTGGTGCAGAAAACACCTAAGTTGTTGGCATACCTCCCAACCAGGTAAGGCTAGGACTTGGCCAGGGTCCAGGCCTTAATTGCAAGCATCTCCCTAATACATTCTAAAAACCTCTCAGTAGTAGTAGTTAGGAAGGTTTCTTAAAATGATACATCTTGTAGATAGCTATACAAAGATATATTAAAGTTTGTAGAGCAACTGGCTTTGTCATTTATCTTCAGTTAAACAGTCAATGGTACCATAGACAAATAGCAAACAGGTAAAGTAATAATATCTTATGAATAATGCGTGTTATAAAAAGTCATTGAATTCACATCATGAGATTAACAACATAATCAGGATTATTAAAATATCAGTAATAACTGTCTTAAGAAATTGAGCTGATATTTTTTTAGACATTTATGCATATATGACAATAAAGAAAAAAAAAGTAAAAAAGAAAACACTAAATATCTTGACGAATCGGTTCCATCTTATATCTACAATAAAATAACTATCTTGTAGTTTAAATGAACTGATTTTAATGTAAGTTAGCTCCATGCAAACTTCACATTACTTATCTCTATATCAAAAGAATTGCATCTTATAATTCAAATATTTTTAACAGAACTTAAAACTAATTTCACTGAAACTTAACATTACTTAGATATAATAAAAGGTACACCTAAGAGAACTTAAAGTTAACATTACTGAATTGATATTAATAGCACTTAACAGAACTTAAAGTAATAGACCTTAAATTTAATAACAGTTAAATTGAACTTTACTTAATCACACTAATACTTAATCTTAACAGAAATAACAGTACTTAACCTTACCAGAAAATTCATTTTGACTCTATCATTACAAAAAAGTTACTGAAAATTTGTCATACAGCAGTTAAACATACAAGCAAACAACTGTATTGAGATAGTAGCAACATGAATTTACTGTAGGAATTCAATTGCTGCAGCTTCTTTAAGAATGGTTGTATGATAGGTTGGAGTTTGGCCTAATAAAAGTAATGGGATATAAATATTGAAGGCTAAAACAATGAGTTTTACACAAATAACTTGATTAGGTTAGTGGGTGTGTAAGACTGATCCTTGCATACAAACAAAGTTAAGGGTTCAGTTTATTCTATAGAGTAAGCTACTGTTTACTGTATTTGTGGTCCTTCAATATACTTAAACATGGCAAGGAAGAATAATTGCACTTGAATTACTAAATAAATAACTGTACCGAAAGCTTCACAATAAAAAAGTTGTTAAAACTATGGAGTAAAAGGCAAGCAACTGGTAATACAAATGCTTTGCCTGAGCGAGGTGTCCCTCGGGGCATCGATCTATACCAAGGGGCGGCTTTGACAGCTGGGGCTGCTTCCCCCAGTGCCTGAAAGCGCCTGGGGCACTTCAGCAAGGAGCCATTGTGGGCGCAATTTAGCTTGAGAGATAACAGTAACTCAGCCCCTGTGTCTATGAGACTGACAAGTGGTATCTTTTGTCCTTTTAATGTCAGGGTACATTGGCATGTGGGGCGTTGTTCTAATGCAGGTTGTACCTAGCACACTTGGGGTGTTCCCGTTGACCCAAACCTCCTTTTCACGTTACGTCTGTGAAAGGTAAACTCACAGTTTGGGGAAGTGAAATCAATTGAGCTATTGGAGTTCCTTTGGAGACGATGCAAGGTGGTCGAGGTATCCAGGCCATGATCACAATCTCATTATGGGAGTCAGAGTCTACAGCCCCAGGGGAGAATGAACAGTCCCGTCAAAGAGGTGGATGACCGACCTGAAAGCAATGCATGCATATGCTGCTCTGCTGGTCCGAAAACTCCTGTGGGAAGCAAATGAGCAGATGAATCAAGTAACGATGCTGTATCGGAGGTGGCCAGTTCAGCCCAGCGCTCCCTGCTGGGGCGGGTCGTAGATCAGAGATGCTTCGGCCAAGGCTGCTGGTGGCAGCTGGGCTGGGGCTGGCTGCGGTCCGCTCTGGTTTGCAAGCCCCACAAATTTCACAAGCAAAGCTTCTAACCCCTTCTTTTTCCACTAAGCATCAAAAATGGCATACTGAGTTTGGGTTAATAAGAAGTTCTCCAGTCCCTTTAAATCATGACGGGTCATAAGATGAGTTGACAACGTAGACCGTAAAAGATTTGCAAAGTAGGGAGATCCCAGCCCGTGCTCTGTGGCCATGCAGTGTAGTTCCTTAATTTCCGAATAAGCGAGGGGTCCCCACCGTGAGATATTTCCCCTGGCGCCGTGAAACATGACTGGGGCAACTACTTTTGCTGCGATATCAAAGTCCTCCTTCTTCAGAGCCTTTTTCTTTAATCGCACCCAGTTTTCATGGGGGTCAGGAGGAAATAGGTCAGCTTAGCATATGGATCTATTGGTCCCAGATCAAAGGGGACCCCCTCCTCCTCACTGCTGCAGCCACAGTCAGCAATATAGGCTGCTAAGGACCGTGAGACAGGATGCCTTCCCCTCCTTTGTCTGGGCACAGGGCAGTTGATAGCTGTGGTTGCTCTCCAGTACCAGGAGCGCCAGTTTCAAGTGGTCAGGGAGAGTCAGAGCGGGACAGGGGGCCGGCGGCATCCGCAGAGGACACAGCCTGAGACTGCTCTTGCTTTTTTAATGTCTCAGAAATCACCCTCCAGGACAGGAGCATATGCATTGCCGGCTCATGTCCTGTAGCAGCTAAATCATAGAGCTTAACTCTCACATTATCCCAAACAGCAGTTGTAAAAATAGAGGATGCAGTGATGTCAGGACACTTAGCAGCCACCCATTTTAGAATTAATTTCAAGTCCAGCTTTGGCAAGGATTTGCCATGCTTCACAAGCAAAGCAAGCATAAGTTCAAAAATGCCCCTCTCTTCTTTTGACGTATTTTTTCCCAACTTCCCCCTGGCTCACCTCCTTCTCCGTGGAGGGTTTGTTCTGGGCACACTCCTGCACCAGCACTTCTGTTCCAAGGGACTTGCTGATTGCAGCACAGATAGGCTGTTCCTTGGTCCTTACACGAGGCTACCAATTATCAGCGATTGAGAGACAGGGACATTCCGTGTTGTGATCAGAAGCCAAATTTATTCAGGGGTTTTTATAGGGTTTTACTCACAGGACACTTATACAGAGTTCTATTTTTGCTAACCATTTCCCATTGGTTTACACATTCTTCATGACATCACATCACCTGGTGAAAGTTTCACAACATGTTTCTTGGTCACTTCTTGCCCAGGGAGCACTTATCTTGTGTCTGTCTCTCCCATGGTTCCTGCTGGATAAGGTTTAAGATATCCGGCCCCTTTATTAGTTCCATCATACTCTCTGTTTTATTCCCCATAATTATGGGTAGATTCAAAATTCCCCTGCAAGAATCAAAACTAAACAACATTATAATGGATGTAGAGGGTGGATAGGAAGGGACAAGAGACAGAGCAACCAGAAAGAAAAAGGATGACAAGGACTGAAAATGAAGGAAAACAGATGAAGGTTGGAAGGGAATGCCACTGGTGTAATGAGTTCACAGGCAGGTGGCAGGGGCAAGAGATCTTTTACCCATTGGAAAACAAAGGTAAATGGGCAGGTCAGAAAGGAAACAGAGATATCTGACAGGAATTACTTTAGCAAGCATTTTCCCCTCCCTCTCTCTCCGTTCTGCAGAACTAAAACTTATTTTAACCAAAAAGGTTTTTTATATGTTCTTCTTGGGACCTGATCGAAGTGTTGCCTCCTTAGTCACTATATTTCTTAAAGTCCCCAAATGTGCATAACATATTCCCCTTTGCTATAACTCAAATGTCTTAGAATCCCTTCAAGCTGTCATCTCCTCAGTTCGGATAAACAATACTGTGCCAATGTTTGGCTGATGAAAACCCTCAGAAACATACCAGGAGCTTGAAAGGGAGGCATTGTAATTTTGCAGGAGGCACTTCTCCCTGTGAATTGCTCTTCTGTTAGCATCCCACCTGCCATTAGGAGACAAGACTCCAATACTAGCCATAGCTGTCTTAGGGCCTGTCTACAATGCAGCGTATTTGCTAAGACATCAACCACACCAACATAACTATGCCCTTTCTACTGCCCAACCACTATAAATCTCTTGAAACTTTACATTACATACCACAGAAGTTACAGAGAACCCTGAAATCTTCCAAGGAAGTGAGCAGTTTAACAGGACTGCCTTTGCCCCATTATAGACATTGCAAATGTCATAATCATAGAATCACTACAGTTGGATGAGACCTCCAAGATCATCAAGTCAACCTTCAATATCTTCCTACACAGTTTCCTCAGAGTGCAAGGCACTTTCATCCACTTCAAGGCCAGAGCTACTTATGTGGACTAATTGATCAGTTGCCATTTTCCACTCTCAGAGACTGGTGGCTTCAAAGTATCACCTGTAACACCTGCTTTTAAAGCTCTTTTCCAAATAAATGTGTGGTCATATTTTTAAGGCTCTTTTTCTGTAGCAAGTTAAAACATTACAGACTCCGACACCTACCTCATGGAAAATGTACTCATGGACAAAGCCATGGGCACAGCATTCAGGGCAGCATCACAACAGATGATCCCATTCCGAGCCCACACCTTGCAGATGATCCTCAATACATTCCCAACACACAGCCAGTTCTGTGCATCTTCCACTGGAGATGCAGGTCAGGATGAATCTCCTGTCATGTTTGTTAGCACACACTGAAGAAAGAGACACTGGCTGCTGGTCCTATTCCCATCCCTCAGGGACCACTCTCACTATCAAGATGTAGTGATGCTGGAACATGAGCAGCTGCTACTTCTCCATGTCTCTTTCAAGTAGCCAAGGGAAGAATCTACAGCCTCACTTGCTGGCTTTTGGCCTTGACAAGAATACACAAGAATAATTGGAAGGCTAGGTGAACCAGGAAAATTGCAATAAGAGATAAAATAGTTTTTAGACAGTGCCTATGTATTATCGACTCCTTAATGAAGGGATGGGACTACTGTCAGGCTAAAAACAATTTATTACTCAGATAAACATCAGCCTCAAAGGCTGTGAGATTTTAGAGGAGCAAGAAGTCAGCCATAGCTCAAAGTAGTCACGAGTTTCTTCATTACAAGGCAATATATAACATTTTAATCCATTAGAAAGTTGCCACAAAGTTTATTTTGTTTTTCTAACCTATCACCTTTACTTAATTCTGCCTCACTGTGTATATTTTTATCCAATGGGCTACTATTACACATACATACATTACTATTATAACGTGTAAACTCTTCACTTACTCTATACAATACATTACTACACTATAAAGCCTTTTACCATCTTGCCTAATACAGTTTCTTACTTATAGCTATAGAAACTATAGCTATAAGTAAGAAACTATATAGAAACTTTTCTGCTTAATGTCTGTGTACTTTTATTTTTACATCAACCCAAGCTTCTTCCAAGGCTGCAAATCAAACCCTTCAGTATCTGTGGAAGTTTCTATCTTTCCTACACATACGCTTCTGATCAGGCTTGCCAGGACTGTTGTTGCTGCAGAACAAAGCTGTTTTGTTTTTTATTTATTAGTGGTAGCATAAGGGCAGCTAATGGCCCCAGCCAAAATTCAGGACTGCACTGCATCAAGTGTTGTTCTGTAAAATCTGTAAAATCTGTAAAATTAAGTAGAAATGTTTGTCCTCAAAAGTTTGTATGGGAAACAGACAATGGAAGGGAGGAAACAGTATCACTGTTTGCTATGCCAAGTGCTGCACCAGCATGTTTGTGCAGGGTCACATAGGAAGAATGTAGCAAAGCCAGAATCTGAACCTTCATCTTCTGCATGTAATCACAGCACTAGCACAACAGGCTCTTCTTTGATCTCAAATATTTTTTGTCTGAATTCTATCTGGGGGTTTGAACCCAGTGACATCAGCATGGAAAATAAGCCTTGAAGAGTTGCATGCAGAAAGGAACTCCATCAGTAATCAGCAGTCCAAAATTCCAACCACACCTGCAGATCAGAGAAGAACGGTTGTTCCACCAGTGACTGCAGTGAGGCACAACTTAACCTCTTTAAGGCTCCATATCACATGTTCTAGGAGGCATCTTCCTGAGCCAAGTTTGAAGTCAATCCATGAGGCAGAACAGCAAAGCTTGTTTTCTTGCTGTAGGTGTGAACACAGGGCCAGGGAATGCAAATTCAGATCTACTGCTGATGGCAGGAAGAGCTGGACATATCTGAGGATACAGTTCAACATCTCTACTAGCTCTGTGTTTATTGCTAGTGTCTTTGTTTTCATTGAGGAGCCCTAAATAAGATCTTCAGAAAACATTTTTTTTTCACAAAGTTTCATGACAGTCTCATTCATCAGGGGGGTTTGCAGATACAGCATTGCCAGAGCTAATGTCTTTTGACTACAGTTGAGTTTGTACAGATAAGGCTGCACCTTCACAGAACAAGCACAGCAGCAGCAAAGACAGAGAACAGAAAAGAAAAAGCAACAAAGCTTATAGCAAAAGGTACTGTGAAGTTGATAGCCTTAATTTGCAACACATCATCCGCAGAAGCTATGGAACATTTAACTTCATTTATCCACAGGCTGGAATGAGAAAAACTACGGGGGCTGACTAATAGGACAAATCCTAGTATGAGCCATAGAAAATGTAAAAAAAAATTCTACTTCAGAAACTTAAACTGTATCTTGCACCATTTTCCCCCAACTAATTATTCTGCACATCTCTGAAATTCAAAACTTTCAACTAACACCTTTTTTTTCCTTAATTTTCCAGAAATCTGATAAATTATGTAAATATGGTGAAATACTATTTGTTTTCTGGAACAGAATTTTTAATGAACGTGCAGATTTGTTGCTGTTGGCCTCAGAATCCAGATTCTTTAACAAAATGACTTTTCAGAGCTGCTCACTGGCCATTAGACATTTCTGGACCCAGCAGCTCCCTCACTGCTTCAATTGGGACCCTTGGTGCAGCCCAGGTCATGTCAGCCCAGCTGTTATCTCCAGGACATCCCTGGAAATACAGGTTCTACAGCCTGAGGAAGGTGATGGAGAAGCTGGCCAGGTAAAGAGAACAAGGCCAGAGCCCATTAGAAACCTGTCTGACAGGCAATGTTTCACTGGAGTTGTGCTGCCCTGAATTTCTTCCAAAATCCATCTTATTCCAGCAAGTTACCAAGAAGGCAGCAGTCCACACTCCTGTTTTCTCAACAGTGGTTGGGAATAAGTTAAGTGACAAAAGGTGTTGAACTGATTTATTGGCCTGCTGTGTTGGTTTTGCACAGCCTGGTTTTTGGTAGTGAAGGGGGAGGGGAGGACACAGATGTGGCTTCTGTGAGAAGCTGCTAGAAACTTCCACTATGTCTGGCAGAGCGAACCCTTGATAGCTCTGAAGATGGACATGCTGCTGGCCACGACTGGCCCAATTAGAGAGGTTGGTAACACCTCTGTGATAACATATTTAAGAAGAAAATCAAAACAAAGTGGGGCACATGCAGTTTTTTCCTATCCAGAGAAGAGGAGGAGGTGAGAACATGTGAGGGAAACAACATGGAGACACCAAGGGCAGTGGAGAAGGAGGAGGAGGTGTTCCAGGCACCAGAGCCAAGATTCCCCTGCAGGCTGTGGTGAAGTAGCTGTGTCCTTGTCCTTGGGGATCCACAGGGAATGCAGAGATCCACCCACAGCCCATGGGGATCCATGGGGAATGCAGAGATCCACCCACAGCCCATGGGGATCCATGGGGATGCAGAGATCCACCCACAGCCCATGGGGATCCATGGGGATGCAGAGATCCACCCACAGCCCATGGGGATCCATGGGGGATACAGAGATCCACCCACGGCCCATGGGGATCCATGGGGAATGCAGAGATCCACCCACAGCCCATGGGGATCCATGGGGATGCAGAGATCCACCCACAGCCCATGGGGATCCATGGGGATGCAGAGATCCACCCACAGCCCATGGGGATCCATGGGGGATACAGAGATCCACCCACGGCCCATGGGGATCCATGGGGAATGCAGAGATCCACCCACAGCCCATGGGGATCCATGGGGATGCAGAGATCCACCCACAGCCCATGGGGATCCATGGGGATGCAGAGATCCACCCACAGCCCATGGGGATCCATGGGGGATACAGAGATCCACCCACGGCCCATGGGGATCCATGGGGGATGCAGAGATCCACCCACAGCCCATGGGGATCCATGGGGATGCAGAGATCCACCCACAGCCCATGGGGATCCATGGGGAATGCAGAGATTCACCCACAGCCCATGGGGAAGGAGCCCATGTCAGAGCAGGTGGATCCCTGGAGCAGGCTGTGATCCAGTGGGAGACCTGGTGGAGAGAGGGGGCCCTGCTTCCAGGCTGGAGCAGCCTGTCCTTGGCCGACTGCACCCCTTGGAAAGAGAGACTCACGTTGCAGCAGTTTTGGCAGGACTGCTGCTTGTGAGGTTGGAGCCCCACTGCAGAAGTTCACGGAGAACTGTCTCCCGTGGGAGGGACCCCACAGTGCAGCAGAGGAAGGACTCCTCTCCCTGAGCAGCAGAAGAGCTCAGGTGATAAATTGGCCCAAACCCCCACACCCTGTCTCCCTGTGTTGTTGGCAGTAAGAATGAAGGGGCTGAGGGAATAAAATATGTTTTTAAGGCTTGTTTTACTTCTCATTATCCTCCTCTGACTCTGTTAGTAATAAATTCACTTTATACCTCTAAGCTGAGCCTGTTTTGCCCTTGGAGTGTTTTCTCCCAGTCCTTATCTCAACTCATGAACCCTTTGTTAAATATTCTTTCTCTCCTCTGCCCAGCTGTGGCAGGGGAGGGTGAGTGAGCAGCTTTTGTGGGTGCCTGGTGTTTGGCCAGTGTCAAACCACGATACCTGCACAGTAGTACAGCTTCCAAAAAACCTCAAAAGTATGGATGAGCAGAATGTTGATTTACTGATTCTCCTGGATGGACTTTAGGAATTTTTATGATGAGTTGAGAAATAAAGAATGTAATGATTTAAATGTGGCAGAAAGATATACAGGAGCAAAAAACCTGCGCTGTATGAAACATCATCATACATATGAAACATTCTGGTTTCCAGCTAGAAATTCAGATGGAACAGGGGATAACAGTCAGTAATAATCAAAACTAATGAATGTTAAAATAGTGCACTACTCTGTGGACCTGCAAGATGTTACCTGCAAGGGAAAGGAAAGGACGTTTGAGAACAAAAATACACCTATCTATCTTATTCTCAAGTCCTTCCTAACACACCACGTCATTTAGGAAGTTTTACATAAGCCTTTAAAACACTTTTTTGCAGCTGATTTTGACATACTTTTTCCATTAACCTAAGTAGGAAATGCAGGCAAATTAAATAGTCTCCTTGGGCTACACGGGGAATGTTCCTGCCACTATTACCACTGGCTCAACTCCACCTACCACAAAAGCTGTAGTAGGAGAACTGGATAAAGAGAGTGTCAGTGAACTTGTGCACATTACAGGAACCTAAATCAGAATGTGCAAGGGTCTGCTGCTCAAGGCTAGAGTGCCAGGGGTGAGATGTTATTATTCAGAACCTCATGTACCACTTATGCTTCCAGCACAGATACCTGGAGGTTCACAAGCCTTGGAAATACAAGAGATCTTATGGACCAAAGCAATGGAGAGCAGGAAAGGTACCCAGGCACCCATGTTCACAGCATCCCCTTAGCTTATAACATTAGGGCAATATAGGAATGTACAGTATGTAATAACATGGTTCTGTTCTGCTCATGACTTGGAATTAAAAAGTGAGACTTTTTTGACTTTCCAGTCCAATTTTTCACCATTATTTAACCAGCTTGCACACAGTAACTGTTGAGACAGTTATTATTATGAGTCACAGGTTGATATGTTCACCAGTACAGTGACACTTAAGGAAGAAGCCTCAGTCATGCTGTAAGGTACTAACATCCAACATGAGAATGCAAAGGAAAACTTCCTGAACTTCAAGGGTTAAAATAGAAGAAAATAAACCCATGATTTTTCACTAGTATGAGACACTTTTCAACTATAACTGTTTCTCATAATAGTAATCAGTTGAATGACTGGTTTAAAATTGTTATTAAACCAAACAATCAAGAATTTGCTATAGTAATAGTAAGATTTTTCTATAGTGAGCTGTATTACTACTGAGTGTAAAAAAAAATTACACTTTACCTTTTCACAGTTGCAGAATTACCATAAGAACTGAGAAAAGCCTTTTTAAAGTATGAACTTTTTTGAAATATTTGTTTCCAAGTTAGAAAAACCAGCTGAACAGCTGTAGATACAGGACATGATCTACTTTGGAGTAATCATAAAATCATAGAATAGCCTGGGTTGGAAGGGAACCATAAAGATCATCTAGTTCCAATCCCCCAGCCGTGTATAGAGATACCTTTCACTAGACCAGGTTGCTCAGAGCTCCATCCAACCCTGACCTTAAACACTTCCATAGATGGGACAGCCTTCAGTTCTCTGGGCAACCTGGTCCAGTGTCTCACCACCTTTTGAGTAAAGTATTTCTTCCATTTATCCAATCTAAACCTACTCTCAGTTGGAATCCATTCACCCTTGTTCTGTCACTACATGCTCTTGTAAAACATCCCATCTTTCTTGTAGGCTCCCTTCAGGTACTGGAAGGCTGCAATTAGGTCACCCCAAATCCCTCTCTTATACAGGCTGAAAAAACCCAATTCTTTCAGCCTTTCAATTAGGCCCTAAAACCAAAGATTTCACCTGAATAATAAGGGAGATTAGGTTTTGATGCCATGCCCCTTATGTTAATTTGTCACCCCATATTCTCTGCCAGCAAATAATTACCAGCCAGTCCTAGAAGGCTGACAGAAGAAAGCTTCATGATTAGGAAAGATAAGTAAAGCATATTGTTTCCTGTTTACACTGGACATGAGTTTTATATAATTATCCCACCAGTCAGTATTAACTGGGCAATTATCCTGGTAAACAATGGCACATTGATGACAGACAAACAAAGGCATCTCAGAGCAGCTCGTTCACCAGGCCACTGCAGCAGAGCCCCTCTGAATTGCCTCAGTTCTGGCTGCCATCCCAGCATCATCGACCCTCCAACAAGGGCTGCACAGTCAGAGGGGGACAGCAAGGGAAACAGTTTTCCTAACCTGTCATCATTTAAGAGAACAAACATTTTTCCTTACCACAAAAGGAGTTGAAAATTTGGAGGGAACAATGTCCACAGACTAAACGTATACAGCAGAATAGATTGGCTGGGGAGAGCAGTTTTGCTTTCCTTCCTTTTGAAATGTTTCCATTAAATTTTCATCTCCTTCATCTAAGTGAAAGCAGCAGTTCAGCAGCGGAATGGAAAAAAGACAAAGTATAAAAACTGGAATGTCAAAGAACATTTTTTTTTTAAACCCCAAATCTATACAGCAGGAGCCTCAGCTAGCTGAATCTTTCTTGGCAACAATTCAATTTCAGTGAATTTACTCATTTTTGTCAGAAAAATTCTGAACAGACACAGTCCATAGTTCATATAAAACAAAGGCATAACACAACAGTGCTGCTCCCATGACTCTATTTCTAGCAGATAGGACTGCTTAGGCCTGGCATGGAAGGCACCAGGCTCTGCAGTGGCATTGCTACATCTCTTGCCATACCAGACCCAAACAAAGCCTGAGCCACAAAAACTGATCACTCTGACCACCAAGTCAAATATTAGACAAATCCTTAGTGCTACCCAGCCTGCACAGCCATACAACACGATTTACAGAAATTAAATTAGTTATTCCAAATATTGACATTGCCTGTTTCAGAGGCATGTGAAGGCTGCTCTAAAGTGCACTGGTGCTTGCTGGTCACTTGTTAACCCAAGATTTCCAAGACACCAGAAGTTGAGATTCAAGTCATAATCTGGTCAATTGTATGTAGCCTTAATGTTTTCTCTTTTGTACAAAGAAAAAGGATATTTCTCTTATTATCTGAACACAAATCAAAATATGATTGCGACTGTAGAACATCTCACAATAAATCTTAAAATAGCTACTATCTTATGTACTTAACATCTACAGCAAAATTGATCTTTAGAATTCTCAATACTGAAATCTATTGCAATACCTACAACCAGTGTCTTGAAGGAAACCAGAGCTGCAAATATCTATTGATAATCCAAATTCCAGATTTCCTAAGATAAGTGAACTGCACTGTGAGAGCTGGTGCTGTGCAGTTGTGGACAATGCTTATTCCAGTCCAAATAATTTCACTGCCTTACTGAGGCATAAGTAAAAACTGCAGCAAAACAACCTCATGCCTCAACCAAATTAAAAAAGGGACAAATTCTCAGATTACTGGATTGTTAAGAATGAAATCTAAAACTCAGTGATTTCTAGGAATTTAAATTGCTTTTATTCTGTTCACTTTTTTTCCATTCTGGACACTTGTAGCCACAGACAGCTCTGTAATCCTCTCCTCACCCACTGCAAATATATACTAAGGAAATAAAAGCTCCCTTCACTTTAAGGAAACTCATTACATAGGCACATATTCTTCCAGAAACTGAAGAAAGCTGTGAGAAGATAGGAAGATATTTATCTTCTCCCTTTGTCTTTTTGTGTTTGCTTTTTGGTGGAATTTCTGAAGGCAAAGAAGAATAGGAGGAGATAGGAAAAAAAAAAAATTGGAATCTGTTCAAGTTAGTAAAATACACTGGAGGAAACAAGAGAAAGGGTCTTAACACTTCCCCAGCTTATCTGGGTCTGTCCAAGATACCTGAACGTCCACATGCAACAGCTTGCTGGCTGCAGAGCCCCTGCAAGAGGCATGCTGAAAGCACACATAAAAATATTTCTTCTGTGGTCTTCCTGAACTTTTTAAACTCTAGTGAGTTTAAGAAGCTTAAACACTACGTGACCCAGAGTGAAATCCATTATAATGAGGCCTTGGTTAAATCAGTCAACTGAGTCCTTGTTGAACTAGGCAACCCCATGCAGAAATACATAAAAAACCCCAAACCCAAACAAAAAAACCCCACACCCAAAGAAAAACATTATTGTTTCTGTTGGCAGTCTTAGAAAGCAAGGATATAGGATGTTTTCAGTTTTAATCCCTTATTTCACTGTAAAGCTAATCAGCATTGTCCAAATACTGCCCATTACACAGCGGTGCATTTTGGTTCATGGCAGCACACCTGCAGTGCCATAGCAGATGAGGTCCTGTACTCTACTAAAGGATTCAACACGTGCTTCTGACTTTCACTCAGTAATGACGTCACCCTCTGGTGGTGACACATTCCACCAAGGAACAGAACTGAGAATCGTAAAGGAACACATAAAAGTTGGTTTTACTGTAAAAAAAGAGTAAGAATATGTCTATATTCCACCAGAACATCAACTTTTTAATATCCCATTTCAGTCTGGTACTGTAATGAGAAAAGCCAGAGCTATAACAGTAGATGTATTACATGATCTCTGCTGTGCTTTTCTCTGGAGCAGAAGTGTATTGTGTTTAATTGTACTCTAGAAATTTTAAGATTACTACACAGAAAAAATACCAAAGAAGTGAGATGTCCTAAAAAACTTATGTTAACTTGTGCAAACATCAATCATCACACATCCAAACTCCTGCAAGTATGATAAAACCACCTTCCAAATTAATGCATTCTTTAATCAAATTTTAATTTTGAGTAACAGTAACAAAAGAGGAGAGTTTTATGAAAAAGATGGGCAAATCTCAGCTTTTTATATTTTCATACATATTTAAACAAAATTAGTTGCCAAAAGAGTAACTAAGTTAAGAATACACCTTTCCTAGAGCATGAGCAACAAGTAGCCAAGGACATGTAGGAGACGAAGGAGAGGGATCCTCCCTAAAGTCTTATTCTGTCGCTTCTCACTATTTCAGTCTTCCATCGACCTTGGAAGTGCATCCCTCTGAGATAAAAACCAAAACCAACCACAAGTGTTGGGAATGCAGCATCACACTAGTGTTGAGCAGTTTATTTGCAGAGTCTGAAAAGTTCAATAAAATCCTGTCACATTCACCAGTGTTTCAGGCCTCCACATCCACAGTTCCTTGAACAACTGCATATTCTCTGCATTTATGTATATAACACTATTCTTTATGACTTGCAAGAGTTCAGCATGCATTGCCTCAGGTCTCCCTTACCTTCTAATATTTCTACATCAGTAGCCTGAGTTTCTACCAATCCACAGCTACACAAAATGTACTTCTTTCATTCTGGCATTTAATTCTATTTTCAAAAACACTTTTAGGAATGAGTCCAAGAAAAATAAATTTTCTCAAGTATTGAGCAGTTTCTGATTTTGAAAATCTTACCACATTATTTAGATGGCCATCTATGAGCCCCTAGGCAAATTTTCAGTACTGTGAAACAAAGGAGACACACACTCCTTTCAGCACCACCAGTATTTGATCGTTTAAACAGCCATATAAATTTTGAAATTAAGTCCTTGAAATTTTTACTCTATCCTCAGGCACTCTTTAAACAAAGGGTGCTTACATATACTGAGTGAAAAGATGTTAGGAAAAACTTCTTCCAGTGAAAACCACAGAAACAAGAAAAACACCAGTTTAAATTTTGAGCCACAGCTGGCAATCAAAAAGATGCTGGTCAGCATCTTCAACAGAAAGGAATCCCTCTTCCACTCCTTATATTATTTATCAAACTAATTACTGGACTTCCCTTAAACAAGAACACCATTTCTCCACTTTTGGTTTTGTTTGTCTCTAAATTCTGAGTAGTTTAGCAACAGCTGGTCTAAGCCAGAAAGTTACTAAGGGCTATTATGGCTCTAAATGCCTCTATTTTCTTTGTGGCTCTTTTACCCACCAAAACACCAAACTCTGCTCTTTCCATTACCCATAACTTGGACACACTATATTTAGATTAAGCAATCCCAGTCCTTGGAACAAGATGCTTACGTCATTTCAATTACTCCAGTCTAAAAGCAATCACTGTTCTCAGCCTTTGTGAACATTACAACTTGTCGGACTTTTCTTGAAATGTGTGCATTCTTAAAAGCCAAACCAATGGAAAAAGAACTGAAACCAAATAACACACGAGAGCCTGAAAATAACAGGAGAGATACTGTGGCAATGTCTGACCTTCTGAATCGTGCATATGGATTGAGGCAAAACGCTCCTAATCACATCTTAAAGGGTGCATACTACTAGTTTATTTGTAGTTCAAAAGATCTGTTTACAGAGCCATGATTTTAAAACTTCATGGACTTGCTTCAGATGCCAGAAACTACTCCACATTTGGAACAAGCTTAAAAAAGGTCACAGTAGAACTTCATTAGCTTACATGGTCAAAACCAGTTAAGCAGGCAGTTTCAATGGCTGCAGACATTCCCTCTATCTCCTACCATGTTTCCACCTCAAAAAGGAAAGTGCATGAGTGGATTTTCTGTTTCTGTTTTCTCTCTAAATATGGAATTACTCAGGCTGACCTGAAACTAGCAGTTCAAAAATTTTTATTTAAAGTATACTGGCAACACAAATCCAACAAGAAGTTTCTTATAGAGGTGTTATCAGCTTGTTCAGATCTGCATACAGCCTTTAACTCAAATAATAATGTCTATCAGTTACACTCTGATCATCCCTGAGCACTTGTAGTCAGACTAACCAAATACACAGATTATGTTGCTGCTGACAAAGATAGCAGAGCTCTTCATTTAGATCCATACACGCAGAACATTATGCCACCAGTATACTTACTAACAAGAAATAGTAATTTTTGTGATGATAAAGACCCTGTGATATGTCAATAAACTGTAACTTCAGGCAACAATGCTTTGGCAGTGTTGGGTAACAGCCCCTTGTATAACTATCCATGTGACATGTACAGTCACTCAGGATGTTCAGTAGCCGTCACCACTATGAGCTGAGCTAAAACTCTGTACAAATTATTAGTATAAATGCTACCCTCAATCCAACGTAATACTTGAGGTGACCAGATACAAAATCAAACTTCTGACATGCCACCTACACTCCAAAGAAAGTATATACAGGTTTGCTCAGGAATTAATAGAGGTATTCCCTGGGAAAGGTTTTTAACAGGCTGTGCAACTGTGACACCAGGAAAGGGGAAAAAAAAACACAGGGGAGGAAAATCCTGATTCCTGAGCTGATTCCTTGTAGCTGAAAGTTCTTCTACAGCTGGCAGCAACACAGACCAGATTTTCTTTATGAACAGACTTATGAACAATAAAATGTCAAACATGAAAATAAAGGAAACTCTTGTACACAGATAGGATAGAATGGCCAGAGGATGAACTATTTCAACAGTTGATTTTGGCATAGGATCATACTTCACTGTACTACTTCCTTCAGGTAAACTTCTGCCAGAAATGCTGCTGGCCAGAATCCAAACTTTCATCTGACCAGACTCATTGAGTACCAGCAGAGACCACTCAAACTGAGATGGAAAGAAGTAGATTAAAAATATGAGTCATCACTTCTTCCAGGCCTCACAAAACAGAATCATATCTACTTTCTTTGTTGGACCTTATTTAAAATCCATGGAAGTTAGTAAAGTGGACGTTTCTAACTGTAAACAGGGATACTTCTATATATGTTGTTTGGGGTTTTATCATCATCCATCCAGAATGCTGATTTTTTTTCTTCTCTGTTTGTTACAACCATAAGAGAGAAGACGAACACATGGAACTAAGAGTGGTTCACAGAACAAGGGAGAGGGCTGATCTCATATGAATTCAGCTTGTACCAATACACTCTTTCACCATCCTGTACTGTATCTTCTGTTGGCAGCATTCATAATGTTCTCATTACAACTCTGCAAAATGTTATTTTGCACAAATGTAACTCTGTAGGCAGAAAAAAGGAAGAGTTGCTGCAAAGTCTTTCTTCTAAAGTATTAAATTATAATGAAAAGTCCAATCATTTAATATGATCAGGACAGAAATCTTTCAGCTCTGGCACTTACCCACTCCTATGACATGAAGGTTAGTCCTGATATTTAAAAATAAAATCTGTTCATTTGCCTCCTCTCCCACCCTATCAAACCACCAAGTTATTCACAAACACTTGTATAAACTGGAAGAGGGAACTGAACTAAGACCAATATCCTCAGCTTCAAAAATGATGTCATTCCCTCGTGTTGTATCACTTGCTCCCTTTTGAATCCTCATGAAGTACAAAACCTAACAACATGCAATAATTCAGAAATTTTTTCCTCCAGTCGTCCAATACTTTGACAAGTGCTAGAGAGCAACAAATAATAGTGCTACCCTTCATAATAATTCTGATTACAGCTATATCCTATGAAGTATAAATTAACAAAAATGCAGATCAGTCACACAATGACTTTATTAAAAAACAAAATATGATACCTTTATACATGTTTAGCAATGTTCTATCCTGGACAAGATGATTCAGGGAAGGAAAAGGCACTCAGATTTAGCCTCATCAAGAAATACTTACTGAAAATTGTCACAGTTATGCTTTTTCCTAAAAAGATACAGCACTCCTCAGATCAGAAATGCATGATACAGTGTTAACATTTGGCTTTGTTAACTGCATTTGAAGACAACCTTGTAATTATAGAAACTATCTTGGAATAATACTGGCTTATACACTTAACAGTATCTCAGTCCTCCCCTTCTACAACCAGCTTTCTCTCACCCTGTTAGTTTGCTTGGTTTCTGTGCATTAGTAGAACTGTCTGGCTGTTCAGACCCAAATCACCTGAGATGAGGTTTTTTCTGCCAGTTAACAATTATTATTAATTACAGTCTAAAAATGGTTTAAATTTGAAGAGTCTTGTTCCAATTCCCCAGCCATGGGCAGGAACACCTTACACTAAACCAGGTTGCTCAGAGCTCCGTCCAACCTGGCCTGGGAAGCTTTCAGGGATGGGGCATCCACAGCTTCTCCAGGCAACCTAGTCCAGTGCCTCATCCCCCTCTGAGTAAAGAATTTCTTCTTAATATCTAATCTGTATCTACCACATTTCATTTTAAAGCCATTCCCACTTGTTCTTTCACTATTTGACCTTGCAAAAAGTCTGTAGGGAAAATTCGCTTGTCAAGAATGGGGCCAAGTGGGAACCTGCAACTCAGAAGTCCATTGCAGAGGAACGGTTCCCCTAAAATGAAAAATGTCAGAGTGGTCTCCCGAAATCTTCTATATGAGTCTCTCTGTTGCTGAGGTACTTCAATCTCAACAATCCTGCACTTTAAGTCCCCCTACAGATATCAGATATAAAACGTGCTGACAGCATAGATGTCAAAGACAACATACCTTCCTCTCACTCTAACAATTTACGTTTTTAGTAATATCAAGTTCTTACCATGGGTTTTTTGTGCCTAGCTCATGACAAGAGCTAGAAAACAGAGTGAAATAAGCACAAAGGCAAGCCACAAGAAATGCTGTGGGCTGGCAGCATCCCAACAATTTGGGGAGCAGAATAAAGGCCTGCCTGTTTGTAGCTTCCTCCTGCTTGTTCTATCAAGTAAACAAGAACCCAAAGAACATTTTAAAAATGTTTTTTCATTAACTTGGGTTTCCAGAGCTTTGCTACTATTGAACTCTTCCAGGAAGTGACAAGATATACATTCACATACATAGTAAGTATATGTATACAAGTATATATATATATATATATATATATATATATGTAGCTGTGTTAGCAGAGGATGTCACAGAGCATCAGTTAACCTTAAAATGCTGAATAGTGTAAGAGTCTTCTGCCCTCTGATCCCTGGATGTGCATGCCAAAGTTTAGGTAACCAACCCAACCAATTGTTTTAATTCTTAGGGCTAAGGGGCATCCACCCTAGTGATGCCAAGACAAGATGAGGATTTACAGCTCAAAACCAGGATGAATTGGTTTAGAGACAAGTTTAGGAGAAAAACACTCTGGGATGAGTGAATAAATGATTCAATAAATGAATTGTCAGACCTTACCCCCCACATACACAAGCACCCACACTGAAAAAAAAAAACAACAAACAAAAAACCAAACCAAAATGCCAGGGAAAGAGGCAACATGGTGGGGAGAAAAAAAAATGGTGCTGGCTCCTGTCTCAAGGGGGAAAAAAAGCCAAAACAAAAGCTTCATGCCACAGCTTGGGCAAAAGAGTTGGGAACCTGTTGAATTGCTCTGTCTCAGCTGCCTTCTTCTTCACAGCTGTCTCTGTTTAGAGACAAATTTCAGGAGAAAATGCCCTGGAATAAGCATTTCATCTAAAGAGAAACAGCTTCAATAACTGCCTCTTCTGCCAATGAGAGAAATGGATACCAGTGAGTTAAAGTGGAAAGAAAAAGAGAACTATTNAAAAAAGAAAAAAAAAAAAAAAAAAAAAAAAAAAAAAAAAAAAAAAAAAAAAAAAAGAGACTGAAATATCAAAACCTTAAACTGCAGTCTCCACACCAGACTGTGTGGCCCTGTGGCAAAGGTGGAGGCTGCCCCTCTTTGACACAGGGAAGGAGAGGAAAGAGTTCACACAGCAGCTGGGAATGTGCTGGATATCTGACTTAGGTCTCCTCCTCACAGCAGGTGAAGTTAGCAGAGTTTAATGTCCTTTTTCGTGTTGGTTCTGCTTTCCAAGGTCTTGGGTCCTGCTGACTCCCTAGACAGACTGGAAAAAAGGCCAAGCCGAAATAGTTCAAGGAAAAAACAAAAACAAACAAACAAAAAATAACCCAAAAAACCCCCTAAAACAAAACAAAACCACCAATAAAACACCCCAAAAAGCCACCAGTCCAAGGGAAGGAAAGAAAAAGAAGCTCCTTGCCCGAACTAGCAAACACTAATCCAGTGAAGGCAACGAAGTAACAATCTGTGCCGCAGCAGATCTCACCTGGGCGAGGAGAGCTTGCACAAAACCTGCACCAGGATTGCCAAACTCCAGCCCCACTCCCTAGTTCACACTGGGGCTACAGCAGCCATTTCCTGGGCATAAAGCAGATTAGGGAATAGTCTATCATCACAAAATCACCCCAAGACAACAGCAGATGAAGCAGGTGGACATGGTATTCTTTTCTCTCGCTGGCTTTGCTTTTCTGAGGTCTGGGGTCGAAATGGAGCATCCCCTCTCTGTCCCTCTTGTCCCCACTGATTCTTCTCCCTCCGATTGTTCTCTCTGATCTCGGACCAAAACAAAACCATCCAATTCGACACAAAAGCCACTGAAGGATTGCTGTCTCAGTCTCCAAGGCCAGGGAAAGGAAAAAACCCACCCTTCTTGCCTAATCTAGCAAAAAATGCTAGCTAGCTAAGCAAAAAAACCAAAAACACCCAGTCCACACAGCACGAGAAACGCCCCTGGAGTGAGGCTTGGAAAGAGCCTGCGGAAGGGCCCCAAAGCTCCCCCCTCTCCCAGACCCACCTGAATGCTACAGCAACCATTCTTGGGCATAGAGGAGATGATCAGGGAATAGAAAACCATCCCAAGACAACAATTAATGCCTGCATTAATGTGTTCAACTTAAAAAAAATGGAGCTCGAATATTTGTAGTCTAATGACACATTTAAAAATTTAGACATGGAATCTGACATTTAATCTTCACCACATAAACTTAACACATAGAATATAATTTCTCATATTTCACATGTATACCAATATAGAAAATACAGTCAGATCCTTTGCCAGACATTGAACTGCTTTTCCTCAGCTGCTTTTCATTTCTGGAACCTCTTTAAAATGTGCTGATTAGCTCTTTTGTAAATATTTTAGCCAGTCACAAATATTCAGCAATATAAAGAACAGTAAGGTCAAATTCTTGCTTTCCATAGCAGTTTAGTCTTTCCACAACACTTTATGAAATATTTTGTGAAAATCAAGCCTCTAAAAATGTAATTAAATACAAGCTCTCTTTCTGCTTTTATTAGAATTAAAACATACAGATTGAGATTTAAGCAACTGGTGAAAGGAACCCTCTGCAGTGTTTAAAAGTTGCCTCCTCAATCTGAAGAAATTTGGAAAAGTTTTTTAAAGCACATATACAACACAAAACTTTATACATAATATCTACAGGAAGCATAATACTTCACTGAAATAGGAATCAAAAGAAGGCCACAGCAGTATTGGTTATATATGTAGTTGAGACCATGACAAACTAGTTGATATCTCAGAATTGACTGCACATTAATTGTTGCACCCCTCCCTTATATTGGTCTAGTGACACAAGCAGAAAAATCCTTTTATTCCCTTACCTTCCTGTAACCTGCCTGTGCTATCAAGACTTACCTGGAGGAGGAGAAATAGGAGATAAAGAAAGTACTATTAGGAGGCTCTGAAGTCAACTCCAGGAGAGAAGGCCTGGAAGGTATGAGGTGTGTTGTGTCCCAAAGATTAAATATTTGCATTCCAAAGAACTTAAGCAGAATGAGCTTCCAGCAATAACAAGAGAACTTTGAGATGCATCACGTCCCAGAATTCAACTAAATGAAAGAAAAATCTCATTCATCGCTATAATAATTTTCATCTAAACAGAAAAGATTGAAAATGTCTTTATAGCCAAACACCTTGCCATTTGCCTACTGCACTGATTAAGTGATATTTTCTTTCAATTATTTGTTTCACAGTATTTTTATTATTTAAATCAAGTTGAACAATTCCATATTGTACAAAACTAAGGCTAATGGGAACAGTAACATTATTCTCTACTGAGTCAATACCTGGACAAACAGAGTTTTAATTGATCCTAGGATTGTTTTGTTTGACAGAATTGTTTTCAGATACAAAAGTGCCCATCCCTTCTTAAAAAGCAAAATTAGTGCTAGAGGGTATAATTATACTCTCATCACAGAAGGCAACAAGGAATGCACATTTTAGATACATAAATCCAGACAAGGTTCTTAAATGCAGAGGTGGGGGGAATGGGAGGTTTGCTAATTATGATTTCAAAAATATTTAAGAATCCAGTTATGTCATGTCTCCAGTTCCTTTTCAAGACTTAGTCTACCAAGAATCATACCACGTCCAGAATATTACAGAGCACTAAGACACCTAGTGAGTGAAAAATATATTGCAAGTAGAATTACTGTATGCTATGTAAACTAAGCAGTGTTGGGTTTAGTTATGAGAGTAAGAAGTCTCATTGCTGCGGGTTAATTATTACCACATGATTTTTTTCACTGTACATTTACAATTCTAACAGTTCCCAGGGAAAGAAATTACTCTGCATCAAAACCTACCTGGTACAGGATCTCATTGCAATGCTCTGGTCTTTTATCAAGTTCTTGCTTTAGTAAAGACCTAGAACAATATGAACTCAGAGAAATCATGTTTACTGGTTTTGCCAATGGCATAGATCTGGCATTAAGCCCTACCTATTAAACACATACCTAACATACTTATCACTAGAGATCATGTGTATTTAAATCACAATTCAGAAATTGGGATGAATCACACGGCACAGGATGTCTGAACCACCCTTTTGAAAGGGAACACAAGCTTTCCACAACTTTGTTTACATAAAGTATCACAAAAACCTGGAATGATTTAATTCCTGATTAATAAAAAGAATTATCTTCCCTATGGTCCTGGCAAACACAGTTCAAAAAATTTGCCATCGTCGGCTTCAAATATATCAGGACTGCTCCCTGGGGCTCATAAAATAAAGAACATTAGTGCAGAGCAGATCCCTTCATGTTCTGCCAGGAAAACGTGTGGAAAAATAAGTAGGAAAGATGTAACACTAACACAAGAATAGCATTTGAGAAACAGAAATGTACTCCTTCAAACTGAAGTTGAAATTATCAAATGATCACAACAAAAAATTGGAGGGTAAAAAGAAATTCATCAATGTATTGTAACAGGTTCATTATAAGTTGCAAGGTTTAGAAATTATAAGAAATGTTCAAATTCCCTGAAATTGAAAATTTAGGTCAGATTCCCTGATTTATGTAACTTCCTTTATCTTTTTTCAACCTTAAAAATAGTATTCACTTTTTTACACAATAAATAGCATATACCACATCTATATTTCTTTCCCTATCTTTCACTAAGAAAAATACATTCTTTAAAATAGGAGCAATGTACAAGGATTTTTTTTCCTTCAAAGAACTTCAGGGGAAAAATATGAACTTTCCCTGTCTGCTGACATGTAAGTAGACCTTGCACTACCCATTGGCTGGCTGTTTTACTGGCCAGACATTCTTGGTTTAGGACCCTGCGTAGGTTTTAATTGCTTATGTTTGACCTGGTATTTTCAGATTTCTTGGTATGTAAACTTTATGTTTTGTGATGTTGTGAGAAAATTTTGGATTGAAAAGCATGGAATTCCCATAAATCTTGAGTTCAGACTGACTTCAGTTATCTAAGAGAGTTTTCTTCCTCACATTGGTTAGGATTCCATCATTAGTTATTTTTACATATCAAATTATTTTTTTACAAATTTCTTGTATTACAATCCATCCAGAAACTCAACCAGAATTTCTCAAAAATTTCTAAACATTTCACTAATTGCAACATGCCTGTATTTTAAAAGGTGTTTGCACAGCTTCTGGAAGGCAAAAGAAAACAGAGTTAGGTAAGGTAGTGAACACAAAATCAAAGGTTATATACTGGATATTTCACTGTAATGAAAGAATATATTTTTAAAGTACATTAATCAGAGCTAATTTAGAAGATTCTGTTTTTTTCACATACCACAATCTCCAATACTGCAATATCATTACTACACTGTACTCTGAAAATTTATGCATATCATGAACTACCTACCTCATCATTGTCTCAACTGCACAAGCTTCAGAAGTCTCATACAGGTTTATTCACAAAAATAATCTTCCAGACAATTTGCAGGGAGTTTAATTTAACAGAGTAAAAATTTAGGAGTATTATTTTTAGCTTTTCTTTGTTAAGATACTTTCGTTGCAACAGACAATGATGCTAGGGACCAGATGCACAAACCATACTGTCCATTGATTTGTGATCCATTTTGGTCCTGCTTAAGTGATTCTGGAAACTCCTCAAGAACTAAGGATATTCATGCTTCTAGTGACCCTTCTGTCCTACCCAAAACCTACATAACCATATGGATAAAATCTGTCTTTTTAACTTCTAAGACCTGCTTCTCAGTTTTCTCCAACTGTGAATTAAGTTAAATATGAGACACTAACAACTAAAATCTGACAGACAGGGGCAACTTACGTCTGGGAGGAACTGGAACCCAAACAAATAGAAATTTAGTGTTGATTGGCCAGTAGTGTTGCTTACCAAAAAGCACAACATGCATGAGCTGATTCTCAGTAAATTGCTGGAACATTAGTTTACAAATCAACAATGAATCTTCTTAATTTTCACAGCATCTTGAGATTTTGTTGTTTGCTTGTTTTTAGTGAAAGTGGGATTCAACCCAGGATTGTAAGGAAAAAATACCAAACATAAGACTCAGAATAAAGTTGTAACAGTGACTAATAATAGACACAGTTTATCTCAAGACACAGCTCATGTTAGAAAAGCTGTGGGCTGAAAAGGCACAGGTTGGACATGCAGATCTGATGAAGCAGCAGACCCCTATACAGTAGATTCCCTCCAAAAGAGTAGTTGCACACCATGGAAAAAAAAACACACTTCTGTAGTATAATCTGCCTTTCTCCAAGACCACTGCTGCACTCTGAGCATGCCAATATGTACTCACAGATATAAAACAACATAGTGGGAATAGTTTACAAGGTAGGGCTCTGAAGTTAGGTGAGATCATAGCAAACACAAGTAACTTTCATTTTTCCTTTGCCTCCAATTACTTGAGAAAATTTTAGGAAAGGCTTATCAGATTTACACTTCTGAGTAATTTCTCAAAAATATACCTGGTTGGACACATATCATAAACCTATTACCTGAGGAAAAAAACAGCCTTTAAAATCACTCTTGAAAGTACAGAGCACTGTAACCAGTGCTTGATGTTACAAATCAAGCTACATTTGAAATCTATGACACAGACTCTCATCTCTACCCTCCCTTCTCCAGCAACAGGGAGAACTAGTTTATCCAGAAAGCTGGATTATAAACTATGCCTCAAGCTGCAGTGAGTCAAGGTTTCATATTAGATTGGTTGAGCTGCTGTCGCGTTTTTGGTTTTGATTCCCCTAAAAAACTACTGAGGGAATCTACTACTACCCTACTACTGAGGGGTGGACTTAAAGTGCAGAAAAGCAATCTAGAAGTAATCTTTTATAACTGGCAATAGAGAAGAAAACTTTAACTAAGTAATAACCTCTCTGTACATAGTATTTATTTGTGTGGTATTGCACACACGTAATTAGTTATAATTTACTGCCAAGGTTTTCCTGGGGTTTTGTTTTTGAAAGGGCAATCACTTCTGCCTTTTAATGTTAGTTCCAGACATTGTTTGAACTTGGTTTACGCTCTACCAGTAAGTTCTTACTGTATTATTTTTAAAAGTTCACATTTCCAAAGTGGATTTCGTTGCCTAGAAGAGCATGCCTTTAATCATAATCAACAAAAACAACATGGCAGCAAAGTAAGAATCAAAATTAAAACAAAGTCATGGAAAACATGTCATGATCTGGTTTCTAGATAATATTTAATTGCATTTGCTTGAGACAGTCCCTTTTATAGCGATGTATTACTGGTGTAGTTCAAGTACTCTTTTACATGCCAGGCATTACCAAAAAGCCAGATAATTGGAAGTCTCCAGTATCACTCAGCTATGCAGTGTAACCCAGCCTCCTGCACCGTGCTTCCTATATGTGTTTTTCACCTGGCAACCAAAAGCACTAATTTATGAAAGCTAGCACCTTTCAGACATGCTATAACTTTGGCAGAGAGAAGTTACTTAACATGTCCTTGATCTAGCAAAGATTCAGATATATAACTCATGAATTTTAAATGAAGTTCTTTGATTTCATTACATGGCAACATTTTTTACCCATTATATATTGTCTCAATGTTAATTAAAGAGCACACTGTACAGCTAAACAAGAATTCGTTTTTGAGAATATGATTCAAAAGCTCATGATTATCCAATTTACTTCTCTTTTGCGTTAAGAAACTGAAGCAATACTAAAACTTAGCCAAATGTTTTTCATATATATAAAAACACACATATATATTAAGACTATGAGAGAAGTATATATGAAATCTTTATGCAAATAAAAACATAATTTCATATATGTTTCTACTCATGAAAAGGTCCCAAGATAAAACAGAACAAAAACGCTTCATAGTATTAACAAGCCAATCCCCAGACAGACTTTGTAGATCATATCATTAGCTCATGAGGTGTCTTTTGCTTACAGCAATATGGTCTAGAAAATCTAGATTGCAATCCTTCTTGTATACAACTTACACAAAATTTACAATTGAATACATGCAAAATTTAAAGGAAACAGTAGCACAGTATTGCAATACTTGTAAAGTCAAAATGCCAATTAAATGTTTCTCTTCCTAGCTAGCCTCTTGTTGAGTATACAGGGAAACACAAGTTGCAGTGCACAAATATGAGTTACCATCCACACATTCATATCCTGCCAACCAGCTGTGTGCAGCAAAAGCTTAACTCAGACACTAATGGACACAGTTGTAAAAATAATAAGGGTTTTAGCATCAGTAGAGGAAGTACAGTTTCCCACCTCAGTCCTTTCCCTCAAATATCATTCAAACTGCATCCAAACCCAACATAAAGCTTCCCACAGAGAGCAAAAGACTAAAATATTGTTCACTCAGCATTTAACATACAATTTTTAAAAATCATAAATACAATTAAAAGATTTTTCACAGACCTTCTGGAAAAAAATCAACACTATTTCTCAATAGTTAGCTTGTTATCTTCATCCATTTCTCCCATGGGTACTCCGGTGAGTGCATATATTACTTGAGCTGTTTAATCCTTCTGCTGAAAATATTTTATTTTGCATATATAAGTTATTGGGTTAGAGATTGAAACTCACATATCATATTTTCTAGGCCACTGGCTCTGGAATTACTATTACCTGTAAGCTATTTTAGAAAAAACACAACCATTTCAAGAGGAATGTCAAAGCTTTCAAGAGGAGAGAGGTTAAATTCTGTAAATTTATTGACAAGGACAGTAAATGAACAACACATTACTGGTCTAACTTAACTAGGCATGAAGTACAGTCACCTTTTCAGTGACTGCACCAACCATTTGAACTGCTTTACAAGATGATTATGCTTTAAAAGTCTCAAAGGCTTAAAGGTAAGTGGCAATGTTCAATAGTTTTAAAAGGCATAATGTTAAAACTTATTGTCCTTACCCCTGTTTAAGCATTTTAATCCTGAAATCTTATACCTCTGAAGCAGTCTTATAAGAACCCTAACAACTTTATGTATGAACAACACACTCAGAGCACCTGAAATAACAAAAAAGTATGGAGATTTTTTTTTTCCCAAGATCTGTTTGTGTTGGAATCTCATGAAACATGATCAGCACATCCTTCACATTCAGGAGATTGCCTAAAATATTTTCAATTTTTAAAGCTGTTCATCTTAACATGGAAGCAAAAATAGTCCCCTGGTCAGCATTTAAACATGAACTGTACAAATAAATCAATAATAACAACAGCCTAAAAACCCAGCTAACAAAAAAAAGAAAAAGAGAAAAAAAATCAGCAGCAGCACCTAAATCCTAGAGTTTCTTCAAATTACATTTTATGTAACATTTTGTATTACTAACTGATTAAAACAGTATGAAAATACATTCCTTGCTAAATTCATTGGTGTTATATTACCCACTTTCCCTACACCAAGAATACTGGTAGTTTTACCCTCCTGTTTTTCTTCCTGAGAAGTAAAAGAATTTGGCTATGAAACAAAACTAAGGTCTGAAAGCCATTTGAGTTTGAAGTACGTACAAGGAAGTTTCATACAGCTTATGTCAACTGCAATGGGCTGGAACACTACAAACAAGCGCCAGCCAAAAACTTTAATGTTCAACCCTGTATCAGTGCAGCAGCTTTGGTACTTAGCTTAATAAATATCACTGTCCAGGTTCTAGTGAGGAGGGTACTTCAAACTGTTGTCAAGCACATTTGGCTTGGGACCTCTAACAAACTGTGCACAGAGTGGCATAGGAGAAAGTACTGGATGGGCACAGTAACCCGCTTGTCCCAGTTCAAGACTGCATAAATTTTGATATCATGTGAAATAAATAATGCAGCAGAGGTATCATATTGTGCCCAGTCACAGCTGCAGCCTCACCTGTCATCCATCCACTTTTTGTCTTTGTTCCCTGCATCCTGGCAGCTACATCTGCTACGGAAATTGCTCTTGCAATTTTGTTATCAACACCTTTCTGGCTAGCAATGCAAAGCATAGCACTGTGAGGACTGCTATGGGGAAATGAACTCCAGCTCAGCCAGATCCAATACACATGTCCTATATATCTGCCATTGCCCAACTCTGTACTGTGAGCTATGCTCAACCTGGAAGAGATACCCTAACAAAGAGAGGATTTCCACTTCTGATCTGTGGGAATCAAACAATTGGTATTAGCCCTTTAAACTAGTGCATTAGCAAGAACAACACAGGAATTCCCTGGACCCATCCTCTACAACCTGATCACAGTTTTGTTAGGGAAGGCAGATGTGTATTTATACCAGTATTTCTGAAGGGCTCTTCAAGCTCAGGCATACCACAGTGATCTTGCTTTCCTCCTGGATACTGATATTCTACATATCTTTCAGGAAATGATACGTAAAAATGGATGTACTAACGTAAAGAGGAAATTGAAGAGTTTTCCGTAATCACCAAAAAGGAACTATACATCATAAATTTCACACCTGTACAACCACATATGGTGGTATTGCATAATAAAACCTGCAGGTGTTTTTGTTGTTTTAGTCAGACTCAAGTTAAAGACAAAACATTCCAGCATCTATTAACATCTTGGCATTGCTGGATGACTCTTACCAACTTGTTGCCTTAATCCCAAACCAAAATCTTACACTGTTAAAACAAATTACCTGTAAAGGTCAATAACCCATCTTCTACAGGACCTATACACAAAAGCAACTATTTTCATATTTATCAAGATGGGTTAAGGTACTTTCCATTGTTTAGTGCTAGTAATACTGAAATAATTTCAGTAGTAAGTCCTGTGAAAGAAACCAAAGTCTGAGTCTTTTGTAACGATATCATTAGCATCAACGTAACTGAAACATAATTGAATGCAACCTTGCATCTGTCCACAGCATAGTTCAATAGGTTTTACGAGCTTCAGGTATACCACTTTCCAAATTGCCTTGACATTTTTCTGTAAATCCATATTTGTCTGTGAATTAAATACTTGCAATTCGTGTTTCAGGCAGTAAGCTGGACCAACCAAACATTTAAGTCCATATAATTAAGAAAAAACCTTCACATTTTCCAAAAATTTGCCTCACTTAACTACAATTTTAGAGAATTGCCTAATAAATCCATTTTAAAATAAGCTACAGATATGAAAACAGAGACATCACCTAACATATGAAATGGAGGCTTTGGTAACTGAACAAGCTTTAGGTCAGAGGCCTCAAATCCCAGATGGCACGACTGCTTTAGCCCTTCTTTATCAAAAATCTCCTTAACACATTTCAAGTTAACCAAGTATTCATATGCTTTACTAGATCAGCGTAATCACATTTCCTTTTTGGTATTGAATTTAAACATAACTCCTGATGTTGCCCAGGTAACAGTACTATGGAACACTCACCTTTGACCACAGCAATAAAGGCTGAAGTCTTCCATATTTACTCACATAAATTGTGAAAGTTGTATCACAATTTGTGACTGCTCTTTCATTTCACTTTTTAAAGGATATACTAAGGAATTAATTTTACAACTAAACATTATGCTGGCAAGGGCATGATTATAATCAAATGTTATTGGTTATTTAGTTCAGGTGAAGCCTTGTCTGCACACCAGAGTCAGCAACAAAACTTCTAACAGTAGAGTTGCATTGTGCTAAATTAATCAGACTATTTCCTACGAACACAAGGCTCTCTACAATCATAGTGACCCCTTACCCATGATATACTCTTTAGGACTTTTGATCCACTTTACTGCATGTAGACTTTCAACCCTGAAACAACTGCATGAAGATCTGCTATCAGTTACTGCAAAGTCTTTATGGATCACCTACAGAGTAATTTTCAAACCCAGAAGCTCACAGGAGATGTAATCCTTCAAAATGAGGTTAAGCGTGGCATTCGTTTTATGATCAACACAGAGAAGTGGAAAAGCTATGAATCCTACAAGGATGCAACAGTCATTATTTTGAAGTGGTCTGTGAATTCTCAGAAGTTCTGCAAAAGCGTGGGGATGAAAAAAATCTGAGTTTAAGCTTCATGTTATTTTAGCAGCATAGGCATCAAGATACAAGACCTTGTATTGGTTCCAGTGAGTAACTTAAGACTCCTTAACTTGATTTACTGTGAAATTCTGTGAGCAGAGAAATCCAGGAGAGACCTTAATAAAAGAACACAGAATGCTCTTTAAGCAAAAACAAGGTGTCAAGGTTTAATCTTTTAACAACTGAGAAAGAATGGTGTAAATTATATGCCTGCAACAGCATAAAATTATAGCCTTCTGTAGCACACAATCTAAAATTATGCTACAAGGCCAGCCCATTTTATTGTGTAGTTGATATCTTGTTGGAAAAAATTAAAACATTATTTCTCTTCTTTAGCAAAATCATTATGTGGATTGAATTCAGGCCAATATGTGCATTCAGCAGCTATCTTGCCTTAATCTTTTTTTTGTAATTTAGTTAAGACAGAACTGTCTTTACAATGCTATGGATAAGCTACAGCAAGGGCCTCATCTTAAAGCCTCTATTTTAGGGGTAAGTGAGTAAGTCCATTAGTTCATTTTATTTCACTACAAGCAAATAAATGTAAAAAGAAATACAAAGTATTCCTTTTGAGTATTTGAGAAATACTCAATTATGTCAACACACCTTACTGGTAGCAACATTCAGAGAACCTGTTAGAGAAAACACTAAAATAGCATATGACTTTTCACTTCAATCAGAGTCCCAAGAAATCTCTGTAAGCTAATCCAAAATTAATCATTTGCACTACAGTAAAATACTGTCCCTTCATCTTAAACACTCACAACCTTCACATAGCTTACATAATTCTGAAACTTCTGCATCTGATTAAACATTTCCACATGGCAAGATGAGATGGTGAGATTAACTAATCTATTAATCCATTAGTTTCATACCCATCTATTCAGAGAAAAAGATGGACACAGAATTCTACATCCTGAAAATAATGTACAGACTTCTGTGTGCTTCTACTTAACAGAAACAAGAAACACAGTTTGATGTTCCATGTATTTTGTAGACTCTAGACTTCTCCTAAATAAGTACAGTAAAATTAAGGCTTTGTGGAAGTCTAAACACAAACACAAACCAAACAATCTATTAGTGCAACTGTAAGGTGTCGCAGTCGTTAGCATTTGCCACTATCTAGAAAGAACAGACACACTGTTCACTGATTCACTCAAAGTAATGGTACAAGTAATCTATTAAGTATAAACTTGACATGAGATAGTTTAGTATTTTCCACAACTTGCTCTGAAGAAACTATAATACACTATTAAGACTAGAACTACAATCAATAGAACACTCACATTCCAGAATGTGACTTAGTGTGGTTTTTCACCACATAAATTTTATAATATGCAATATACTTTTTAATACTGTAACTTTTAAAGGATAACAAGGTATTTCTCAAAGTGATACACAGGAAACTACAACAGGAAAAATAAGTCTTCTTTTCTGCTTTTTTCCTTTTCACCACTAATAACAGAATTGTTGAGAGTAGAATGGACCTCTAGAAATCGTCTAGTCCAACTCCATTGTTCAAAAGAGGGCAAACTGGAGAAGGTTTCTCAGGGCTATGTCCAGTCAAGTTTTGAGTATATCCAAGAATGGAAACTCCACAACATCACTGGGCAATTTGTTCCAGCACTCAGTGACTCTCTAACATTTTTTGCCTCATGTTTAAATGGAATTTCAAGTATTTTAATTTGCACTCACTGCCTCTTCTCTCACTGGGCACTAATGAGAAAGGTCTGCCCTCCCTCCCCATCCATCAGGTATTTACAGATATTGCTCAGACATTACTGAACTTTCTCCCCTTCATGCACAACAGTCACAGCTCTCTCAGCGTCTGTGTGTCCGATGCTGCAATCCTTTAATCATCTTTGTGGCCCTCCACTGAGCTTGCTCCAGAACATCAATGTCAGTCTTTTGCTGGCATGCCCAGGAATGGGCATAGCACTCCAAATGTGGTCTCAAGTAGTTATGTTACAAGGGACACACTGCTTCCCTTTGCTGGGCAATGCTCTTCCTCACGCAGCCCAGGAGGATGCTGGCTGCGCTTGCCACACTCATCATCTGTCTAGGTGGCTGAGGTGAGGCTGACTACTGGCCTGGAGTTCTGCATATACACCCTTCTTGAAGACTGGGTGGACATCCACTTTATTCTTGTTCTCAGGAACCTCCCCTTATCACCAGATCTCTCAAAGATAATTGAGAGTATCCTTACAATATTTTCCACTTCCTCAGCATTCTCAGGTGCACCCTACCAAATCCCACATACTCACATACGTCACTACTAGCCCCAAACTTCACATCCTTGACCAGTTCTCCCTGGTTTGTACATATGAGGTCCAGCAAAGAGCCTGTGTTTCCCTAAAGAGCCTGCGTCCGTTTGTTGCAGTACTCCAGTGATGTAAGCTATCCCACTATACCTCTGTAATCCCAGTGACATGATAACCCTGGAACTGATGTAGGCCTTGAATTCCTTCAGCATGAAGCCAAGAATTGTTTTAAAATTTGTTACAAATAGCATCTTTAAAATAATCTAGTTAATACTGCTGTCCAAAAGAATAATTACATATACAAAAGAACTTCAACAACGAGAGAGGAAAGAAAGAAACAATCTTGTGCATTTTATTGGTATTGAGGTACAGTCCCATTACAATTTATCTTTTCCTTTTTTTTTTTTTTCCCCACTAAAATGCAATATAGAAAAAAAACATTAAAAGCCTGATTGGTCAACCAGCAGTAAACACAAAACCTGCTCACAAAAATGGAAAAAAAAAAAAAAAGAAAGGCACAAAGCAATTTGTTTTGGACCTGTAACTACACAGAACTTCACATTTATGGCCCAGTTTGCTCAAGATTGTAAGAACATTTTTTCTGGACTATAACTTCTTTTTGCATGGAGATCCAACACAAGGGTTAATCTTGGGCTTGGAAATCACCATTGGTAAAGATGCATGTGGCTGACAAGACACAGGACTCTTACTCTTCTTCATGGTAAGAATACTGTCTTCCTTTGGGGGAGGCACATGCACTGGTTTCCAAGGAATGGGGTTACAATATGCTGGAGCTGGATACAAATTTCTATCAGCACTCCCTAAAACATTTAGAAAATAAATATAACTAAGAAGGAATATTTACACTACAAGTTTTCCAATGCAAGCAGTTATAATAATTATCTGGACTAAATACAACACAACATCTTCAGAGAAAGACAACACAGGCACATCACAAAATTTAAGTGATCTAAAATAATAAATATTCCACCTTTTTGTTTTTTAAACAGTAACTGGCATATTCTTCACCTCTACTTAAAATGATAAACAGGTTGAATGCTCAGTCTTTTGTGTTCTTAAAAACTGTAAATGTCTACAAACTGGCTACTTTGTTTTACTCAACCACATGATGGATACACTTCAAAGTTTGTAACACATTATACTGAATGACACAAGTGAGTAGACAAATATTTTTCAAAAATCATTTAAAGAAATGATTGCAGCTGTCAGTATGTAATGCAGGTCCAACCTAAACATAAAGGCAAGTTAATCACTATTTACAAATAAATGTAAGCAGAAGAGTAAAGGTTGTCCACCTGCTTTATATGTGTTTCTTAAACATTCAGAGACCAGAATCTTGGTCTCCAAAACTACTTCTGTTGCAAAGTCAAATAGAAGCAATTATTTTAGTTGCACAGAAAAATAACATGTTTTCAAACAAAAAAAGGACTAGGATTACAGAAACCAAGGAAGTGCAATGTAGGTGAAAAGTGAAATAGAAAGGAAATTTTAGCTCAGACGGGCTGATGCCCGTCTCCTTTTCCAGACAGGACTTCTGTCAGCTTCTAATCGTTCTTGTGTCTCAAAACCTCACCTCTTTTCTAAGGGGGATTTAGGTGTGCTAAGGTGACACACACCTTCTATAACAACAAAAACTAACTTTAAAAGGATGCTGACATAAATAATTCGCTTCACTGGATCCAGTGAATTGCTCTAGTGATTCCTATGCCTGGTAAGAAAAAATCAGATAAAATCATAATTTGGTATGCCACATAATTATCTCAAATAATGTAATTTTCCTCCCAAATACAAAAAAGGCTAAGAAAAATACACAAAATGTCTCAATCTGTTTCCCTGACTTATACTGTAGTATAAGTAATCATTCCTATGTGCTGAAATTAGATACTGGGTGAATGTCTTAAACAGCCTTCATTTCACATTAAAATATTAAAAGGAAGGAACCTCAAACTGAAGTCACTACATATTTGTGTACTATGTGTACGAACCTGTAGACTTCCCATGTGGGAAACCATAACCATTTAAAGCAGGTTGTGGTTTATTTCTAGCATTTTGCAGCCATTCCTTAAAGACTTTCTCCGATCTTGTTCTCTTTTCCTGTAGCTCAGCCTCCCGTTCTTTTTCTTTTTCCTAAAAATAAAATCAAGGTACTCCTAGACAAAGCCCTGTAAATATTTTTTTTGCAGATTTCCAGGCTGCTGAATACATTCCAAATATTTCTTCAAACCCAAGCACCTTTTCCTAACAACGGAAGACATGCTTTTTTCGGTTTAAGTCTGAAAACAACCCAACAAACCCCCAACCTCCATGTTACTCCAGTGCTTCCCAGAGAAAAGATCAAAGGCTATTAACAAAAATGCGTTAATATCCATCTTACTTTGCTGACCATACCACAGTGTCTTTAATGTACTAACATTGTAACTCTTGAAAGATTTTTCTTCATGTACAACACTGCCATTTGATGTCAATATATTAAATGGAGGACTGAATATATCTAATCTTAATCTGTAACAAATTACAGATTAAGTAACTCCATCCAAATAAACAATCAATTCATTAATACCTTCTCTTTTTTCTTCTTTTCTGCCTCTTCAGCTCTCTTCTTCTTTAACCACTCTTTATACTTTATGTCAGCCTTTTCTTGTAACTGCATTTTTTCTAGTTCTCTTGTGGCTTTTTCCACCATTTCTTTGCTCACCTTTCGTTTCCTTTCTCTTCTTTCCTACGTGAAACATATCAAAGAAGCAGAATAGAAATTTTTTAGTATATTTCAATGAGTGATTCTTATGAGGAATACAGTTAAATTTTTTACACAATTACAAAGAGAATCATCATAAACCTGAAAAAATATGTGATATTGTAAACTCTCTGAAGTCAGAACCCATTCATCGCTAGATTCCAGGTATGATAAGACAAATGAGCTTGTCAAAAAAGATTATAAAATTTTACTTTCGGGTCTCGTCAAGTTTGCTACTCTGATTTACTTATTCAGATTTTTTTAAACACTTCAGACACATCTCAATATTTCTGGGAATGAAATACATGTTGCAATTCTCAACAATGGTGTGTTAGCTTTACTTGCCAGTGAATCTAGAGCAAACTACAGGTCCAAATGGAAGTCAGGTAAACTGCCTCCTTCAAAGAGTGATTGAGATATGCAGATTGTTCAGCACACTTAAGCGTAAATTTATAGGAAAAAAAGAAGTTCACATAAAAATCCAGTTCATGTTTTGTGATATTGTCAAATATGGTATAAGTGTTTTATAATCTTTAGTTTATTCACATAGGGACTATTTCAATAAATCAATCCACACATTTCTCCTGTTCAAATTATGAAAGGGAAAATGAGACAACACATTCTAGGGTAGGCAAAATGGTAACTTGAGTATGAAGTGGAATTGCTGCCTGTATGATTTGGAAGACAGAATACACCAGAGGTGCCATGCACTTCTACATCTTTTCAGTGTGTGTGTATCAAACAACAATGTTCTGAGGATCTTTATCTAAGCAAACAACCATGTAGCCACTGTCCATTTCTTGATCTGTAGAGGGAGGTATTTTCAATTGAAGAATAACAATAGCTCTCGTTTCTGTTCCTTGTAACCTTCATGAAGTGTCTGGAATGTGCTGATGTGATACTATTTCTGCTTAACTCAGCTCTGAAGCAGCTGCATACACATACAGAAGCAAAAATCTACTAGACAAGCTGGGCACATGACTAGGAGGAGAGGCACAAGACTTAAGACCGGTTTCCTCTTAATAGAAAAGAGCTATTGAAAAAATATGTTCTTTCCCTTTTAAGAAATCTTTTACTTATACATTTCCCTGCACACTCCTCTTGAACAAAGGAAGTATGTAATTTAGCAGGAACTTATACTGTATGACTCAGAATTATTACAGTTGGCAGTACAGGTATCAAATGCCTAGAACTACAGCTGCAAAGTATAACAAATAAAGGAAATATAGGAAAAAACACATTATCAAGAAAACCAGAAATAGATTCCCATCCCCATTTTACCATTATATATTACCATTTTTCCCATTAAAAGAACAAAAAGACAGAACTAGAGCTCTCCTTGTGTGTCCCTCCCCCATCTTTTTCCCAGGTTTACTGCACTTACGGAAAATCCAATTATGCATAATGAAGCAGAAGCCATAATACTGCAACTGGGGACCACCACAATTCCTTCAGTCTGGTCTAAACAGGATACCTGCTGGTTCGGTGCTTGTCTCCCCATACCGAAACTACCAACAATCCAATAAAGTAGCACATGAAGAATAAAAACTTCAGCTTATATTGCTCTGCAACACACTTACCTCATTTCTGCCAGGAAAGAAGCCAGTTTACAAAACTGCTTGAGTTAGTGTGTCCTGTTCTGTTTGCTAACACCAGAAGCATTACTACAATTTTAACATCAGCAGCTACACGACACACTGTGGGATTTCCCCCCACAGCACCTCACCCATCTCCTTTTACAAGCTGTGCCTTATTAGCTCTATCTACCATAATCTCCAAGGTGAATGTTTCTTCACCTAAAATCATCAGGATACTTTCAGTAGTACTGCTCTGGTATACTCTTGTCAAACATTCTTATTTGAGAATAAAGACTTCTTTGTGTACACAATGCACACAATTTCACAAAACAATTGCAACTAGCTTTTTATTTCTATTTTCTCCTTGATTTTTTGTTGTTTGGTGGGGTTTTTTCAATTTCACTTCTAATATATTCTAGCAAACATAAGCATAATCTGTTTTGCAGTGTAGGGAAAATGGTCAAGTATGAATACACTCCAATTTCAATGCATATTCCAAAATGTAAAAGTACTCAGAATTATAAAAACAATTGGTCTCATTAATACGACTTCACAACAGTGAGGCCTGTACATGTAATAAAACTATTTACGACCAAGACTAATGAAAAAATACATTTCATTATGGGAACTAAAAAAGCTGGAATTCTGGAATATTTTTATACTAAAGAAGCATGGAAACAAGATCTTCCCTAACATGAAACAAACACTTCCATATTTTAAAATGCTGAAAAGAAAAAACGTAATTCTGGCAAATTATTCAAACATCTCCTTCCTGAAAAAAACCAAATAACCAATTGGCTAAGCTTTCCCTTCATCTTCATCTAAAATTAATCTCAATCTCTTTTATTCAGAGCTGTTTCTCTGTCTCTTCGTTACTAAATACTCCCCAAATGTGCCAACAACTCCAGCTTTGAGACAGTGGTTGTCTTGGATACATAAAAAGCATTAATGTAGCTGAGAGATATATGTGAAATCTGAGTTAAACTGTGGGAGGTGGCTTACAAATATTTCACACATTTTGTTGTTTGCTGACTTACCTCTGACGTACATAGAAGTAAGTTACAAAACTAAGGACCATCCAAAACCACAGTCTTTAGCTAAGGTTCATATTGTATAAAAGACATGAAAGTAAATATAGGAGGAAACTGAAAAAAACTGGGCTACTTCCATACCTAGGGGAATGATTCCATAATGGAAAACCATTATAAGCTGAAAACAGACTAAAAATCTTTCTAAACACTATAAAAGAAAGGCAGGAAAGCTCCTTAAATTATGTATCTTAAATCACAATACTTAGATGAGTTCAGCTACTATCTAGGCTGATTCAAAGTTAAATTAGGTCCTATGTAAACAAATAACATGCCATACACACTACCATGAAAGCCACAACTATTGCTAGGTTTTACTTCCAGTGAGACATCCTTAAGACAAGGAGACTCCATTCAGAATTGCAGACTTTACACTGCCCAGAAACTTTTCTGCAGACAAATCAGAAATGCTTCCTCTTTCTCTCACAATCAAAACAGATTTTCCTCCATAAAGTTAGTGTACACCACATTCCCAGCTGCTTTAGTAACCTGTTTTATGTCAAGCTTTTGTCACCCTGACCAGCTTTCCCAGCTTTTCTCCCATCCTCGTTATAAAAGTCTATAAAAAATGCTATGAATGTGCATATTAATGTACATGTTCTTCACTCCTTCTTTTATTTTCCTTCCATTTATATGTGAGGGAAGAAATTATTTGTTTATGCTTGGTGTTGTTTATATTGGGTTTTAAAAATTCTCTTTGATCTTGTGTTCAAAACAGTCACAATCTACTCACTAAACCACTAGTAAATTTACATACACTAAAATATGATTGCAGGTATTACATAAATTAAGGTATTGATTGTAAAACATCCAATTACTCATTGCAAGAAAGGCTTGTTCTCCTGCCACCCTATCCAAGCACATAATGAAGGAGAAAGGATACAAATCTACCCTGAAGGTTCACTGCTCTGCGCTGTGATTCTATCAAGTCTCAGAACCTAATGAAGTCTGGGTTAGGTTGGTACTTGGAAATCCCCCACCCAACCCAAACCCACCTGTCCCACAAAACACTGATGGTGACTCTGTTCACAGCATGTGTCTTACTCAGTCAGTACTAACTACTAACTTTTCAGGAAAAATCAGACCTACATGAATATGGTGAATGGGCAAAGGATTTTAAAATTTGAAGATGCGTCCCACTTCCTTCCTGACAGAAGGTAGAAATACTAAATAATTTTCCACACAGGAAAAAAAAACAAACCCTAATTGCTTTTGAAACAGAGGCATTATATCCAACTGGAAGAAAACTACTAAAATATGTGTCTCTCTATTTTCACATCAATGACTAAATGTGAGGCTGGAATGTGTAAAGTGCAGAGGTGCTTTCTGTTCTGCATTTTCTATGTAGACTATCACTGAGTAGAAATATTTCCAGAAACTAATGATGTGATTGATATTTTTAAGATACTTCTCAAAGCAATCCTTTCCATCTTATGGTCTGCAGAACAACAGTTTGTGACGACAGTTTTCTTTTCACAGGTAAATGTTTTCATAGCTGTTTGCTGACATCTTAGCTAGCATATTCTAGCATCAGTTAATGCTGACTGATGGCAAAATATAGAAAAAGCCCACATTACCACGTCAGAACACATATCCAAATGTACTTGTTTATCCTCATAATAATCATGGACATCAACCTTTTTTAGCAGTCTTGGAAATCTGAGTCATCCAAACAACTGTAATGATAATTCCAATTTTGCCCTATAAAACAACTCAGTGACCAAGCCTAGCCCACCCAAATACTTCTTTAATCTCTCCAGAATTTCCACATGAAAACAACAAGAGGCTAGAAAACAGGGCAACAAAGATCTGAGCTGCAGATGTCTCTTGACAAGCCAGTTTGTATCAATTTACTGCTGAAGTTCACACAGTCAGTGCAGATCCCACTGAAGTCTGGGAACTGGAGAATTACTGGATCTTTCTCCTAAATGGTGTTCATTTCATGTGGGGACTCAATGTATGTGACAAGCATAAAGTTTTTGTGTACTTTGTTCCTGGAACACTTTTGGGATCCTCAGAAGAATGTGGACCCCATGAATGCTGCTGAAATACATGAGCACTCATATTCACCTGTCACACTGAATTCCTCTTCCAAAACTCTGTCTAAAACTCATTCTAACACTCACTATGAGAGATTAGTTCATTCTACTTACAGAAACCTAAAGGTAATTAAGATTCAGGTACAATCTAAAATTATAACCATGGCATTGATCACGCATGACATCACAGAAGAATTTTGTGTAAAGACTTTTCATGTCCAGGGAGTAAAAGACCCACAATATGCAAAAAAACCACCAAAAATTCTTAAGAAATTAAGCCCAGACTCACCAAAAAATTTAGATATGTAAAGACAGACTTAGGTATGTAAACAGAAAATTTTAATTCTTAAATACAGTTGGTTCTCATGATTGGAAAGCATTTCTACTAGAAGCTTCCCTCACAAACACACTTCTTGAAAGGGTTCAGTCTTATCAAAAGTGGACATCTTTGCATCTCTTTCAAGTCTAAACTGTCAGCAAAAACCATAGTACATCAGGCTCTACATCAGCAACCAGAGCTTTGACTCAACAACAGTTCAGCTGCAAGAACATTAATCTAAGCCAGGGAAGATCTGGATTTCATTACATTTCTGCCAGAGGAGATTCCAACTAACATGTCCCCAAGCTGCAGGCTGGGATGACAGGATTCTCCACCTCTTCTGTGGTAGTGGTACTATTCCTCACAAAATAATTAACAACTCATTGCATGAAAAAAAGAGAGCATGAGCAAGCATAGCTTTTGAACTTAAGTCATGCTCAAGATGTTGAACAACCTGTGCTCTGTATTAACCATGCTGAGATAAAATACACATCAAATAAAAAGTCTTTGGTGTAAGAGTTGGCATCTAGGTGTCTTTTCTGTGAGGAATTAGCACACCAAAAAGAGAAGCCTGCTCCAAGAACACTGTCATTCATTACTACATAGTATGTTGGTTCTAGGCTTTCATATACTTATTACTGCTTTTTTTGCTTCTCATAAAGACTACCAGCCAACAGCACAGCAAATTGTAAGAACAAAATTTTCAATGAAAAAGCATTCAAACAGAACTTTTCCACCCTGTACCTAGTTTCCATTTAAGAATAGGGTTTTCAGTAACTAAAGGGGACTTCTTGAAAAGAAAAGAACAATAAAAACCATTGAACATCCAAATTCTATTTTTAATGCCTGCTTGATCAAATTTACTTTTAAGGGGAAAAAAAAAGAAGTGTTACCCTATTCTCTATTCAACAATGCAGAAAGCACTAGAAATGCTCCACTCAGTTTTAGATTGGTATTAGAAAAATTGGTTTTTCCAATGGAAAATTGTAACTTTCCTACTTGTGCTCTTACAACTTTGCTAGGTATCACATTATTACAGCATAAAGAATTACATGCAAAGACTAAATACAAGGATGTTAACAAAATGAGTTTCAGAATTACAGTTATTTTGGAATGCAAGTATTCCTCTTTGGGGATTTCTGTTACTGTTGCAAACATACGCATAACACATGTAGTGGGTTTTGGTTTGGATGGAGTTAATTTTCTTCATAGCAACTCCTGTTGTGCTGTGTTTGGATTTGTGAACAAAACAGTGTTTGTTGATAACACAACAAGTTATCACTAAGCAGTGCTTACAAAGCTTCAAGATCTTTTCTGGTTCTTACCCCATCCCACCAGTGTATAGTGTGGGGGTGCACAAAGAGTTGGGAGGGGGCACAGCCAGAACAACTGACACCAACCAAACCAAGGGATACCCCAGACCATACTGTTCAGCAGCAAAAGCTGGTGGGAGCAAGTGGGGTCTCAGCTGCCTCCTGGAGCTAACCCACAACAGTACATAATATAAATATTTATAGGTACACACACGTATACATACAAATGGAATACTCTAGATATTTTTAAGTTCATGTTCTACTGACATTGTAAAAATGAAGCAGATTTGCAGAGTCAGTAAAGGTGGATTAAATATGATTTGAAGATACCATATTAGATTGTAGAAGGTAGACTGCACTGCAACAGAGTTGACTTTTTAATATGCGATCAAAAAGCTGTTGTCATCATGCCTGACCTTTAATCCTAGTATTTTATTCAGCAATAATTTGTAAGACATTCTGACTGTGATGACAATGTTTAAGAATTAAACAGTCGTGGCAGTTTACAGGCTCTTCACAGTTTATGCATTCACAATGCATTTCTCAAAAGCTTTTAACGCTTTGATTTGAAACCAGTACTTTGACTTAATCAGTAATTCCACAATTACAGGTACCTTACTAAAGTGTTCAATCCCACAATGATAGGAATGAAAAAAAGACTTCATTACAGGATCAGAAGTTCACATAAAACAGGAACTGAACACCAAACTTACTTGGTCAGCATTTATAACCATAGCCACTTCATTTTTATCAATAAATCTAACATTAACTCAGAAATAAAAGTTTTAGTTACATAAAAAATCCTGTTATGTTCATTTTTTCTTCGGGAATTAAAAGCATGCTTAGAGTTATTTTAGAGTTAAAATATTTCAGTTGATACTTGCCAAAAATTCAACAGACAATTTACTGTTTGCCCACAAATGGCTCAACTTCCAAGAGGGAGAGAAAGTGAGACTATTTTTGTCCAGGAGCGATCCAGTATCTTACTGAAAATTGTAAAGGCATGATTAGGTCCAAGATAGTGCCTAAAAATTGATTTTATTAAGCTTTTAATTCCTAGTGAGCTGAAAAATTTTGCCATGAACAAATATTTGTATAAACATATTTCATGGCTTAGAATGTTCTTTGATGGCTCACATTTCAAAATACTACTTCTAGTTCATTTACAACCTTTAAGAACCACAAAAGCGATTTACATAGGAGAATATTAAATAGCTAGGATTCCTTTACTTTCAAAAGTAGTTTCTGTAAAATTATTAGAAGCATAAGAAAACTGTAAGAGCATATAATTTTTAATCTATATTAAATAATAAAAAACCCCAATAGTGAACAAAAACAGTGTTCAAGCTTTGCTTCCTAACCTCACTGTAAGGGCTATATTTAACTATATTTAACTTAGAGAGAGAGCATCGTAACTAAAATTGCCATGCAAGAATACTAGTTTGACATACAGAAAACCAGAATTCTTTTATGCATACACAAACATTTTATTTTTGACATAAATGTCTCTCATATTCACAGTATAAAGACCCTTCCAGCAGTGTCTTCTGGTGCTGGATGCTCAAAATGAAGGAAGAAGCTTCATGTATGCTCAAGTGTGCCTTACATTCTTTATCACTTGTGGAGATTACAGAGGTAAGATACCTGAAAGTACTGCCTTTTGCCAAATAAAGCATTTTCTGCACTCTACACACAGGGCTCAGAATCAATAACTGAGTTTGAAAAAGGTGAATGCCTAATACAAATTTCAGTAAAAAAATCTGCAAGTTTTGCCTCAAGAAGCATCTTTCGATACTTCTATGAGGAAATGAAGCGTTTTCCAAACATGAGATATATACATGCTTCCCAAGAAAATTTTATTAACTGTCAGTGCTCATGACTCTTACCTTAAATGCAGGTGAAATCCTGACGCAATTTTAAACACCTCAGTCTCTGAACTGACATATTTATCCTTTAGTCTGTGTCCAGATCCACAAATAATATTGTAGAAACTTGAAGTGGGACAGTCTACGCAGCACAAATGTTAATATTCTGTGGACAGCTAAGCTTTTAAATTCAGTTTATCCTCGATTTGAGTGTGGTTCACAGGAAAGACTAGCCAGTGAATCATCTGATTTAATCGAAAATCTGCTTACTTTTCTAAACACTTGGGACGTGCTCTAAAGATAACCCTATGCTTCCGAAACATAATGTGATTAAGTCCAGCATGTTTTTTCTCCTGTCCTCTGGACTGGTGTGATTACCATAGAAAAGACCTCCTAATTCCACTGACAACAGAATATAAATTGTTAATCAGTAAATCCACAAAGTTCCAAGGAAAATCCAAATAAGTAGAAAATTTAAGGAAGTTGAAGGAGGTGCTAGGGATAGTGAGGAGGAAACAAAAGGAAAACTGGTTTTGAACTGGAACTATTTTAAAAGGCAGACCAACTCCTTCAAGCCAATGAATAGTTAAAGATACTCAGAATTTAATTTTCATTTACATTTCATTTTGGAAGAGGAAAATGGAATTGTATATGCTGAATAATAAATCTTTTTCTTGTGTACTTTAATTAGGAATATAAATCATAATAAATTAATAGATTAAGATTGGTTCTGCAGTGGGTTTCTGCCAATTATCTAACCAGCATTAAGACTAAGATTAATTAGGTTCAATCCAAATATATGTTATTCTTGTGGTTCTAGGCTGAATCTCAAGGAGTTCTAAAATTATCAAAACAAGTGTATGAGATCTGCCCATCCAACCCAGCTAGTGCTGTTGTGATGTTTACAGTGAATTTTCATCTGATTTTATTCAGAAACAGAAGTATAGAACAGTAAACAGCTGGTATTGCTACAGATCATAAGGCAATGAACACATACTCCCATGAACTACCAGGAGCTGAACATGCCCTAGTCTCCCAAGTATTTCCACTTCTGCCATCCAGTGCACATGCTCACTTGGTGTGACACAGCTGTCACAGAGCCCCACTGAGAACATGATCTCTTTCTGACCCTGGACTCAGGCACTCCCTCAAGAGAACTTAAAATAACTTTTGAATCACCCAGAAATTAATTACTGACTGAAAGAATTCCCAATTACTAACTGTGGTCTACTGAGAATTCTCTCAGTCTGGCTCCATACCTCAATTATCCCTTCTATACCATATCCTATGGTAAATACTCTTTGCCTGTCCATGGGGATATTTAACTAAATCCTTCTTCTGACTCTACTTGGTGTACAAAACATTGTGCACAGTCAAGATGTACACTTAACCAAAAATGTCTGGGCACTGAACCTGGGAAGTCTGGGGTACATTAAAGGCCAAAACCCCAGCTATAACCAGCAGAAGGCTACTGCACAAGATGTACACCAATTGTCAGTTATCTGACTACTCAGAAAACAAATCCCCTTGTACCTTACAGAAAAAAAAAAAAAAACAGTCTTGAGAAAATGTGTAGCTGCTTTGGCATGTTTTTATAATTTTCAATTAAAGCAGCCATTTACTCAGCAAACTGAAAACATGGATGTCCAAACAGACGGAATAAATTTTACATAGGCTTACTCAAGCATGGCATGTAGTAGGATATTTCCAGCCAAAGCAATATTTACCTCTTCTGTTTTTTTTTGGACCCATTCCTTGTGTTTCTCTTCAGCTATCCTTTTTCTTCGTTCATATTCTTGATTTTCCTTCATTTTCTCAAGCTGTTTATTCATTTCCTAATTACAGAAAAAGTATACATTTCAAATCTGTGGTGACCATTTACAGCAATACTGGCAACAGTGCTGGAGTTAAAACAATGTAAGCATTACATTTTAGTATTTTTCCTCCATTAAGATTTTGGAGAAGAACATTGGCAGTCAACACAGAAATACTATGAAATACAATCAATGAAAGTGGATCATTTTTAGGATATTAACTGGAAATACATATTTTAATTAGGCTTTGGAAGCAATTGAATGTATTAAATCACTCCTCAGTTTACTGAAATGCCTTTTTAGTCAGCAGACTCTTAATTCCCACCAGTACTTTCCTACAATATTTAAAATTTACATTGTGTACTGCTCTGCACTGTGGAAGGTATCAAAAGCTAAGTGAAATATTATTCACCAGTGATTTTTAGTACCAGAACTGCTAGAACTTTAGGGCTTAACCCAAGGCTCACTAAAGCCAAAATTATTGCAGATTCTAGCAGATTTTGAAACAAGTGTTTTATTTTGAAGATAAGAAAATTCAAAGCATATTTATATGACATACAGTATATATGCAATCATTTGTACCTCTCCAGTGAAGTTAATAAAGAAAAAACATAACTAAGGAGACAATTTGAGATGTCTAGCTTCTCCAACAGTAGCATTAACACAAAGTGCTAATTTTCAATGAAAATTCATACCTTCAAACACAGAAGGAATTATTTCCGTGAAACTGACTTTATAGTCCCTACACTGCAGTCAGTTTCATAGAGAACCCCCTTTTCTTAGGACATTGAATTTCAGTTTAGTAGGACAGCAATAGAAGCTTACAGAAAGCTCAAACACCCACAATACAGAGATAGTTTGAAAATACAGTTGTTGCTGCATTGAGGCAAAGTTACAGCAAATAACATCTCTTGAGTTCCAAGGCACCTGTACTGCAGGGATCTCGGTTTCTGTAAAAGCTGATGGCACTGTAAGCACCTTGGAAGACCCAAACTAATTCCACTCCAAATTTTAATCCACATTTTTGACATTCAGCGCAGACTTGGTGCTAATGTCAGCAAAAGATGTGGAACTACACAGTTGTTTCTCAGGATATCAGTTTAGAACACTTTTAATATGTAAACGTAGAAATATTTTTTTATATAAATATCACATATTTCATTCTCTTCTGGCATCTTACAAAAATGTTGATTATATCTTCCCCCCAAATATAAGCTTTTCACACTGTCTTGCTGCAGTTTAACATCTAACGTTTTCAAAATCTTACAAACTAAGAATATTTACCTATATGACTGTTTTCTACAGGGCTTTAAGAAATGCTTGTTCTATGACTGTTCTTAATGCTTAGTTGAGAGATATTTGCTAGCTTACATTTCCATTACCAATCCAGAATATAAATGGGAAGTCACAAAATGTTAGGTTGATGGGGATTAATGGATCAAAGTATATTCCTCAAATTTAACAAACTACTTTGGTGTACTGTTGACCTGTAAAATTCTGCTCCTGAACCTTCCAGTGGTAGGTGTTTTATAAACAACATGAGGTAGCCCACATGAAACAGATGTATGCTATACTCACTTTACAGAGAATCATAGAAAGGCTAGGAAAACATTCAAGGTCAAATAGTTACATCAGTAACTAAAGTGAGAAATTATCTAATTTTGATGTGATTGTTCTAATCACTACCCAATACTTCCCATTTGATTTTCAACAACAGCATAATTTAACCAAACTGCAACTACAAACAGAGTAATCAAGAAAAGACAGAGTGCTCTCACTTAATTGTATCCCAGCCCTGGTTCCCAAGAACTGTTCATCTGCAAGGGGGCAAAAGATAGACTGAGGGAAAGAAATGCTCTGACAGGGATCCCTATCCTGGGAAAGGACACCAAACAGTTGTAAAATTACGTGCTAAGTGGGTAACAACACTGTGCCTCAAAACTAACCAAGCAGCTTGGAATACTTAAAATCAGCACACACCCCATTTTCTTCTAAAACTTACATGCAGACGTACATACTCATGCTGAAAATCAAGGTAGTAATTATATGAATGTTTTAATCTTCTAACATTGAACCACTGCCTGATAGTTGGATAAACAAAACATTATACAGCACCAGTTCAATGAAGCATAACACGTAGCAAAAGAAAATGCACACAACGTGAACCATGCCAGTACTGACAAACACAAACACTATGGAGGCCTAAGACACTTAAAAAAAAATAACCAACTACTTGTGTTTCTACAACCAAGGAAAAGAAAATCCTAAATCTGCTATCTTCTATTAGACTTAGAATCAAAATAACTGGATGTAATCACCTCTGCAGCTCTAGCTTGTAAGCGGGCACGCAATTCCTTCTCTTTGCTAATGAACCATTCTTCCCATGGTGAAAGGTTATCTTTCAAAAGTGAGACTTTTCTTCCCCCTGCTATTTCAGAGTGTTCAGCCCTCCTGAATTAAAAACAAGAAACATAAGAGAATATTATCTATCATGTATTTGACTGAAAAGTTAAACAGTGTTACTGTCTTGAAAAAGCACTTTTCTTTTATGGCATAATGTGACAACAGCAACATAATTTTTCTACTTGCTCAGTAATCTCCCTAATGGATAAATGGCATTTATAATGCACCCCTGACCATCCCCCTTACAGTCTACATTTTACTTACTAAATTCTAGCCTGTTAGTGATTCTAAACTGTGGAACAGATTCAAACATTACCTTTTAGGAACTAAATGAAAAGAATACTCATAATATGAAAGCGTCACTTTCCTTCTCACATACAGAAGCCAAGGAAAAACAGACTTAGTATTAACATCCTATCCTTGGTCATAAGAAACTCCATGTATCAAGTGATCTTTAGCAAAAGCAAAGCAAAAGCAAGAATGTTATTTTCTTTGTGCAAGTCTTATACAAGTGGATTCATGGTATCAAGCAACCTCAGCATTACAAATCTGTTCAATACGAATCCATCCATTCAATCCAGAAGTTTTCCACCTTAAAACACTTTCACAGGAAATGTGCTTAAGAAATACAGCTAGCATATGATACTTGATGGTATTATACAATGTTCTATCAGACATTTAATAGGATGTCTTACATAAGTCACTCATAACTTCTTTACTCATGAATAATGCAGCAATCCTAGCCCCAGGTCAGAAATACCTTTTATAATATTCTGTGCATGTACTGTTTCGTAAGTAACACAGTATACTAGGGTCCAAGTCAGCAAAATTTGAAAACATGTCAAGAGATTTCTTTAAAAAATTTCTTCTATCTGCCACAGTATTTTTGCTTGAGAACAAAGCAATGAAACTAGACTTCACTTTACTATTTCATATGGATTTACAGGCTCTGGAAATACCAACCTACATACATACTCCACTACAGTGAGGAATTTTGTTTGCTGAACCTAAGCTACAGAAGAAGCATCCAACAAGCATATTATGCTAATGCTCCAGAAATCAATTTTTAAAATGTATGATATCTGAATTTTATCAGTATAAAAGTACAACATATTCACAGGATACAGCAGTCCTCCAATACTCAACTATACATTTTCTGTCCCCGTCATCTTTAGAATACATTTCTGTGGTAGAAAGCATTTGGAGACAATGTCAGTGCTACGGAGCTTTGTCCTACTCTTCCCTGTTGTTTTACCCATGTGTTTGCACTAACAGGACTGTTTGCTGGTCAAGTCAGGGTAACTCATTTCCACAGAAACCTACTTGGAATGGGTTTTATTTCCCCAGACAAATCCACTTTTACAGTGTGAAATGCAGAATAACAGAACTGACAGGGACACCCTGACACACAGACAATGCAAGGACAGCAGCAGCACAGACCAAACACTCGTAAAGGCCCCGCACAGTCCAACATATTCTGCTCCACTCTAGGGCTTTAATGCTACAGCACTAATAAAGACCAAAAATTTTAATAGAGACAGCTTTCAAACACATACATATAATAAGAGATGCCACTTAAGAATGCCTAATAACACATTTTGCAAGAAAAGAAGTCTCTGAAAGTTTATTAAAGTATAAAAGTACTATACATTGACATTCAGGAAAAAAACCCATAACTTTGCACAGACTTGACATTTTGGGCAGGGATACTTCCTCAATACATTCTTTTGCTTTGTGTGATTTGCATTATGGCACCTAGTGGTACATGACTGACAAATTAAACCAACCTTAGAAAAAGTACTAGGAGAATGAATAAATTAAGAAAAATAGTATTTATTATGTCTTTTCTTCTATCAGTACTCATGAGATTCAAGCTGTCAACTTCTCAAAAAAGTTATTCACTGTAATAGATTAAAAACTTACTGTAGACAACTAAGAAATAACAGAAAATGAAGCTTAAACGGAGGAAAAGACAAGCTCAGTATTAAGACCTGTTAGGAGAAACATTTCAATACTGCATCTAAAACTCTCCGATTGCACCAGAACCCAGCCTTTCTTGACATGCATTGCAGCCACCAGTCACACCCTCCCTGGCACACCAACCATGCATTTTAAACCACACACACCTTGAATTTCACAGGACCATTTTCTGAAATTCTAGCAGTTATGAACTTCTTCAAAATAATTAAAATAATAGACTTCTAAAAATACCCCATTCTCGAGTGCACATTTATTTCTAAGTAAGTATCTTAAATCAAACTAGACACACTTGGCGTTAGACCTAAGTCTGATTAATAGAAAACAGGGGTTATCATTTGCTGCATATTCACTAAGGTCACACCATCAAACATAACACTGGATCCATAACGAAAGCATGAAAATGCCTAACAGCCATTAACAAGGCCTTGTTTTCACCTTTTCTCTTTTGCAAATATTGCATTTCCCACATTGAGTATCTGCCTCCAGCTAATTTTTGTGCGGTTTTAACAGGACAACACTGCCACTACCAAAAGGATTCAGAGTGCATGCATACATGGGAGGCTACATAAGAAGTGTTTTTTATTATTATACTTCTGAGATCTTGGCAGTTAGAAGGTGCTATATGAACACTTGGTAGGCACTTAGCACAAAACAGCAGCAGTGTTACTCAGAAGGAATGTCTGCATCTGCAAAGCATGTTATTTTGCCCACGGTTTAATAAGACTGCCAAATCAGGCCCTAAAAGAGGTTGTCTTCAGCTGCATCTTATTGCTGCCAGAGAATACTGCAGCAACAGGCCCAATAGTTGGGAGCTGTTTCAAACAGCCCCTGAAGCTGCAAAGACAGGTTGTAGCTCGAACAAACTGCAACAGAACTTCAAGGTGCATGAACAAAATTGCTTATTGGGAAGTAGTATACAGAGGTAATAGAAAAACTGAAAGAGAAGGGACCATAAATTGGCTGATCTCTTCACTCTGAAGCTTCTGACTACATTTGAACACTCTGCCTGGACTTTCAGCACCTTTTTCAAGAAATGCTTCTAAGTAAAGTTCAGTGCGGTACATATTCCTTCACTGGTCTCCATGGAAATTTGAGAACCATGTTGGAAACCTGTACCCCCGTGAAGCACTGCTGTCCTTCCTTTATTCCACTGGCACTTTTAGCTCAGTTCAGCCTTGCTAGTTACATTCACCACCAGTTAATACAGAAGTCTGTGCAGTTTCCATCATGAAGTTGTATTCCAGAATAGGATAGGCTCTCTCTGCTCTTCCCCCTTCTGTTTTAAAGAAAAGAATAGGAATTGCTTATTCTGTCAAGCCAGCAAGATCCCAAACAAAAAGAATGCATGTTACGTTTGCATGTAATTAAAATGGAATAAGATTAAGCTACCGGAGCAGGAGCTGTTCAATGCATACATACAAAACCTGGCTCTAGAGCCAGCTATATAAACTACGCAAAACAACCCCTTTAGCCTGCAAGCACTTTTAAGTTAAGGCAGGAAAGACTGTAGCTTTTTATCACGCTCGGGTCAACTGCTAATAGACAATTTATGAGCCCACAAAAATACTCAGGTGTCGACTGAGAAGACTTTCCAAGACACTAAAAAAAAAAACAAAACCAAAGTGCTTATCTATGCAAACAAGCCTATATTTATGTAAAATAATCTTCTGTCCCCAAGGTCTCCAGCGGAGGGAAGCGAGTGCAGGGGCCCGANCCCCACCCCGCCGCGCCGGGCAGCGCCCGGGCCTGCGGCGGCTCGTGCGGCCAGGGCCGAGGCCGTGCCTGGAAACAGACACCGGGAAAACACGGGGTCAGAACCGGCGGCCCCTGATACGCTGGTGACCAGTNGCTTATCTATGCAAACAAGCCTATATTTATGTAAAATAATCTTCTGTCCCCAAGGTCTCCAGCGGAGGGAAGCGAGTGCAGGGGCCCGACTGGCCAACAAAGGGCAGCCCCGAGTCCTGCTGGAGCCCGGTCTCCGCCGCAGGGGTTACCTATCGCCTGGCGGGCTCCGGGAGGCCACCACCCGCTCCTCTTCCTCACAGCCCGGGGAGCTGGAGCGGGACGCGAGGGAGAGCAGCGAACCTTCGGAGGGGATGAGGGGGCGCTCGCCCTCAGCGGGCGGCGGGCTGAGTTGGGTCCCGCCGCTCCCGCGGCGCCGGGCGCCAGCGCTCATGGCGCGGGGCACCGGCGGGAGGCGGCGGCGGTGACCGGNGATCTGACGGAGACACCCCGGTCCAGGAGAGGCAGCAGGCCCGGACGGACATACTGCCTGGCCCACGGCATCTCCAGGGCGATCACTGACACGCGTATGCTAATCTTAACGGACTCTTCACATTTGTTCTTTCTTCCTCTACGTTGTTGCACACGTACCAGTCCAATAAACAGGAACAAGTAACCTCATCTGCAGGTGACAATCCCAACACACCAGAAAAAGGCATCTTAACATTTTCAAATAGCCAAGTCAAAATCTGTAATCCATACTTGCGTTAAATTGCAAAATCCCATTTCAGTCCTCGCAATTACTATTTCGTTTCTGATTCAAAGTTCTAAAGATTTGGTTTTCATACACCTCTGCTAGGAAAAGGGTGTCCTTTGTCTTCTCTATCAGTTAATTCCCCACTGAGTCTACAACTATCTGTAATAAATAGGTCAGGTTATATATCTATGTATCTCTATCCTTGCTTGCCACTACATTCTTTGTCAGCTTTCTATTTGGGTTCCAAATCTCAGGAACACAGTCCCCCCTTCACTGCTTATGCTGGGCCACCCTGACCCCCCCCACCCCTCCCCCCCTTTTAGCCAAATCTTAAGCAGGATCAGCAACAAACATTTGCATTACCATAGCTTTTAATTACCTTCAAATTTTATCAACAAAGGAGATAACTGCTGATCAGCAGTAGGTAAATTTTTACAAAACTTTGAGTAATTTTGCCGTGGCTGACTAAGCAGAAGCATTACTGATATTAACATGAGATACAGAAGTTCAAAAATTATTTTAAATTTGGCTGCTATATTAATTGTTCTTTTGAAGATTCTTTAGGTGAGTTTAACAAGAAATGTATTTTTAATTGGATAGGCAAGTTCAAAAATAAGAAACATTTAAAATGCTTTGTCTTAACCAGGAAAGTCAATTGTGACATCTGAGGCAACTGATTTGCCATAAAAATTGAATTTCAGTAGCTGAATGATATAAAAAGGTCATCAAATCTATACAACCATTATGTACACCTAGACACCACCAAAAATGAGTGCCGTGAAGCAGGAGACATCTCAATGCCATCATTAACAGTCCTAAATAATGCCTAAAACGATCATATTTGAAAATTTTAAGATGGGCTGTTTGGTGCTTGGGCTGCAGACTGACAAGCACCCAAATCTGTAATTTCTCTGACAAACAGGCTGCATCTCTATCTCTCAGGAGCACGTACTTCTCCCTCCCTTTGCCCATTGGACCCTTCACTGACCCACAAAATCTTACTAAAGTGGTAGAAAAATATTTGGCCAAACAACTTGTGGTTTGAGCAAGCTAAAGCTCAGGGATGTATCAAGCAACTGCTGAGGACAGAACCAGGCAAGCGACAGGAATACACAGCCACAAACTAAGAGGGAGAGGCAGAGGTGAGGTGTAAGTGATTTGGGATTTCCCCCTTTCAGTGGTGGAGCTTCTGCATTTGGCTTACCATTTCACAAGGAACTGCACTTTTGACAGGTTGGAGAAATAACATTATGGTTCCTGTAAGAAAAAAACAAATGTTATTGCATCACTGATCACCAGATAACCATACAGAACTGTTTTCCAGCAAGCTGAAAAACACAAAAAAAGGTCTGAAGACATCTCTGATCTAAGCACCCCCAGAATATTGAATACATCACTATGCACCAAATTGATGCTCGTGATGCTTAAGTAACTCCATCCAGTTGTGGTAGATTGTTGAGCTGATTATCTTAAAGAATCAAGTATGATTAGCCACAGTATCTAACAAACAAAGTACACCTGTTGAAATAACTGAAGTTGATGGTTCAAGTATTGGAGACAGTATCACTAGAATCTAAATTTCATGCCAAGTAAAGTTACAAGAAGAAGAAAATTTCAAATTGGTCTGAATTCTTAGGATACAAGTTACACAATCCAATGCCTCAGCTTTGTTCAACAAAACCACCTATGGTTTTACAGGAACTTTTGTACACGTGCTGCATTCAGCTAAGAAATAAAAGCAGCATAAAAGTTGTTCACTCCATAGCTACCCAAGCACTGTGAGCAAAGCTTCATGTCATAGCAAGCAGGAAAACTTGAAGTATTTCAACAGGCTGCAGACCAAGGTAATTTCAAAACATCTCAGGAAGGCTTGAAAACCTTCCCTGACCTTAAAGCTCATCTCATAGTGAAGGCTGGCAACAATCATAAATGAATAGGAAAAATGAAAAGCCCCATGTTGTCTCAGTAAATTGAGGAATTCTGGAACTCCCTGCACTGGGCATCTCTCACTTCTAATGGAGGCCTAAATCACCTGGAATGGCCAGAAACTATGGATGGCCAGAAATGGATGTCTCAAGGCGAAGTAGCAGCAATTTTGCCAAACACAAACATTTGAGCTTGTCTATTCCCTTCCTATCATACTATACAGAACATGAGAATTTCTCTGGATTCAGGAGTAGATATTGGGCAAATAACTTATATTAACAAACCTTAGCATCAGGACAAGCTAGTGGAGTGTATGCATCAAGACTGCCCATAGAGAAGGTGGCAAAAGCCAGTTCTCACCCTTTGGGGAATTAAAGCATTGCTGCTGGAATGGCAGAAGCATTCCAAGTCTGAAGAGATGTGAAAACATAAAATAATATTGTTACTATCCCTCCGACCATTCTGCCCAACTTGTCAAGCCAGCTCCACAGCCACTGCACCCTAGTTAACACAGGAAAGGTATGAGCCCAAATAATGTAATTTTGTAAAAAAACAACATAATGACAATCCTGCAGGTTCAGGTACACAACTTCTACGGCCACAGAAGGACTGACAAGATAAATGGTATGTTGCAAAGACAGCAAAATCTTAATTCTGTGAACTGAATGCCAGAAGCAGCTGCCCTGGCAAGAATTACATGTCAACACTGCTAAAACCCATAGGCAAAATCAAACTGCCACAATGAAGTACAGAAGTTTGCAAACAACTTAATGTAGTGAATAAATAAATACAGATACCCCTATGGTTGATACCAGTGTGAAAAATCATCTTAATTTTTCACTAAAGAAACTACAAAAACTACATTCAGTCTTTCAGTGCTAGCTCAATGTCACAGAGTATAGAATAAGCACTTAGAGCTATCTAGCAACAGAGTAAAATTCAGAGTAAAAATAGCATGATGTGTTTACAGACCTACACTTTCTGTCTGCATGGTCATGCCAATCAGCATGTGTGAACAACTAAATGCTCGTGACAAATTTCTCAAAAGTATTCCCTAATAGCCACCCACAGTATTTAGAAAAACATTTTACACATAGAATATCAAGAAAGCAGTTCCTTAGGTAATAGACATAGAAAAGATTTATATTCTAGACACAGATCAACTACTCTGAATCACTAAGCACCTTGATTTGCCAACTCGTTTATGAAAGCATTCAGTTTTAGAAATTCAACAGTAATCTGATGAACTCAGTCTCTGAAAACACAAGAGCCAGTAGAAGGAAACTTCTCAGTTCAACTTGATGAATACTAGCCAGATTTAATGAAAAGAATGCGATCAGATTGCTTGCAGATGTCATGTCTAATTCCCCACTAGATATTAAGGAACACAGGAGCATAAAAATAATCACATGGGGGAAAAAAATTACAAAATTTTGGGAGAAACAGAGGCTTAGACATCAGGCTTTAAGCTTGAAGAAAACACTATTTTACTTGCAACCTTGAAAAAAGTAGAAAATTTGAACCAAATATAGCTGAATTCAAGTTTTCTTAAATCTTCAGATTTTCCAGCATAAGGGAAAATAGTGTGGCAGGCACGGGACCAAGGGAGAAAGCTACTTGACTCACACTCCATGTCAGGGCTCAAGGAACACTGCCTATACTTGTCTACTGGATATTTTTGTGCCTGAATGTATAGTTCTGCTTGATTAGAGGCTGTGAAACCCGAGAGGTCCTGGTGCTTCACTTTCCTTCATGGTATGATGTATTCTCATCCTTGCAGTATACAGGATACATTGCTAGTCCTAGCCCAGATTCTGCTGACTGCAGATGTGGAACCATCTGCTTTAAAGGGATAGGGCCTTGAGATAAGAATTCTCTCATCTGGGGAAATGAGCAAGAACTCTATATAACACATTTAGTTTAAAATCACATCTTTGTGAATCACTAGCAGGATTCCCACTCAACCCAGCTGTTTTACATCAGTTGGAGATCACAGCCCTCCTGCTTCTGAAGAGCCTTCACTTCTTTAGCTAGTTACAGTTCTGCATAAAGCCTTTCTCTCTTTTAAAGCATCAGTTAGTAACAGATTTACTTGCTCATTTTTGGGCTGGAATTTTCAGAACGCAGGTTATGCTTTTGTTACTGGAAACCAGTGAGAGACACTTCATATTATTTTTATCCTCAAATCAAAATTAGTTCCCTATAAGCAACCACCACAGTGACTGCTAACTAGTATTTCTTAAGCAAAACCTAAACAATGTTACTTTATATTGGAGTAGTGCCGTAAGTGCAACATATAAATTATGTCCATTCACCTTCCAAGTTCTTACAGTATACAATGGTACAGAAAACAGTGATCTGTCATGTATTATCCCATTTCAGATTTCATTTCCTTATTTATTGAATCATCTTCAACTGAAGTCTAGTTGTTAAATCAGACTCTACAGTACAATATGTGAAATACTGAAAAAAATCTCCTGCTAAAATAAACTTATGCTAACAGTAAAAGATCAAAAGCATTTATGTAATTAAAAATTACCGAGAATGCATATAAAACAAACTGTGCATTGTGCTTTTAATTAAAAATATTACCCTGTGAATTCAAATGGAAGGCATTAGTAATCAAAGTGATAAGAATTACTGAAGTATCTTTCTGTAAGTTTGAAATTTCTGAGTAAATTAATAAATAAACAAGACTACTAGAAAGAAATGAAAAAGGCAAAAGGCATGTAGATTGAAAAGTTGCAAAGCAGAGGCATTACTTTTATAAGAGAACGAAAAAGCTCAATTTCAAATGAAGAGCTTTCACCAGCATATTGCTACACAGCAGGCTAATAGAAATCTGTAAGAAATTTCTCTTAATGGGGAAAAGATAGGAATACTTTTGGCAATTTTATTTGTGACCATCTCCCTGCAAAAAGGTGCTTCCTCCCAACAGCATAAGATAAGGAAGAAAAACAATAACAAAATGCTCTCCTTGCCCTATGTTTTTCATTTAAAGTCAACAGCAAAGCATTTTTGACTGCTAAACCCAGCATTGGAGCTCAGTATGACAGTTGTGGAGAGGTCTAGAGGCAAGGTATGTGTCACTGCAACTGTAAGAACAGTTTCAGCTAGCTTTAGAATCTAGAAAATTGGAGGATTTATTTTCTGTGGGCAGCCCAGAAGGTTGTAACTGGTGGTTTCACTTGTTTCAGTCTCAAAACTGAAATTAGGAAGCTTTACCTAGCTGAAGAGACTGCTGAGGTGACAGCTCAGAAAGCCACTGGTACATAGGTAACAAAAATCCCACCCATTGCTAACATAAAACAGCTTTAAGGCAAGCTGTCCCCATGTATTTTGACACTGCTTTTGAAACGGCAGCAAAGTCTCACTGGATGAGAACACCTGAACACTCCACTGTGCCCTGGCTTGAGATCAGCTTGACCAGTAAAGACACAACACAAGTTGGCATTAAGCACCTGGAAGTTGGATTTGTCTTGATTCTCCTGATGTGATCGTCTGTGAGTGTCACGCACGTGGTCACGTTGAGAGAGGCAGGTTTTGCTGCACTGCTTCTTAACAGGCTGGCTTCAGTAGCTGCTGCCCATATTCTTTCTCCTCTACCAGCAGACAGAACCAGTGTGTGCTGGAAGACACTGAGCTGACTGCACTAGAGAGTTAATTGCTAGTATAGCTGAACTCCAAAAACATACTGAGATACAGTGAAATACTACAGCTTCATATGGATCACATCTGACCTTTTTAAACAGCATGGCAGCAAGACTCACTTGCAAAACAGAAGAACTATATCCATACACAAGAACATTGAAAATATAACAGGCTTTCTGGAAGCTTCATGGTTGGATTTCCTTCCCTACTGATTATAAATGGCAGCTGACATTTACAGTCCTTTTTGAGAAGCATTCTTACTACCTCTGACAGGTTGGCCAACAGAGAGAATGTGGGACAAGCTGTGACTCTTATACAATGATGGCTTAAAAAAACCCCAAAATTTTCAACATAAAAAAGTATCAATCTGAAAATTATAATCTGTATGATTATTCAAAACATACTCATAACATTTCCATTCAAACACAATACATCACACCTTTAATCACAAAATTACTTCATATGAGGGCTAACACTTTGCTTAAGGTTTTTAACCTTTTGCATGCTAAGAGTCAGCACTATTCTGAAATCATAAAATCACTTGTAAACTGGCAACTTTCTTGTTTTTCTGGCAGTTCTTTCCTGCAACTTTCACTGCATGTAGACAAGAGCAGATGAGACATAATTTATGCTCAGTAATTTTCCATGTGCATCGTTTTCAGCTTTAACTTTTGAAAAACACAGATAAATAACCACAGGTATTCATGTACCCTTTATTTTGCTTTCAGTGGAACATCCCATGCTAATTGCAGATCTAATACTCGCGAGTGTAAATGTAAGAATTAACAACTCTTGGATGGTTTTCTTGTCCTCTTACAATTGAATATTTTGGCTTACAAAATTAAGAGCATACAGTAAATATTCCTCCCATACTTTGTACAAACTACATGATTTCGATATACAAGGATCCTGTTTTTATTATAGTGAAAATATACAACCACATCTATTTACAATTTAAAAAGTACATAAACCACATTTTAAACATTCTGCTACTGGCAGCCACTATTGTTTAGGAGGTAGCTTTAATTAACAAAATGAACTGAAGCCACATTTCCCATCAGGGGTTCTATCAAATAACTTACAATACAAAGATAAAAATCCATTGTATGAACAGTATATACAATTTAATTCTCAAAACACAATCTAGCTTTACATCTTAACAAGAATTTCTCCAGAGTAACTGGGATGGCAGTGGATTTACTCTTGATCTAGTGTATTGTCCAAAAACCTTACATAACTCCTCAATCATGCATTATTAACTTTGTATTGATCATATTTCAAACTAAATATAAAAAATTGATCACTGGTTGTACTTAAATCATTTGGATCTCAGAACCTTTATGCTTTAAAAAGATTGCACTGATTTATGTGAAAATCAGTGACTTTGCACAGTATACTTCACTGTCAATAAAGCAATTGGAAAAATGCTTTCTTTTTTACTTCCAAATTGCCATGCATTTTCCCTCCATTTCCTAAAATCTCAGTCTATCCATAGGTATTACTGGAGTGCTGTAACTTTCAACAGGCTGCAGAGTATTAGCCAGTCTTATTGCAGAGGCATGAGCTGTATACAGTGACAGCTCTGCTAACACCCAGACACATCGACATTCCAATGGTATGACTCAACTGCATAATACTGAAGAAACTTGCTGTGGTTCACCTGAAGTAATGCATCATCACTGGAAAAATCTGTTTAACCCTATTATTCCTGCCAGCTGTTAATATTCTTATTCCAGTAAATCTACAGAATATTGCGGATTACAAGTACTTTACTGCAACAAACTTTTTTTTTTTTAATTGAACATTAGCTAAAATGTGAAACAAACACAGTATTCTGATATTGCTGTCACAGTTACGCATGGGAGAATTAATCCCTTTTTTGGCCCTGCAATAAAATGCATCCTGAGATTCAATGCTGGATATACTCTACAAAGCTAGCAATAGATTTTTTTGCTTAATTATAAAAAAGACACATTTAAAAATAATTTCTATAATATTAAACAGCTATCCTTTATATTGTGCTTTCACAAGGGAAAAAAAAAAAAAATCAACCGAACTTACCTCACCATCAGAAGAAGCAAAGTACAACTGCAATATGATGTGAAATACACCATTAGCATGTAAAAACTGTATAAAAGAAACCACTATTGTGTGAAAAGAGTAAAAATACTGGGTAACAGTTTTGGTTTACCAATTATTTACAGTCAGGGCAATTGATTTATTTAATTATTTAAAACTGTATGGCTCAAGAAGTTACTACCCACTTCCCTTCTTTACAAATGATACTAAATAACGATTACAAAAGTGCTTCCTGCTTGAAAGTTCAAAACAGGCAACGGTCTGCAAAACATCATACTCTTTTATTGGAACAGTTGATGGCAGAAAGCCTTTTCAGTCTTTAATTCTTGGTATGTTGTAGGCATAACGAACCAAAGGGAACCCTCTGCTTTGGTAGAAACACGCACGGCCACAGGCCTGCACTTGGTCCGAGCTGTCTGACACAAAGGAGTCGTCCTCGTCCGCATAGTCAGAGTGGGCTGACTGGGTGCCACAGTCTGACCAGTAGCCATCTGACCTCTGGCAAGGCACCACTGCCAGCGCAGGACAGCTGTGGGATTTTATTAAATGTTTACAGGGCATGGGCTTGGATAAAAGGAGTGATTCGCAACATTCACATAGAGCAATGTTACCCTCCAAGTGGGTGTAAATGCCACAGTCATAGTAAAAATCCTGTGTTGCGCATCCCCCTTGAGCACTGATAGCAATTGCTACTGCTCCATTCTTCCTGGTCAGATGGCGCCTGAGCAACTTCCAGTCTTCCTTGAACTTTGGGTTGAAGAATACGTACAGGACTGGATTCAGGCAAGCAGGCAATGGGAAAAATATCAAAGTAACAGACTTCATGATTTCAGGGCTGATAGAAATTGCAGTGATCAATGGTGCAAATGAGAAAAATGCAACAGGACAGAAAAAGATGCAGTTTGTGAAGATTAGCCAAGCAACATGCTTAATCGTGCTGGACTGTGAGTTTTCAGAGAGATCCTCTTTTTCCAAGTTGCAATAGAGTTTAGTGTAGATAACAGCCATTAGCAAAAATGCTAATGAATTCAGTAGCACTAAAGTTACTGTGAAACCTAACAAAGGTGTTTCTCCAGTGGGAAAGGGCAAGCAAAGGGGTGATGCTGAGTACTCTGCTTTATAAAAAAGTGGTAAGCATCCTGCTACTAGAGCACAAAGGAAAGCAAAAAATGCTGCAATTTGAAACTGTTTTTGGTGATTGCTTTCCCCCTTTTTAAAAAACTCCTTTGCAGAGAAGCTCCGTTCAACAGCTGCCAACATCAGGAAAAAAATGGCACTTTCTGATGAAAAAACTGCAAGAAACCCAGCAATTCTGCAACCACTGCCAGTCTCCCACCATATGCCAAACTCAGCAAATCTTCCCCAAGATACAGCATCCAAGAAAGTTAAAATACCAGTATAAACTCCCATAAATAAGTTAGAGACAGAAATCAGGCTTATAAACAGTTTGGAAGATGGCAATGCAGTACAGGATGCAAATATCGTTAACATGACAAGCAGGTTGAAGAACAAAGCAACCAAAAAAATAAACCAGACAGTAAGGCGAATCATCCAGCTGCCCAATAAATATTCACAAGGCTTAAAAGCACCTAGAAGAAAACAAAAAAACAAACAGAAGGACAACCAGTTTAGGAAAAAATTCTGCCTTAATAAGCAAGACTTTGAAAAGGTCTTAAAAGTGTACTTCTCATTAATTCATGAATAGAATACACAGCTGAACTACTAAATAGGTCAGTTAAAAGCAAACTATTCTGCTGAAATTATTTACTAATTAATTATGCCTGAAATAATAATTACTGCAGTGAATGGTCACTTGAGAACATTTTGCATGAACAAGCTAGCTAAACAAACTTACTTACCTTTTAGCTATTCAAACTAGCTTTTATTAGTGCCACCTAAATACTTTTTTATTTTATGTAGATTTCATATTTCATAAAGAAGGTTGGCAAAAAATATAGAAGTGAATGCTCACAATCCCCTTCTAATGGAAAATAATTCTTTAGAAGGAATATGTTCTCTCAAAAAATTATTCACGAACATGCCTTGTGGAGTAACTTTTGGTTACAATGAAACATCTGTAGAACAGCAGACAAATTCAATTTAATCAGCTTTAACAGGGACAGGCCCTGTCCCCCAGCCTCGCCGCTGAAAAGCACAGTGAGCTTGAAAAGTCATATGAGAAAATTATTTTTTTCTTCTTCTTTTGCCACTTGAAACAGCTTAACAATAAAAAAGTCCAACAAACAAAATAATAGGAGACAAGACAAGGGAAAAAGGTCACTACTATTGCATACCCTTATAATCCCCCTAACTGCTGTTTATTCCATAGAGAAATCCTACTGATTTTAAGTAACAATTAGATGAATTTAACCTCTCCTATACCATTAGGCACTGCTGATTGTCCTAAGCACAATAGCTCAGGATCCCTACCTGCAGGGAGCTGGAGAAAAATGCCAAAATGCAAAGGCTGGAGCTTCTGAGCTGGATTCAGCCTGTGACCCTGGCTCTGCACAGCACATGCCTTTCCTTTAGACAGGGGAAAGGTAAGGACAACCCATCCCTAACATGGGCAGGAACAGAACTGCCAAGAATGACTAAATGTCAGTGCAAAAATCTCCCAAGGCCTAAAGCAACTTCCAGAAATTAATGAACTGACAAGCAAAAAAAAAAAAAAATTGTTTGCTTAAATAATCAAGCTTCATTTCTGGGCATAAAATAATGGAGCCCACTGGATTATCAGGAAATCAGGAGGAAAACCCCTTTTTAGCAGGTATTCCCAAGTAAAACATCAATGACAGAATAATTAACTTTACAATACATTCATGTGACACAATACCTGCTAAGCTGATCGACTTAAAAACAACTTCCTACTTACAAAATTTTACAATGTTAATTCTCCGCTTCCAAAAATCAATTTGAAGACATTTTCCTAGTAGCTGTACTTTAGACAAATGAAAGCCTCCACCCTTTCCTGTCTTCCTCCCAAACTCCAGCTATCCTTTGAGTTTAAAGCTACCCTCCTTTCACACTGATATTTCCAGCCCATGCTGAGAGAGGGCAAAAATTCTTGGTCAGAAGGATGTTTCAGTAAACTCGAGCTATGTGAGCACCACTGTTCAGCAATCCATTCTTTAGGCAAAGTGGAAAGCGAATCTACAGGCTGAGCAGTGATGCAGAACTTATATGGTGGAGTATCCTATGATCAGATGGCAGCATGAAATAGAAACTTGTTAGTATGAGAGGGACTGTTGAAAAACAAGGCAAATTGTGAACTTGTAGACCAAGCTCTTTCTTTTAGACCTAATACAGCATATTTCTGGCATAGACAAAAAGAATGAGCTAAAGACTTTAAAAATTTAACCCATGTAATACACTATCTCAATTCTTATTCTGTAAACAGGAGATCAAAAGCAAATAAGCACCTTGAACAAGTCAACTTTCAGATTATGATTATGTACAATTATATTAATATATTTGACTTTCTGACTACAGGTTTTCTTGGCTGTGATCAAAAAATCCTTGTGATATTATGGATATTAAAGCCAGAGCTAGCTCAAAAGATAAACAGATTTGCATAACATAAAATAGTAGTTAGGAGAAGAGAAGGAAATAAGACTTGGAAAACTCCTGCTCATCTAGAAATAACTTCATTGGAAGCATACTGCATCTGCATGTTCCTGTTTATGCAGACAAAAGGGTACAAGATATACGGAAGGAATCCTCTGGAGAGGCTGTGGCAAAGGCAAGAAAGCAAGAGACACTACAGCAAAGTCCTTTAGGAGCTGAGTGGAACGGTGTACCGAAATTGGCAGTTTCAGTAAGAGAAACAGAAGGGCAGAAACAAAGCTGACTAGAATGAAAATAGTCATTGCAACATCAAAGACTTTCAACACTCCTGGACTGTTCAGGCCTGAATTGGAGTAAATCTGGTATGCCAATAAAACTATTCAATGCACAAGTGTCTTTAGCAGTTTAAGACTGCTACTGTCTACTCCAGCTACTTGTAACATCCCTCTGCTCACAGTTATTGTGGCTATAGCAGGGCTGGGGAACAGATCACATGAATGCTCCTTATCCTCTCTCCTGGAAAGACATCAAGTTTCATTAAAACCACCAATGATAGACAGCAGTTTGAATGAAGCTTTTAAAGCACAGGCTGAACTCTCACTGAAACAGATGAACATATCCTTAGCAAAACTCAGGCAGAATTAGGAGGCAGTGCATTAGCAGATTCCAAATATGAGCATTACAGTTTTCATTATTCTGCTTATGGAAAGAAATTTTGGAATTTTTCCTATCATAGTTCTCCAATGAAGGGCTATGTGTCTAAAGCTGAGTCAAATCTTTGTGATTGCTTATCCAAAACAATATTAACATCAAATCAAGTTTTACCAAAAGCACTGGAGAATTTAATCTTCTGCATACAGAATGACTGTCAGGAATGAAAGATATAATTCTGCACTCAACTCTTTGCATAACACCATGCCTCAAGTTCAGTGTGGCTAAAGCACATTGTAAGATTTACCTGTTGCTGGCGTACAGTGAATAATAGTCTGTCCCAATTCCTCATTTTTCGCATTTCTTATAATATCTGCATTAGCTGTAGAAGTGAAAAACATGTTAGGTGTAGGAAGAAAAATAAGTGAAATGGCAGTGAAGCTGCCTAGGATGGAAGTAGTTCACCAACACCTGAGCCTTTTGACAAGTGAAGTTGTTCTGGTTTGCCACGTAAGGTCAGATGCTCAGCAGAAGTTGCTGCTTACAAGGCTTTGTAACAAAGCAACATCTCTAATCACTGGGGAAAGATCTATGAAGCCTGAAGTAGACAGTGGAAGGACAAGTCCTGTCTGAATAGAAAGGCTGAAACACTGAATACAATAAAATCATGACAGAAGCAATACTTGCCATTTGAGTATTTTTTAATTACTATTTTTTTTCAGATAGGCAAGTCTTAGAGTGTCCAACATATCTTTCACATGTTTAGAAGGAACGTGGTACTGCTGATTTGTAAGCAATTGCTAAGCACTTTCAGAGACTGCTTTTGTATCCCTATGAAGGCTTAATTTTTCATATTCCCCTATTCAAAGGCAACATACACTGTTATTCTAGTCTGGTACAAAACAATACTGCTGGTTAAGTACGATTAAACATTTACCCTTCTCATGATCCATCAAGGCACCTTGATCTTGGTGACTGGAATCTTCAGCATTAGAGTTAAGGTAAGAATCGCAACCCCAAAATGCACAGCACTGATAAGCATATGGTACAGAGAGTGATCTGAAATACAGGCAGAACAACGAAGACCATTAAACTTTATAACCAAAGTTAAGATTACCACCTATTAAAAATATTGAAGTAGCACACTTCAGTGCTAAACTCAAATCTTCTCACGGTGGCTGATAAAAACTATTTCAAATTGGATCGGGTATAACCATTTCTAATGAACTCTTGCACTGAGATAAAGGATAGGTGATGTATACAAGTGAGAAGTACAAAGACGATGTTATGATATTTAGCTCTCTACTATTCTTTCTACTCCATATACAAACCAAATTCTTATCAGGGTTAGTTTGTGGCATTGCTGTATAAATTAAGCTGAAAACTAATTAAGTAAGCTAATAAAAGAGTAACTGTTTTGTAAGAAAGTTAATTCCCAGATGACCACAACCTTGTGTTACATATTTCCTTCTCACTCTTCATTCTGTGATACCAAAATAAGATTTCTATTTTTTGTGTGTTTGGCAGAAATGATACATATTGTTATTCTGGCAGAGAAGAAGTACATCTTCACACAGAGTTCTAAAGAAACCACATAAACAATGAGGGAATAGCAGACCAGAATCTAATTTTTCTCACTCAGGACTACAATATCAACTATCCTGAATTCTCTTCTTGAAAATATTTTGGAGGAACATCAGACTGCTTCTCCTTAATATGCAGAAAGATCTTTATAGGATGGAGAATAGTTCATCACTGTCTGATCCATCTCTCACAAAAGTTAATCATTCAGGTAGAAACCTGTAATTATTTTTATTCTTATCATTTTCCTCCAAGAAAATACATATCAAGCATGGTGATTATGTAATGAGACACCTGTGTGTCTGCTCATGTTTTCCACACTGTGAAAGACAGATGTGCTCAGTTCAGTAACAAATGGAAATCCACCCAAGGCACTACTCTCAAGTCAGATGAAAAAAGTTGCCTGAAAAATGGCGGAGGAAATATATTAAAAATGCCAAGAAAATTATCTGCAACTGGCCTCTATACCAGAATAGTCAGATGCCCTTTATATAGACCAATGCTGAGATACTATAGGACCCAGCAAAGGGCCTGATCATTTGTCATGAGTACTATATACACTGGCTCCTCACATTGCTTGGTACTGCAAGCACTCTGTGGTGTTATTTACCAACATACCGGAGTTTTGCGAAGTTCTTTGCTGCCAAAGCTTCTTTCAACTCAGAATTGCCTGTGAGTTTAAGCTGGTTCAGTCCACTCAATCCTTCAACTGGAACTGAACTGAGCTCATTGAAACTTAGGTCTCTGGAATGTGAATATTAAGACTTGTTACAAAGTAAGTTTGAAGATCCTGTGGCATACATTTCATTAAAGTAGGGAAGGACTTTATCATATGAGGCTGTGGTCTAGAAATGCCTGTCAGTGCAGTAGGCACTCTAAAGAAGTGTGCCCTGCATATATTCAGCTAGCAAGAGCCTTTCTGATTCACAGATATTAAACAAATGATGAACACATCACCTTTAAGCTAGAAATACTTACTATGTCAGCAGTTTAATGATAGAGAGAGGAGGTGAGTGCACAGAACAGCTTACTTACAGGTTAAGAAGAGCTCCAACAGTGATGAAAGCTCCCTTGTGGATCTGATGGATCCGATTTCTGCTGAGGTCCCTGCAATGAATGCCAATGATTATTTTGCCAGTTTCACCAAAGGTAACAGCCATTGTACTGAGGAAAAAAGCCAAGGTGATAAACATATCATGCCTTTATCAGAAAAGCAGAACATACCCTCTCTCTTCCCATTCAGCCAGGTGCAATAGCAGCCAAATTCCTTGGTAATGCAGCTGTATCCTGCTTCACCTCATCGCTGAAGTAGAATCCATCTCCCATTCCTGCTCCCTTTTCCCATTCTTTCTGACACTACCAGCACAACCTGAGCTCCCAAGGCAGAGGCTGGCTCTGGCATCACCTATTCCCAGCATGAAGGTGCCAGGATGACCACTTTGGTGACAACTGCATCTGTAGCAGGACACTTTGGCAGAGATGGGGAAGACAACAAAAGAACAAGCAGAAGAGCATCTGCTTTGCTGGATTTCAAATCCAGCTGCAGCTTTTGCTGGACCATCATGACTTACAACATTCTTCTTAAAATACCTGTCTATTTCTGGATTGTTTTTCCTGCTAACTTAATATAGCTTGAGTTGTAAGGGGAGAGGATAATTTTGTTTACTTATCTACTTCTCCTGAGGCAAACAGATGGGATCTCTCCAACAAATACTATATAATGAAATAATAATGGTTACAATGCAAAATACTGGACCACTGAAAAAATCTCATTTTTCAGACTTCATATTTATAAAAATATTTTTATAGGCTAGAAAAATATAATGGATAATAGAAGGAAAAGGGCTGAAACTGGCTGCTGGCATTTTGCCATCAATCAAATTTTTAACACCAAACCCTGACATCAGTTTAGATGGCAATCAAAAACATGATCTTGTTTTACTCAGCATGCTGTTATATATGGACTTACAGGACACGAAGGGAGGACAGTCCTTGAAAGGTGTCCTCTGCAATTTCATGGATTTGATTATGCTGCAAGGAACTGCAAAGGGAAGAAGCAGAAATAGTACTTTATCAGCTCATTTCAAACAAAGGGATAGTTTGGTGTCTGCTAATGGATGGGTTTAGCCTTATCAATGACACGATTTTACTCATTTTCCTTTGTAAACAGACTGTCAAGTATTTTCCATCAGCTATGTTAATAGAAGCCTGAAGCACTTTCGCGGCACCTCTACCCAATCCCAATTCACAACTCATTTAATTTAGAAGAGACTATTAAGTGTGGACTGAATTATTTTCAAGCTAAAAATAACACTGTGTGAACACTGAAGAGTCATACTGAAATTTAGAACAACTCTCCATTCTGCATGGAGTCTTTTAGGCATATTCTAACCATTCCATTTATGTGCATAGTAATACTACTATGAAATCCAGGATTAAGATGTGTCTTTCATGTCTTTTGTGCCACAGGAATAATTAAGCATTAGCTAATTAAGGAAAGCTCAAATGGTTGAATTCTCTGTCCAGCACACTTCTCATATGAGATCACCATATTATCTCTCTCTGTCCTTAATTTTTGAAAATTAGGATCAAATATGAAGCAAAAAAGTCTTTAGAGATGTGGACTGAGAATACTAAGGAGTTAATAAAAATAAACACTTATTTCTACTTACATTTCTTCCAAGGTGTGGCAGCCCTTAAAACTTGGGAGGTCTTTTATATTATTATAAGACAAGTCCCTTCAAAACAAAAAGTGGGAGAAAGGATGCTTAGCTCAACTCCTTTCTACCTGAAGCATCTCATTACTGGTAACTATTAAATAGGCTTACAGAAAAATAATCCTATTAGTACCATTCTGCTGAAAAACTAAGGGTAGTTTAGATAAAAATCACAGAAGGAATCACAGGTGTGAACTCTACATCTCGGTATACACATATCCTAAAAAAAACATTTAGGACATGCTCCCTGAATTCTGAGAGTTATAATCTAAAAAATTTATCCATCATCTACTTTTTTAGAATAAACTAGGTAAACTGTATGTAAAGCACAAATTTGGTGCCAATTTTGTTTAGTGTGCTGGTAATCGCTTAAGCAAAGCTAGCAAAGCTCAGAATGTTCTGTGAAAACAATGCAGCAAAAACAGACTAGAAACAAGCAAACAATCTTAAAATTTCTATTTGAAAGGCAAATGCCTGTTTGCGAATAAATCCCACCTCATCTTTTCCTCCCCAGTTTTTCTTCTATCAAATAGAATGTATTTTTTCTTCTCCCTTTTTCAGGATTTGCTTTTATTCCACATTTTCCTACATGCATCCTTTGCAAACATGGTTTGTCCCCATTCTCCTAATGGTTTCAGTTACCAGTTTGGGTGTTTCTGCATTAATTTTAACACATCCTCACTGCTTTTTATGTCTAGCCTTTGTATTGCTATCTTCTAACTAATTCTCATCTCCATTTCTTTTGGTTCCTGATGCTCTCTCCTCTGTTCCTGAGCACAGAAAGTCAAAGCACTATAACTAAACTCTTCTTTAACCTCTGAAATTAGACGACTACTGTTGTGTTAAGAATGAACGGTGGCAGAACAAATTTGAAGACTGGTCTCTCAGCACCACCTTACATATCTCTCGTATAATATGAAAGAAATATAAGATATCCCTGCAAAGGGGATTCTGTTTAAGGAATGGAAGGCACTATATCAAATCTGCCAAAAATCTTGATTTGAACAATTAAGAAACCACATTTCCAACTTTGGTAGAACTACTAGGATGAAAAATTCAAAGCAACACTTTAAATTAGATTTAAGTTTCTTTCAAAACATTCTGAAGCATGAAGAGAGGCACAATATGCATACTTACAAAGTTCGAAGCACCTTTTGCTGTTGGCATAAATTAACAGGAATACTGTTTATCTTGGTCCCTGTAAGAGTTCTGTGGGGAAAAAAACCCAACAAACCCACATGTATAAATGCTTGTTTTGTTTATGACAGATGGCATAACAAGGATATATAAGAATAGAATGCTATCAGGGTGCTAGATTCACCAACCAAAATTTTTTCTTGTTTTTGTTTCTTTTCTGGGAAGAGGACAATTTTTCTGTTTTTCATTTCTGGGAGAGGGGGTTAGTATGAATGGCCTTTTTCACAGGCTTTTCTCAGCTTCCCCTGCTACTAAAAAAACCCCAAACCATTAAGTGCAATCCAGGTATCACAGTGAGGGAAATTTTATCATTACATTTATTGACTGGAAGAGAACACACACACAGTTGGTCTCCAGATCCACTAATCATATTTCATTTACTTCACAAGAAGCAAACCCAAGAATTTCTGCAGAAGACACTTACAAGCTCTCCAGATTTATGGTTCCTGTCAAATTAGGAAACCACTGCACCATGCTGGCACCCCGAATGACCCTAAAAAATAAAATCCCCAGGAAAATTAGCTGTGAACCCTTATGAAATTGAATTTTGACATTCAGTCTTATTATCAGGTAGATATTTACACCGAGGAGACATTCTAACATTCTTACTGCTTTTAAATTTTACACTTGAATAATGTGTGAAAGATCATCTTTTCACTGCTTCTTATGCTACTCATTTGCTTAATAAATTATTCTTCCATGAGCAAACAACTGGAATTCATCAAACTCAAGCGAGAGTGCTATGAAAAGTGTAGTTTGTAGTTCAAAGTCTCACTCCATTTTGCTTATTCATCACCCCCAGAAGTGGTATCTTTTAAGAGCATACATGCACTAACCTGCAAAACATTCTCACAATGTACATCCCTGCTCAAAAAACCACCAAGGACATATTGCAGATTGTTTAACTAAGAATCTGAGCATTTGGCCTTGGGTTATGTATCTGATGAAGGTAATTAAAAAAAAAAGTTGCAGAGCATATTTAATAGAGCTTCTTAAGAAACCAGATATTCCCAACAATTACAATATTTATTAACTTACTGAAAAAACCCACTAATGTAAGAGAGAGTCAGAAAATTTATTTATCTTGAGTTCTTAGCCACAACATTTCATACCCATTTATTGTATGGTATTGTTAAGAAGGTACTTACAGGGAATGCAGATCTGACAGATTCTGAAATGCTGAGTTCCCCACAAAAGACAAAGGATTATCATACAAATGTCTGGGAAATGAAAAAATGTTTCAGTGTTTGTTCTTACAGTCACTGTCCATTAAAGGATAAAAATGGATGGATGAAAATTACTTACATTGCTCTTAGAAGGGGGTTTCCTGCAAATGCACCATCAGGAATTACGGAAATGTAGTTACTGTGAAATCCCCTGAAGATGTTAGCAAAGAAAAACCCAACGTTTAAAACTATACTGCCAGGAGATTCAACCAGTAGACAATTTTCATTATATCTACTCAATTCCCAACCCTGCCATAACAAGGACTGTAAATAGGACTAAGTCAATCTGTAGGAATAACTTTGAAGGCATGATTTCTGTCTACTGCACATCAGCTAAACTGAAAATATTTCATTAGAAAGAAATTATTTTGACCAAATGAGATGCTGTATTTTCACTCATCTCTTAAGGAGGGGACAAGGAAAACATTGTCAATGAGTACCTAATCTGCTACTGGAGGCCAAAACCCTCTCATGATTAAGATCTATGCTAATGGTTCTCCTGAATAAATTGCCTGCTTATGTAACTCCAAAATAATTTTCAACACATGCCCTCTCTAGATGATGATTATATTTTCTTTTAATTATAGCTTCATTTAGCGTAACTTAACCTAAATTAGGCTCCTGCACAATGAGACAAGCATTCTTAAATCCAGGATTTTTTTCCCATTTTTATTTATGAAAAGGAGAAAGAAAAGTGAGAATAAAGGGAGAGTAAGTAATACTCACAACTCCTTTAGACTTGGAAGTGCTTTTATGGCTTCAGGGAACTCTACCATGTTATTATAATTTAAATCCCTAGAAGAAACAAAGCAAGAACATTATAAAATTTTTAACCGTAGCCATGAATTGTCAAAATAATTTTTGTTTAAGACAGTGCAATGAAAAAAAAAGAGTTCTCAGAACTCCTTTAACTAGACCATAGAATAACTTCAACTTAGATTTAGTCTTCTGATGTTTTACATGCCTTATAACCAGCTAATAACTTAAGATATTTAATATTACCCAGAGGATTATTCATATTAAGTCAAATATCTCCTTACAGCAAAGCTCACTGTTTTTCAATACCTCACAGATTTTTCTTCAACAGAATTTACACAGAAATGAACTATGATTTCAAAGATTCAAAAGTAAGTAGATACAAATGACTACTCTTTATTATCATCTTACTAAGAATACTTTTTGTCAAGGCTTCATAAAATGAAGCAAATAAGCCTTTATGTAGAACCAATTATAAATACTGATTAGAAGCACAGAAAAACCTCATGACAGATTGATGATGGGGATCTGTTGAATTCTCAGTTAACTTGTCACTATTCTAGCAGTAATGTCAGGACCTCTGCAAGAGGGATTCCTTGTAAATGGCAAAAAACATTTTCAGAGAGTCTTGTATCAGCTGTATCTATTTACACAGCACGTCATCCCTTAGCTAAGGTTTTAAGAGGATGACAAGATGAAGTAAGCAGCATTTCTGGACTCATGCAAGCTTCTCGTGTTAACAGATTTTGTCACTGGCTTGCCCTTGCCCTCCTTCATTAGTTTCACTTATTTAGCATTCTCCAAAGCATTAAAAAAAAAGGCACTGCTGAGGGAGATATCACTTATTGGACATTCACTAAGTGAGCTGAAGGGAAATGGGAAACGTAACCCAAGCAGCTGAAAGCCATTCCTTGCCAGTGAGGCACTTGGGAGGTTTAGGACGAGGAACAGTAGCACAACAGCCCTCTGAGGCCCTCTCAGAAACCTCCTATTGTCATACAACAGCTTTGCCAATGTATCCTATATATATTTAACAAATCAGAAAATCTGAGAAACAAATATTTATCCCTTATCACTCATGGGGCCACTCAAACACTTGTGATCTACCCACCTGACTCAGCAGAATGCTATGCAAAGATACACCAGCTAGACCAGGGCTAGGAACGTTAGAGCCACATTATCCAGCATGACATTTCACCCAGGCTAATATTTACCTGCTTCTCAACACAGTTTATTAGTTTTTGGTGGAGCAGTGCACTGATACCACCCTTCAGGTCCAAAACCTGAGCTGGACCTAAGTGTCAGTGGCATGTGTTGCACAGTGCACATACACCTGATCTGCAAAACTTTCATCATATCAGTATGGCAACCTTGATTAAGCTGAAATTGAGACAAACACTGACCACAAACTATTTTAAGAAACATACTCACAAGGTTTCGAGGTTGTCTAATCCATCAAAACAGTGTTTTCCTATGGTTTTTATTTTATTATTATGAAGATGTCTGAAAAACAAAACCAAAACAAGTGAATGATCTCATATAAGTTAACAAATTAGCATATATTTCTATGAAATCAAGAGAGTTAAATAGTTTAGGAAAAAAAACCATTGCATGGGGTGGATTACGCAGAAGAATATCTTTCACTTCCAGACAGAATATTTCATCCTCATATGGAAAAACAATAGATTGCTTGCAGTCAAGACAAACTATTTTAAATCCTTACTCACTATTCAGAAATGTGATAAAAATATAACATACACACAGAAATCGAACTAATTTTTCATATTATTCCATAGAGATTTTAAGACTACAAAGAAACAGGTTTCAGATAAAACAGATAAATGTTTCTTCTTATTAAGTATCTCTGGAAGCTTGCTCTGATATCCATTGTTTTGAAATATTCATTATATAATGAGATGTCAGAAATCAAATCTTACTACCCATAGCCTATATGACTTTTAGTTTAGGAAAAAGTCTTTATCAAACCTTCAGCAAGTTCTCTAACATACATGGTATCATCTCATGTTGGCAGTATAGGCTGTTACTGACTAGTCAACTGAGCTAAAACATAGCAAAATAACCATTTTCAATGCCACCCTAGCTTTATCAAAACTGTGAGGAGAAAAGCAAAGTGATCTATGAAATACTCACAGAACAACAAGACTTGAAAGGTTTGTAAATGCATAGTCAGGAATGTATGTTATTTTGTTGAGAGCCAGCGTTAAAGCCTGCAGAGAGGGGAGATTGCTGAGCGGATAGATGGGAACTTCTGTCAAACTGTTGTCATCCAACCAAAGGTGACGCAGCTGCACAAGACCCTCAAAACTGTCCTCTGGTATGGCAGTAATATGGTTAGCATCTAAACGCCTGTATTAAAACAAAAAGAATTCACGTAACAAACTCACAAACTACAGATCAGCAAAAATAGCAGCGGAAGTCCTACTCTTCATGAATGTTTATCTTTCACTGAAATAATTCAATACTGCAAAGTTTGATGTTTTAATTGAAAGATGCATGAAAGCCCTTTCAAGGCAAATGAAGAGCCCATAAAATAAAGTTTCATAATAAACTTTTCAAACATTTTTAATAAAGCATTTGAACAAATTCATGCTTATAATCAGCTAATGAAAATGAATTAATAACTATAAGGCATCTCCCACAAAACCCCTAGCTTCTAACACTGCAACAAATCCTTAAAACTGTAGCTTGATAGTGTTATCTAAGACTGCAGAGGCATTTACACATTTGAATGGATTGCCCCTACATCTACCTTGTTTATAGCATCGTATACTGTTGTATGCTTTGTTTTGTGGTAGTGCTATACAGTAACAAAGCAACTACTTTAGAGAAGATTATTAAAAACTGTTTGTGAACAATGTCAGAGTTATGAATTACCCCAACAAATAAAACATCTCAAATAAAACCGATTGCTCTCTTGCAACCTGATCTTTTCTAACATTCTCCACAACAAAATGCAAAATAGTATGTCAGCACTATTAACTATCGTACATCACTGGATTTGCCATCACAGTTTTTCCCTAAATGAATGCCAATTGCAAAATTAGATCTAGTAACTGTCCTGGTTCCAGCTACGACAGGGTTAATTTTTGCAGTAACTAAGAGGGGACAAGGGGACATATCTACGACCCAGAGGTTATTCAATATCCTGGAAAGAAGCAAAACATTCAGAGTCCATGCACCTTAATGGGTCTGAGAAAGCACAGAGCAGAGAGCACTGGGCAATATTTGATGGTCCTCTGACCTAAAGGCTGTCATCTCTAGCTCAACGTACAGCTGAACTTCACTGCAAACAGAGAAGAAGGCACCTTGCACAAATGATTTGAAATGACTGCTGTACCAGCTATGGTGCATTGTGATGCCATGCAGGGAGACAGAACGCATACCCTCCTCCATTAATATGGATGCTCATTAAGATACGAATCAGCACAGCTCTGGAATTACATTAGCACTCTTGGTTTCTAAAGTCATCATCAGATGTGCTCTTGAAAGTCTAGTTGGGTTAGTTTCAGAAGTAATTTCCTCCAGCCATTCATGCTGTCCTTCTCTGGGCAGGCAGTGTGGACCAAGTGATTTTACTGCATTTGTCCCCAGGCAAAGCCACAATAGATCTGGATCCCAACACTTTAAGGACATGCAGAATTCAAAGGGAGAAGACAACCCTGACTAAGAATTAATGCACAAGACAAGTATGATCACAAATTTAACACATTTAATCTTTTTCCTTAAAACAGAGGTTTGCTGTTGTGATGCACATGGTTTGCATATTTCAAATTATTATTAAAAAAAGTCATCAGCTGAATTTCCATGTAATAAAAAGTAAAAAAATACATCCCACTAAGCAACAAATATACTATTACTATTAAGTGAGAACTTACAAAATTGTCTGCAGTCAAAGCTCTCTCCTAAGTAAGTGAGGTGTCATTAGCTCTAAAGCTATACGTCAAGGAGTTAAATCCGATGGTTCATATAGTCATCCCCTTATCATTTGCCCCATGTCTGACAGGTGTGTATGATATTCTATTTGAATGCTCTTAGGCTGAATGGAGACTAGAACATTTCAGAGAAACCAAAGTCTGATGATAATAAAGGAAGAAAAAAAAGAGGCTGGGGGGAGAGAGGAAAAAAGCCTGAGGCTCTTCTTCAGAAAAAAAGCAACTAGAAATTACCACTTTCTTCTCTCCTAAATTTACATAGCTTCCTGAAGATCAAAGAATTATTTCCCAATGGAATAAACATATCTGAGTCTTCTAATTTCTCTCTACCCCTCTCCCCTTTTTTTTTCCTGAATTTTTTTTGTTGGAGGAAGGGGTTGGTTTGAGTTCTTTTAAGAGAAGCAGCATACTCAAGAGACAGGCCATTGTGCCTACTCATCTAGTCCACTTGTACTTCCACTGGCGTCTTGCTAAATTCCATTTATTCTAGGAGACTGGAAAACAAAAGCACACCAAAAAGCCACACATCCTGCTCCTCCTCTCCCATCCTTAAAGAAGGAAGTGAACAGACACATGAGGAAGTTGAACTCAGCCAGGCAGAACAAAGATGGTCATGGAGATGATGTCAGACCCTGAATTTTTAGTCTGCTTTGCCAAGGCCTCTGTCCCCCAGAACAGGTGGATTGAGCACCCATAACCATACTTCAAACTGATGACTGTCCACAGCCATCCAATCTGTTCTATTTATTTGCTCCGGCCCACAGCAGTGAAGATAAGGGGGGAAAGACCACCACCACCACCCACTAACATTGAACAGGGATGTTTGGAAAGTGAAAGAGATATTTTAACTTATTTGGCCTCATACACAATTTTTCGTGTTCCTTCATTTCTCCTAAGAGCCTAATATGCCACGGTTATTTTTTTTTTTCTGGACTGGACTTCTAGAAAGACTGTCTTTTTCCATTAGATTTCAAAGATATGAGATTAAATTTAAATTAGATTAAATTAAAATTAGATTAAATTTAAATTAGATTAAAATTAGAGCTTGCAGCATGTACCTTAATCTTTCAGAAGCTACTCCAATTCCAGCTTTCTTACAGGTACTGGCTTGAGAGAGACCTTTACATTTTAGTCTATAAGTTAAGAGTTCAGTTGTGGAGCTGTCATTGTCACTTTTATCCCTCTCATGTTCCCTCATCACACAAGAACCAACTCCAGAAGAAAAGAGCAGGAAGATGACAGAAACCTAAACGCTCAACATCTCTCGCATCAGTATTTGATATATTGTTAAAACAGGACATAGCAAGGTCTTCAAATAATTGACTCTGCTTTAAGAAAACCAGAACTAGTAAGAACGCCTACCTCAGTTCAAATGATTAGAAGTTCCAAATCTAGCACACACATATAAATGAAATTTTACATACAAATGTACACACACTGCTTAGGGCAGCTGCCCGACAGGCTGCAACCCCTATAGCTACACATGAGAGGCCTCCAGGACCAGCCTCCAGCCTCACTAACTTTCACCTTCGACCACAGGCAGACTTCCAGACTTCAGCGACCAGGAAATTTTAACAGCCTAACTTTTAACTAAATAGCCTAATTAACAGCCTTGTACAGCAGGAATTTACTGCTGATGTTAATAAAAGGCAAATCACTCCCAGCTCTTGTGTTAAACCACTTCTGCTCAATGGCAATCATTAAAGAACATTGCTCTTTAAAGTGCTCCTTCAAAAACTACAAAGAAATCACTCCAGTAACAGTGGAGTAGATTTTTAGGTCTTGAAGTTGAGTACTGATAAGCCTGGTACCTTGGAAATCCTGCTACAATGGAAGGCAATAACCCATGTTAACATAGATACTTTAAAACACTCTTGAGAGTTTGCTCACTGTATCAAGCAGTGGCTCTTTGTGCATTATATGTTGAGAACATCAATACAAGGATTTGCTTTATTCAAGACAAACTTACAGCAGCCCTCAGAAACTAATGATACATGCCAAAGCTATTTCAATCACTAGTACTGACACGCCAGCACATCTGTTTCTTCCATCTAAATGTTAAGATGGTACCAGTCAGAGGTCAGTTTGCTGCAAAGTACTCAGAGAGGATTCAGCTAATTTTGCCTATATGCTATTTAACTTTCACCATCTCATTTAAGATTTTGGTAATTCAATTTCCAAATAATTCCTTGATTTAATTTAAACTTAGCAATTCCTTAAGCAAGCCCAGAAAGTTTAAAAAAAGCCAATGCTACAATAATCCCAGAAATCCCCAAAGTTCACAAAAAAAGTTTGTTTTTGTCTCCCTTTCAAGAAAACCAAAACACCTTCTAAAGGTAAAGCTGGCATAGTAAAATATGTGAAGTATACAAAGCAGTATATTTAAAGTTTTTTCAACACAATCAGATATGCTCAGAAGAGCTCTTATATATTCTTAACTCTAAACATTCAAGGAAGAAAAACATACTCAGTGTATTTAAGTCTGTATTGGTTTTGCAGGTTAAAGAGAAAATGTGTCAATTTTTTTCCATTCCCATTCTGATTAATCCCGTATCTTAACAGACTAAATCTAAGGGCTGATGCCCTTTAACCCCTTAATAACCACAAAGCAGGAAACTAGAAAACCTCTTAAGACAAACCATCAAAAGTCGCTTAGCTGAAAAGACACCTGCCACAGTTAGGGGAGCATACTACCTATAAAACCACTTAAAGCTTCTTAAAACCACTTAAAGCTTCTTAAAACCACTTAAAGCTTCTTAAAACCACTTAAAGCTTCTTAACTTCATCTAGTCATTGCTGTTGAAGAACACCTTCCACAGCCTCCCAGACACTATTGTCCCTACAGACGCGTCTTGTCCTTCCAAACTCTATAATGCAGAATCAAAAAGTTATCAACAGGAGCCCTAAGGCACTCTTTAAGACGCAAATAGCAGAATCAGAACAGAACTGTGTATTTTTTGATATAAGATTATGTTTGCATTGTTCTCTCCAAATTCCGGAATCTTCCCCTCTGACACATTTTGCATTTATGGTTTACGTTACATCAGCAACGTGAACTATGGCGTAAAATTGGGCAGTTTCATTGCCAGCAGAATGTTTCTAGATTTGACTTTTTAAACAAATACAGGTATTAACTTGATCTGTACAAAATACAAAAAAGCTAGAAAAGTAAGACTGTAGCTGATACGTGCTAAATGTGCACATTTTAAATGTGTCCTGACTGAAAAATGCTTCCATTCTGTGTCCTCATGCTTTTGCCACACATTTCTACCCCGCAAAGCATGATTCTGCTCACATTCCTTTCAGTTCTACATGAGGACCCTGTTGCAGTCAGGTAGATAAATTATAAAAAAGGGCTCATAAAATCAGGCCTTGCTCTCTGCTAAATTAATAGCTGGCTTGTCACTTCTATGTGCAGCTAAGTAACTTGCCTGCTCCCATCTGAAAGTAATCTTGAGCATGAAAACAATTAACCCAACAAGCTATTCTGGTAAGAGAACTGTTTGCACCTGCAATAAACAAGAAATCTGTCTCATGGGAATCAGTGGACAAAATATGTAAACTAACCAAGAATAGAGAAATTTGATAGACAAGTAAAATACCTTTTACTAACCAATGGAGTAATTGGCAAGAAAACCATTAACCAATTAGAGTCGCACACGAGGTCTGTAGATGCTGTATAAAATAAGTTGTGTGAATAAATAATTGGCTCTTCCTGCATGAAGAAAACGGAATCTCAGCTGATTTATTACAATAGGACCCTAGTCTTTCCTAACTGGGCCAAGATGATTCCCACTCCCAGAAAATATTATCCCATCCCAGTTCAGCACATTCATGCCTCCTGCCTTATCCTGCCTCGAGTCTGCTCCAGCCTCATAAGTTAGGAGCAGACTGAAAAACTGGTTATGATCCTGCTGCGAGCAGATCGGGCTGTTCAGGGAGCCAGAACTGCCACCAGGTACTGCAGAAAATGACTGCTGATCACATGCATGAAGACACCTGTGCAGCTCAGATGAACACCCACGCAACAAGAAAGACGGGAGCTATCACAGTTGAGTACTGCACTGGCATGATCCCAAATCCCACAGTTTGGGAATCTGGCAGAATAGCTAGGCTGCAGTGCTCTGAACTGTTCCTGCAGAATGCTCTAATATTCCCTGCATGTGGACAAGTGTGCACATGTGCTGGGACAGTAGAACTACAATTATAATAAACCATACCCAATACATCAGCAGATATTGACAGGCTTTCAAAAGACACCTTTCAAAAGATGCCAAATGCACAGTGGCAATTAGGTTTGTGGGTTTATTATTCAAGTGGAATAAAGTTTTCCTTTGTAAAGCATCTGAAAGTCTTTGTTTAAATAGTGTAGTTCCAATATTTGTCACACACTGGGAATTGTACTAGAATATTCCTACTAGTCCTAAGTAGCTGGGTTTCTGTGGTCAGTCAGAGCAAGCCTAAAAATTGCTGCAGTTGACAGACCCATTTTACAAATCCCCAGATTCTGGGTCAAAGCTCAGAATAAATAGTGTTACCAAAATAAGTCATCACAGTCAAATACATCAAGGCACTTAAAGGAGTGACTTCCTTTAATGGCTTCTGGGTCATTCTCAGGAAGCAGCTTCACACACTGCTGAGCAGCACACTGCTCTGCTGCTGTACCTCTTGCTCTCTGGATGACCCTCGGGTTGCCCATAAACCTCACCAATACCATTTCCAGATCTAAAATACAAAGCATACTACTTCATAGCTTCGTAAGAAAAGAAACATCCTGTTGATGCTTTGCAGTAATCAAAATGCATCAAGAATATTGTTTACACTTGTGAAGCTCTTTGTCAAGTTTTTCTGCTACTAAAAGAGGCAAGCACAAGCTGGACAACCAGTGGCTTCCCCCTCGGTAGAGCTGTCCCACAGTCAGACCTATCACAGCATCTTGCAATGTGAGCATACATCCTGCCAGATAAACTTTTCTGGGGCGCTACACAGCAAGCTTCCACCCAAGAAAACTCCTTAATTTTGCTAAATTTCACCTCCATATAAAGAACCCAATTCTAAATCTCTTTTGGAGGCCAGAGCTGGGAACATATTCAATGCAAACAGAAAAGAAAGATTTGTCATTTAGTATTCTGTACCAGGCTGGCTACTCATCAGCTGTAATATAAACACTACAGATCATGAGGCACCTATAACCATCTTTATTTCCACCTTGGTATGTTTACTGAGTTTGTTAATACATACCACATACCTATGAAGCTAAAAACTGGAACACATTAACACAGAAAACAGTTGCAAAGGTGTTTCAAATGAAATTATTATCAATATACTATGAAGTTTTATGAGGAAGTAATTTGTGCCTTCACCAAGAAAAAAATACCCTTGAACAACACTTCAGAGTAAACTGGGAAACTGCCAAAAGAGAGACAGTTCAGTAATGTTTAAACTTGCAGGTTTGGGATGGAGATTGTATAAAAGAGTAGAAGCAGATTTTCTAACATATATTCTGCAATGAGTTATTTGTTTTAAAAGAAGCTCACAGCACCTTGGGAGTTTTGAATTCACAAAAATTCCTTAGGGAGTGGAATAAATAACTTTTTTCCTTTTTTCTTAATACAATAAAGTAGGATGCTGACACTTGTGTTTCCATGTTCAGACACCAAATTCAGAGGATTGTTCTTATATTCCTTTGCCAGAAGGTGCTATCTGCATTACTAGGGGATATGCATAAGCAGTGTAATTATGAATGAGTAACGCTAACAAACTTTTCCTGAAATTCATTAACATCACAGAAATGCATTCTGGTGAAGTAAACAAATTGCACAGAAAAAAATGCTTTTCATCTCCCACTACACTTGCCTCAAAACTCAATTTATTCTCAAATTCCTGCCCATTCTAACAAATTACAGTGGTCTTGCAATGTAGACGGATATTCTCAGGAAGAGAGAGGGACAAACCAAAGGCTGAGTCACATCAGTGCATGGAAGAAAGAAAAAACAAAAAAGCCCATGACAATATCTTCCTGAGCTTGCCAGATTAGTTCAATTGGTTAGAGCACGGTGCTACTAACACCAAGGTCATGGGTTCAATCCCTGTGCGGACCACTCACTAGAGAGCTGGATTCAGTGATCCTTCCAACTCAGAACTGTCTGTGATTCTGATACCAGTGACTTCCAGACTGGATTTGCCCACCATATTTCCAACAGTTATCTGGAAATCTTAATTTGGTTTTCCTCAGAAAAAGAAGTAACAAGCAGCTTGCTACTACTACTTACTAAACTAATTTCCTCCTTTTTCACTATCCTAAAATTGGTATAGCTCATCATTTGCCCTTGAACAATGAAACTCTTAGAAAGGAAAATCTCACCACATTTTAAATTGTTACTATTATAACTTAATTGTAAGGATGCTTTGGTTAAGTGATTATAACGATGACATTGCACAATCTTACATAATCATCCTACTATTTTTTTCAAAACTAAAATGTTTGCTTTTTCAAAAACAGCTCTAACATAGTCATCTTTCCAAAAATATTAAAGAACACGATGAATTTTTTAAAAATTATAGATGATGGCTTAGTTTATACATTATTTTTCTCTTCAATTTTATTCCCTTTCGCACATAAAATTTTCATCAAATTATCATCTCCAGCAACTGGAGATTTAATATTTTAAACTTTAATTAGGGAACAAGCATTATTCTAAATAGGTATAGAAAAGAATGTTCACGGAAAATGAAATGGATGATTTGTAGACAAACATTTTTACTAAAGCAGTTTCTCTTTCTGGCATCAAAGAAATGCTGGAAGCCAGGCAGATGTTTTTGTTTTGTTTTAAATTATTACTAAAGGTTTATTCGTATCATACAATTTGAAGGGCTTTTATTACAATGCATAGTATTTGCACCAAGACCGAGGTATTTTCTCTTCTATGCACATGCTAAAACAAGAGTGAAATGTGGACGTTGAATTCACTACCTAATGGAATATCCAAGCAGCTACAAGAAGTAGGGGCAAGATCCAAGCTTAAGGAATGCCAAAAAATACCTTTGCAAAAGTTGTGCAATAGTTTGCAAATCCATTTTGCAAAACTTTTTTTTTTTTTTTTTTTTAAATCCATAATTTGAAAGAAACAGGGTCTTGGGCCAGAAACCTGAACTTTGGCACAGAGAGAATAGATAATTTACACTCTCTTTTCTCCTCTCTCTCTCTGAAGGCAAGCCGGAAGGAGGAAAAATTTTGCAGCCCCTCCCATCTCCTCCTCCTCACAGTGATAGGCATCTACCACCTAGAGAGCTGTAACTAACTATTAAGGTCTGATTAAAATGCTTTATAAAATATAATAAGCCATGAGATAGTATAAACACATATTAAATACCTTATGTGCAACTAGCAATAATTGCTGAGGTATTCGTAACTGTCTGTGAGATTTCAACACCTTCCCATAAAACCAATACTATGCATGTCTCAAGCAATACTTCTTCCCAGAAATCCCTTTTCCTGCTCTGGATACAAAGGACTTGGGCATCATTCTTTTCTGCACAACATTTAAGAATTGCTTAAATACCTTAGGATATGCAAGAGGGTTTAGAGTTTAACTACACCACCCCTGCATTCATACAGCAATCTTGCACCTGGTGTTTGAGTTTTGAAGGAGTTTACATTTGGGTCACTCCACCAAAGATGACAAATAAAATTCCTCGTGAATTTTAATTGTGAAACTTTGTTCCAGTTGCAATTGCACTTGCAGAAACTCCAGGTCCATTATTACACATACATTATTATACTTCATAACTCTATAGAATGAAGCAAAGGTGTACAGTGACTGAAAATGGAACTTGGAGAAAATCCAAAACCAAAGTAAGGCAACTTACAAGGACTGCAAGCCGCTTAATCCTCTGATGGCCTCATTAGGTACAGTCTTCAGCTGATTGTTCTGTAGGGTTCTGTAAAAATCTACTGTGTTAATAAAGTAGAATTTGACAATCATCTTTATCAAGGTAGAGGTAACAGAAAAGCCCATAGTCCTGTTATGGTTTCCCAGATTTCTAGGGTATGCAAATGCATGTAGAATTATCAAGACCAGATAGCCAAAGGCAACAATGAAACAAGAAAACGGTATATTTCAGTTTTATTTACAACTCATTCATCAACAACATTAATTTGCAGAGAACAAGCTCTGACACAATATGCTGAAATTCCCCTGGGAACTCACTGAAGAGGTTAAACAACTTAACACTAGGACAAATTGGCTGCAAGAGGTGATATTTTATAGCTTTCTTGTGGAATTATACATGCTGGAAAACACACAAACCCCTAATTTTTACTGAAGCCGCATCAATACACAATGCATTAACAATCAAATTGAAAAAGTGTACTCACAACAAAGCACCATTTGAATTAAGCTATACTGTTGTGGGTTTCTTCAAAATTCTCTTATAGGACAATGTGTGTCATGTGAGTTCTTTTATAAAGAGAATGTAAATAGTCTTATAAAATCTTACTCAATTTTGGTGCATACTGGAGTAAAAATTCAAGTAGACAAATCAACTGTTAATTAAGACACAGACCACATTTTTCCAAAAACTGCTAGAATTTCAGGCACCTCCGGTGTTAGTATTGCAATGGATATGCCTTCAAGAGCCTTGACACTTTGCATTCAATTTACAAAATATCATATTAAATAGTATTGCAAATGGACAGTTCTCTAATCTGTACCCTGGTAATAGTATCTGTTTTTTTCTTTAAAACCTCAAGGTCTGCTATTTTTAAAAAAGTATTTATTTAATTAACTACCTATTACCCTGCTAGCATTTGGAAGTATTTACATCAGAGATGCTACAGTTTTCAAACAGAGTTTTTTAAAACCTTAAACAACTGAAAGCTTTTTTTTATCCTTAGCTATGGAAAAACAACTGCCATAAAAATTCTTATCTCAGAAAGAAAAACAAAAGGTTTTTTTAATAGTAAGACATTTTCACCTACACAAGCATCAAACTACAGCAATTTTTTCTACTGCCAGTAGGGAATAATTAAAACAGCATATTAAATCTATTAAGTAACAGTACTACCTGATAATGTCAGGGCACCTGACAGAGTATGCTGAAGGGGTGGAGAACAACAAAAGCTTGTATTTCTTTTTTAGGATTTTTCCTCTGATTCTTCTGCTACAAAATATACTTCAGAAATAAAGAAGTGTTCTAATAAAATGCAATAATTATAGTTTAGTCAAGTTCCTCTTGCCATCTTAACCACATCCAGCAGGCTTTGTCAAGAAAAAAAAAGTAGGAGAGCTATACTTTAGGAGGACAGAGGGCAAAAAATTTCATCCAGCCTACCAGTAAACAGTCTGGCTATGCACTAAGAAAGCATACAACTAGCTATGAAACTCTCAAACCCAATTACTTACAGAACTTTGAGTTCTTTCAACCCGGACAAGGCCTTTGGATGGATAAAAGTAAGGTCATTGCCAGCCAGTCGCCTGGAAAAAAATTGCAATAGTAATTTCAGTCACAAAATACAGTACTTCTGCAACCATCTAACAAGGAAAATCACTCCTGTATCAAATCCTGCAAGCGATTATGCTATATTCACAATCTTCCAAGTCTGTAATATTTATTTTACTTATATCACATTTTTAACAATGAGGATGCATCATTCAGTCTTGTGGATATTCTTTTGCAAACATGCTAGAAAAAATCCACCCTAGAATGATGAAGAACCTTCTTAGGGCACTAGGTTTGAAAGTGCATTTACCAACACAATCCTCTGGCTTTCAGCACTGCTTCACTGAAACACATGTTCTGGTACCCACATGTTTTTAATATATACAGCAGTTTCTCAAGAAAGTATGAAGTTAAAAACAGCTAGATGCTACAGCAAAGCAGCAGAAGTCTTTACGAGAATATGAAATCCCAAATATGAAAACAATATTCACAAGCTAGTGGTATGTTCACCCAGTGCTGACAGTTGACAGGACACATGCTGAATATGACCAAGACATAATATTGGTAATATTTCATCTTTTTGGTCAGCTACTTGGAAGAACTTTTCAAGAAAGGGAACTCTTTCGGGGCAGGGAAAAATGGAATAGGATTCTCAGCCATACACACACTCTCAAAATGTGGATGGTTTCAAATTTGGACTGCTAGACATTAACACAAAGTAAATTATGAAAATCACCATGATATTAAAAGTAATAAAGACAGTAGATGCTGCAGAATACAAAGCAGGAAAGCAGAAACAGTAGTCAAAACAGCTGCTTCCAAACAACTCATCCTCCCTTCCCCCACTCTTTCTTTTTTTTTTTTCAATGTTTTACCTCTCCCTGACCAGCAGATCCCATGCAGTCCAGCCTTGGTTGAGCTGCTAATAGCTGTATTTTATCAAGGGTAAAGACAATAATGCAAAACACCTGGCAATCCATAACTGACAAAAGATGCAAAAGTTTCAGCCAAAGTATTTGCTTTTAGACTTGGGTTTCATATCCAAGCTAACCAAAAGGAACGTTGAATAAGGTTGTGCAATGAAATCATCTGTGGAAATACTATGTACAATCCAGTACGTGTTAATAATTAAAAAACAATCAATGTGCTTTAACAAAGGTTACAGAATATCAAAATCCACCTCCGCTGTTACAAGGCACTGTGAAGCAAGCCAGACACAGTAAAGGGAAATTATTATTTCAAAGAGGCATCAAAAGAAATAACAAGAGCAACATCTAAAGTATCAGCCTGCCAGAACACAGCAATGTTATTACATTTTTATCTTCTTCTCTAACTACATAAAAGAGACTACCAAAGCACTTAATGCTTACATAAATCTGCTTGCAACAGAATTAGTGACTTAATAAAATACTGCCTGATAGAGAGGATACTAGTTATCTTTATTAAATCCATTTCTCAAATGCAGATGGTTATATTTATAAACCAAGGGAGAAGAGGACAAGAACACCTTCATGAACAAGAAGATGACAGAAGATCCTACTTGTTCTTAGAAAACTGTGCTCCTCCGGCTTGTTAAGGCAGCTGTTGGCTTTCAGTCCTGGTATTTTCACCCCCCCCCCCCCCCCAATTGCTATAGGTCTGACATCACTACAAGCATGTTTAAAAAAAACCCCACATCTGCTAACTGCTGAGAAAAGTTTGTCTGCACGGCTTGAGTATAATCAAACAGCTCTGAAACTAGAAGAAAAATGAGAAGAATCTATGTATGCTTATTCTTGAAATCTCCTGTCTGCAAGCAACCTCAGAATTTCAGAGCTGGGACACAACTTTTCAAACACCTAGAATTTTTAACATTAATAGAAGTTTCCAGAGGGCAACTAAACATTCCCCTAAAATTCATTTTGTTGTCATTAGCTGTCTAAATCAACTTGATTAACTTATCTGGGAGGATGTGGAGGGAGGTTTGCAGTATTTCACATCTTTCTTTCTAATAATTTCTTAAGAAGTTCACTGTAAACAGAAAGAAGTACTGATGAAGTGCTGGGTCTCTGCAGCAGAGAGCCAGTAATCTGCAAAACATGTTTATGTTAAAATGTGTTTGAAACAGCGTAATACAAATCCTTAAATCAAACAAAATTCAGCTGAGGCTGTAGCACCTAATCATTTTGCATACAAACATTACTATGATTACATATTACACAATTCAATGAGTGGCAGCCCTAGTAAATGTGTCAGGCAGCTCTGGCTGCAGCTCAGCCAAGGCTGCCCATTAATCTGGTGTGTGTGAGGCTTGTCAGGCATCTGTTCCCTCTCCCAAACAGACTGGGGATTATTACTTCAGCTTTAAAAAAGCTAAACTAAGCACAGTTGAATAGTATCCCTCAACCTGAATGTCACTAACAACACCTAAAGAGCACTGGAAACAAATTACAGCTGAGCCAGAGCAAGACTTGTCTGACTTCAAACAGTAGGACTTTGCTTCCCTCAAGGCAGCTCCTGCTTCTTCAGCCTTTTTCCAACCAACAGAAAAAACCCAACCCTTGCGATCAATTACATTTCCATTTCTCCACTATCTGGCAATGTTCCAGGAAGTGTGGAAAGGCTTTGCTAATCAGTTTGCCAAATATACATTTATTGTTCACATCCTAGCCTTGGGAGGTTCCAGCTGCAGCTCTTAAGCAGGCAAAGATCAGTATATCACACATTGCTCTCTACACTTTTCCCATGCTGCAGCTGGAAGTATGGAAATGTTTCTCTTTACATAAACAGGTTCATTTAAAAGAGACAGTTGAAAATTTGATAGCACACATACAGCATTATAAATTAGGATGTAATTGAAATCATCCAGTCAGGTTTTCCACGTTACCTTCTTTCAGCAAGTCTTAAAAGTAATTGTTATCATATAATTTTAAAGCACCTCTGTTTCTCTCTCTCTCTCACACACATGGTAAACGGGCTAAGGGAAATCACAGTTTTACCAAGGCCAAAACTCTAACACAACAGAAAAGACACAACTTTCATCTCCTGGCAGCAAGACTCATTATCCTGCTTGAGAGCAGCTCTGAAAATTTCTGCTCTATGGTGGGACAACTTCACATTGCCACAAAGCAGCACCTTAAGGCAGCCCTACCTTTACACTGTCAATGGCTGAGCACCTATCCTTCCCTTCATTCCTAGTGGAAATGGTTACAGAGACCTAGTCTGAAAGTCCATCTGCTGCCACTGAACCATGGTACATCACCATTAATTAGAGCTCTTTCTCCAAAAGGCAGTGGGCTGCAAAACAGATTCACCCACAAAGACAGTGAAAATTTAATTAAACAGACAACTGTAAAGTGTCCTGCCATGCTGTAAGGCCACAAAAAACTTTATTTGCTATCTCTTACTTCTCAAGGCACAAACACAGCAGCAGGCACCATCTGAAGTGGGACGTAAATGTGCATCACACTGACCATGAGTTTTTCTGCTAACTCAATCCAGACTCCCCTTGTTTGGAGACTCTGCCAAGGACTGCAGGTATCTGGAATTAGTGCATCTGAGTTAAACCTTGGAGGTTGCTCCAGTGGAGTCATAGCTGTAATGTAGGGCCACAGGAGGTATCTCTCCTGTAATTGCTTAGCATTCAATGTTGTCGTCTTCTATTTTTACTTTAAAGATAAATATTAAGTGTTTTAATGGTAAATTTGGACAAACTCAAATTTACAGACTCAATTTCAGCCTAGCAGGATAACAGAGTAGGACACATGGAGAATAAAATACTTCTACTAGCCTGTCATACAGAGGTGAGCAATACTCTGTAATCATTATTTAAAGTGACACAGTAAATAATCTCCAGATGTGGAGGACACCTTACTGTTATTACAGACATCAGGATACAATGTAGTTAAGACTAGCATTTCATGGTGTCTGATTCCCAGAGTACACAGTTTAGGTTGACTGTTAGCTTTTTTTGACCTGGAATAAAAACAAATATTTCAACAGAATCATCTAGAATTTTACTTTTATATAAGAAAGGCAGGAAAAAGAACTTTATAGGAGTCTGGTTACTATTTCTGTGCCAGGACATCTGCCAAGGCTAATTAGCCAAGAACACCTCTGTACTAACAAAATATACAAGAATACAAACATGCAAGCAGAGGGAAGGAAAGGAGGGAAAAGAATTATATCACCATGTCTTCTCATGGTAACATATAGCATCACAGTATGAAACTATGATGATAGCATATACTCAATTACTTTCTCAGAGGATAAGGCGTTTACCTTCAACATACAGGATTTATTTCTTCTCCTTTTTTTCCTAAGGTTTTCATAGAGCTCCTATGACAACTCTTGAGACCCCAGCCTTGAACTGGCTACCTAATCACTCACATACATCTTTTATTCCACACTCCAATTTCTGAAACCGAAAGGAGGAGGGAGGACTGCATGGTACAAGCACCATCTGGAGACCTGTACTTGGAGAGACACAGCTTAAGAGCTTCTCAAGTTACTGCTCAGCCTCCAGAAGTTTCTTATCTGGTTTATACCTTGAGACAGCCCCAACCTGGCAGCATAATAAGGCTTTAAGACTGGTCTTGAAGTGTAACACTGGAAAGCCCAGCCTCCAGGCCATTTGGCTAAACCGGCTTCTATGTTTGTGCATGTGAGCAGAACACTGAAACTCAAAAAAACTGACAGATAAGGAGAAAGTTTTGTTGTCCTCTAAAAGTACTTGCAGCAGAATAACCAGTCCTGGAACTGTCAACTTTGGAAATTAACATGTAAAAACAGAAACTGGAAATAAAAAACAAACTTTCTCATCTTCTAAAAAACAATGGAATTTACTCAAACTACTAGCATCTATCCCCACAAACAGGAAAAAACATGCAGCTGTCAAGCAGAGTAAGAACCTTCTAAGCTACAGAAATATTCTTGTATCAGCATGACTAAAACTCATCCAGAATCAAATTGATTTAGGACTCACAGAGATAAGAAAACACTAATTAAACACAGGTTGGCCAACATGTTTTGAAACATCATTTAGCATTTCATGCAGACCAAGTAATTGATGTTTAAAAATATCTTAGCTGACTGTGGTTAATTCTACTTGGGAGTCTTTGCCTAAAGGTTTGTCTTGACTAGAATTTGAAGGTGCAAGTTACAACACGCTGATGACTTTCTAAAGCTCCAGTGCACACAAGGCAATAACACGAGCTGGCTGGTCAAGTTGTTAGGCTTTTAACTTGCTACCACACGAGAAACTTACCCCTTGCATTTTTTTCATTAAAGTTTTACCTCTTGGAATTCAGGCTGGATAACTAAGGAAATCACCTCCTCCAGCTGTTCAGATATTCAGAGCTGGAAGATCGATGAAAGGCACTCATTGGCTTCCAACCCTATGTCATATTGCTATTTTTGAGGAACCAACAGCTGGTATCTACATTGGCTACCTTTGTAAAAAAGGAGCTGAAGAAAGATCTCTGCCTGTTCCTCAGAGTCTGCTGGTGGGGCTGAACGGACATATATGGGGCAGTAATGTCTCCAATTGTGCCAGCCTGTTTTGCAAGAGGATGTTTAACCACAGTTTTAGTTATCATATGTTAACACAAGGCATCAGGACAACATGAAGATTCATTCTTACCTCACCTTTTCTACTCAAAACAAGTCCTTCATCTCCAGTTTCTAACTATAAACCTTGGGATTTTTCACATATGTGAAAGAGAAAAGAATTGCACCATCTCATCAAGATTTGCATATTGCCTTGAAAATTCTGCTCTTAAAAGATCTAGCATGAAGGACAATGCAAGTCTTTCCATCAAGTGTTCCACAGCCAGGTGAGGAAAGACACAGCATCCTAAACCAACAGCCCAACCTTGGCATAACTCCAAGACATGTTTTATTCATAAAACTCAGGTAATAAAAAATACATGATACTCCCTCTCCCTGCCCAAGGATAATACAACTTGGTGCTGATGGAGAAATTAGGAGGAAGTGTACCATCTAAATTACACACTGAAACAGATACTACGAAAACAAGCAGCTGTGGTATTTCAGCCAGGTGGCCATCTCCAGCTGCAGTCAAGAGGGAAAATAGCTCTAGACATCTCCCTTGCAGATAGTTCCTGATTACAACCTTATGTTCCTAAACTATACTCTGTCAATTAAAAGCCAAGATCAGAGACTTTGGCCAGGGAAGGGAAGCGAGGAGATATTTAAGCAAGACCTCTTAAGACTTGTAATCAACATGGATATAATTAAAGTCAAGCAAATACTCAGCCACACTATTTATTTTCTTGCAAAAATTAGTTGCACATGTGTGGTCTCTTGCTCACTGTTTATTCATGCCTCAAAAAGCAGATTAACATTGTGTTTCAGAAAAGAGAAAACTTTTACTGATCTAACGCTTCATTTTATTACTTTTATCTCCCCAGCCATTTTCAACCACCCATTAAATAAGAAGGTTTTGCCCTTGCTGGATAAAATGAACAGTATCTGAAGTGTCACAGGAGACAGACTATTTCATATCACTTATGAGCAAAAAACAAAAACATAACAACAGATCTTGGTATCAGTGCACATCTGGAAGTTAATCGAGCACTTGTATCTGTTGGTGCTTTCAGGAAGGATTATTTTCATTGCAGTATTACTGGGTGTGATCTGGCTTTTTATACCCAACAGTCAGAGTGGAGAGCACCCTCTCTAACCCTTGCTGGAGAAGGTCAGGGCCCTACCCTAAGGATGACCGGCTGGGAAATTACCTGTGCTCTCCTTCGGACAATCACATCCTTCTGTCACAATTAACCTACAGACAGACATGGAACAGACTGCAGTCCTCTGCTTCTCACATGGACCAGCAGCCAGACAGCTAAAAGCTTATCATCTAAATTTTGCCCATGAGTGCAGGGCAAATAAGATGACAACATTCTAAAGGGTTAAGAGTGGCAATCAAAACAAGCTTAAAAGGTCATTAAGTCTAAGATATTTCTGCTTTATTGGAGTGATTCAAGTTTCTGCAGACAAACTGGAAAACTGGCCAAGAAAAATAATTTTGATTTTGCCTTCCTCAGTAAGAGACTGCCTTTTAAATTAATCTAGCAGATCATTCACAAATAGAGTGTAAAATCCTTCAAACTACTTCAGATAACTTTACATATTGGAAGGGACTGCCACCTTTTTAAAAGGCCATCAAAACATAACACAACATGGATATTCCAGCTAAAAATTCACACTGGAAAATGGTTTCTACTTTCTAAAAACACTGCATTATCTTGTTATATTTTCTTCTTTTAGTTTTCTATAAATACTTTAGGAGTGGTTAGAAAATCATGGCCAAGTTGTTCAAGAATTTTTAGTTTCCATATCATGTTTAAGGATGTAGCATATTTACGTTAGCATTTTCTGAAGAATACACATCATTAACTGCTAAGGCAAAATCCTTGGTGGTCTGCTTCTCCCTGGCTCTGACCATTGCCATTTCAATAGTTTGCAAATTACTTCCAGATGGGTATCAGTTACACAGACATGGAGAATTTTTATAACATTTATAAATAGTGCTAGAATCCTGCTGACACACGGTATGTGTGCTATATAGTAACATGCATGATGAGGTTGTGAATGAGGGTACACAGAGCATCCAACCCAATGGTTGGATTCTGCCCATGGACAAGTCAAAATCCCTTTGCTTGTACCTGTGAGTAATACTCTGATAGGATATTAACTCAAAGTTAAAAAATCCCTGATTATTCCTGCAAATTTGATTCTTTGCTGGAGAGTCAGTTGTGCAAACATGGCCATTTAATGCCGTTTCAGATGTCCTCTTCCAGCTGGTCCCAAAATTGCCATTCACAGCACCCACTGGTTTCCCATCTATGTCAGACCTGTCAGTCTGGTGCAGGTGTCCTGGATGATCCAGAACATCTAAAAACAGCCTGGGATGCATAACTGAAGCACCCAAGTTGCTTCCTCTTTGTTGGCACAGAAGGCACTTGTGAATTGAGCAGCCAGCTTTTCCAAATCTGGTACTCTGCTTCTTCCACTACTGTTCATTTAGGATTTGGAAGATGATCCTCTGAAGTCTCTGCAGACTATTAAATAATTAATTTCATTGAAGAAATTACAACCCCCATTTCAAATGGCTCCTACTGCACTTTTTTATCTCAGCCTCTTCAACTCAGTTGCTAAACAATACATTCTAATTGTCTCCCACTTCCATTCAATTAAATTCTATGATATTATTTTGCAACACTAATTAGCAAACTCTGCCAAGGGCTAATCAAACACAGTATTTGACAATGGCAGGGCTATGGCATGGTATGAAGATTAAGGTGGATGGGGCTGCCTCCTTGATGGAGACCCACTAGACTGCATGCGGCTGTGGGTACCTGCATTCCCATTAGCTTGCAGGATTTCCATTTTCTTTAGTGTAATTCTTGGGAGAACTTCTCAATGAAAAGTCACTTCTAGCACAGATTCCAACACCATCTTTAAGTCTTTTCTTTAAATTACTTTTCTTTGGCATGGACACTAACTCCCAGTTTTGCATGCTGAAAAACCAACTTTACAAGGGCTCAGCAGTCAGAATTTGGATCTGTTCAACTATAAATAAAAGCCAGGAAGAAATTTTGACAATCATAGAAAGGAAATATTGTGGTTGTACAATAGGAAGTATGAGAGTTCAGTTGGTCCTGTTCATAACCAGCAAAAATAAAGAATCAAATATTTTTGTATCCTGTCCCGTAGAGAAAAAGGGACAAGGAGAACGAAGCAGAAAAGTGCCAGATGTCGTGCTGGTCATTTCTATTAAGGAGGAAAGCTGCTTTTGTTCGAATCTACTTTATTATATTCCCATTTAAGAACTTTAACTGAAACAAGGGAATCTAGAGTTAACTTGTGCTTTTGTTTGGGGTTTTTTTTTTTCCCCAGAAGTTGCTTTAACACATCAAGTAAGCATGCTAAGAATGATTTAAAGCTTCTTGGTGTTCACACATAATTCTGAGCTTAATGCTAGCCTATTTTTTTTTTCAAACTGAAAACCTGGAATTTAGGGGGACAATGAGGTACATGTAGCAAATGGCTCTTAGGCAATAAGCACAACAGATGATGGCTGAAGGCCTTTCCTCTTTATCTCCTGACGCACCTTAAGGTTTATGAAGTTACACAATATGCACACCCACCCATTAGATTTTATTGCTTAATTACTTTTTGGAGAAAAAAAAATGAAGTCTCCCACAGTCATCTAAGTTGGATAAACAGAATTGTTTGGGTTTTTCAACTTCTGGTGTGAAATATGCCTACAAAGAATTAAAATAAAAAAAGGGGGTTACAAATCTAGTCTAACAAATCATATAGACACACAGAAGCACATATTATAAAGCACATATGGAATGTTGGCTTAGTATATATTCTGAAGCCAACTAAGCCTTCCTAGGCCACTTCTCTTTTCCCAATTGACTACTCATGCCATAGAGCCTTTCTCAAATTCTGTCAATTTCTGCATTTGTCAACACAAATGCACCATCTGAAAACCTACTTTTCTTCATAAAGCATTCCTGACTATATCACAGACTTAAGCAATACCTAAAATCAGAGGGAATAAACCAGAACCTGTTAAACATGAAATAAGATATCTCATACAATTTATCTGACATAAATCAACTTAAGTGCACTCCACAGTGGTACTGATCTGAGTTTAAACTATTTAAGAACTCCATTTTATTTAACTATAAAATGGAGTTATTTAAGTGCATTAGTAATGGTTGCTGCTACATTACCAGGATATAAAAGAGATCAAAATTCTAAGGAGAGGTGGAACACCTTATTAGAGCAACCAGTGAGGCTAAGGTGCAAAGAAGCAGCTTTCAGGAACCCTAGTCTTTCTTCAGAAGCAAGCAATCCATCTCTTATCAATTTCTCAGTATTTTTGTTCCAGTGAGGTAGGGTGGTTGCACTGGCTATAATAGATAAACAGAGTCAAAGGGTTCAGGGCTTAATCTGCAGTTTTGCTACAGGGTTAATTTGTCCTTTTGCCCTCTACAAATGGTTTTCATTCTTTGCTTGTTTCCTCATTGGTAAAGTCAGAAGAACACTTCTGTATATCACAAGGGTGGTCTCTTTGGGAAAACCAGCTGTTTTTTTCCTAAGGTGATTTACTGAAAACCCTCTCAATGCAGCATTCATAGTCCTAGTCTTGCCAAGGTCACAAATACAGGCAACTTTAATTTGTACTTCAAATGCTCTTTAATATGAGAAATCCTACTTTGTCACTGAAAATCTAAGAGGCAAAGCAAATTGCAGGTGTTTTGTCTTATCTATTGCTTAGTACTGGAAGTTCTCAAAGCTCTCTTGCAAAGGTTGAACCACTACCCTTACCCTCTCTTCACTGACAAGGAAACTATAAGGCACAGAAAGTGCTTGTCACATAACAGCACTTGAAGTAGTAAAGTGAATGTCAAACCTGCCTCCTTGTTTATTGACTCTGAAACCCAACCTAATTAAGGACTATGCTGTTGAAAGCATGCTTCAGCTTCACAAATGTACCTTAGTAAAGACTTCAGCAAAATAGTGAGCACACAAGACTGAAGATTCAGAAATCCAAGTATCAGTTAAGCAAAACATAAAAAAAGAAAGCTAAACTGAGAGCAGGACAAAAGGGAGGTGGGAAATGGGAAAAAAAATTCTGCCAGAGAAATTGAGAAAAAGAAGCCCTGTACCACACAACTTCTGATACACGTCAGGATGGGCTTGTAAGCATTGCATCTGCAGCCTACAAGGACAATGGAAGTCAGCCACTCAGTAAATGAAGCAACATCTATGTTATGGAACTTATGCAACAGCTATACTGTAGCTCCTTCAGAAACAGTGGTAATTACACAACTCTTGTGTTATCTTTGGATAACACTGTAATTAGTATGTGTCATCACTCTAGCCATGATTAAAATAATTACTGTAAAAAGTCCCTTGTAAGTAGCATTTACTGTCCTGGTTTCCAAACATGTACAAGATTACATTTTTAAAGTATAATTGCTTTTTCTGTTCGCAGTTCAACTTAACAGCGTTTCTTCACCCACCTTCCACTTTATACAGCTATATGATGTTGTAGCAAAACTGAAACGTGTAAATACTTACAGCTCTTCCAAGTAGGGAAAGTTCCTGAAGGCATCTTCTGGTAGTTTTGTGATATTATTCATGCTGATATCTCTGGAAAAGGACAAATACAGATTTATCAATAACCAGGAAAGGACTTTTACACTCTATGAAAAGGATAAGAAAAAGCCTCGTGAAGATAGTATGGTAACAGAAAGAAAAACTATTCTAGTATCCCACAGTAATGTATCTTTCTAGAAATTTGCATGCTAAACTTTCAAGTCACTGTAATTTGATAACCAGGTTGCAGCAAAGACGTATAAAATGGGAAGCTGACAAAATAAAGTTTTCCAACACCTCTAAACAAAATAATTACTGTGAAACTACAGAGAAGGCATGCGCGGAAGCTCTACAATACTGTTATCTCCAGTACTAATTTTTACCAACTTACACTTACAGTTTTAACTCAGATGATTAAGACTACTCTAAAACCACAAACATATGAAAAAAAACCATATTGTGACCACCCACCATGCAAATTTTCATCCCACAGTGTCTTAAAAAAAAAAAAAATACATGCATTAGGACTTAATAAATAGCTTATGGCAAACTATGCTATTTTTGCCAGCTGTTCCAGAAGCCTTAACTCATCCTAGCTCTACCACAGACTTTTTTTGTTTTGTTTTCCTTCTACAAAACCTATGAAGTCCTCAAGGTAATAGTTTTAAGCAGATTTCATTCTCAATCCATGAGCAGAAGGAAGCTGGCAGCAAGTGCTTACATGATAAGTATACAGACCTGCGCACCTTTTTTCTTTACAAAGCAGCAGCAAGTGGCAAACTTGGTGACATCACCTCAGTTCACACCTACACAATGATCACAGATAATCCAGTCCTAAAGCAAGTTATTACTCAGTGTGAATAAAAGCAGCATGAAAACAATTTGGTTTGATAATTAAACTAACTGAGTAACAATTCATTATATAATCCAAGTACTTACTTTCCACTTGGTTGCTGGTTTGGGTTATTTTAGTATGCAGTTAATAAGCAATTCAGTAACACTTGTTAGTAGAGCCTCTCCTGCTTGCTGCTTTCCACATGTTGTTCTCTAGTGTCTATATGTCACCTCCCTATATAATTCAGATTAAAAAAATCAAATAAAGCCAAACTCTCCTTTTATCTCACTAATGGCTAACAAGTACCACTGAAGCTCCTCCATGACACTAACAAGTAACTGGCAACTGATCTGCTGAACCATCTGTGCAGCAGAGACCCACAGGCACTGCCAATGTCAAAACTGCACTCTTACACTAAATCTAGAGGCAACTGTTTCTCTAAAATAAATATTAATTTAAAAAGTCCTCTAAAATAAATGTTAATTAAATAATAGTCCAAAAACTTCATTTCTCATTTCCCAATATAAACTAAGAAAGTTACTCCTCAGCAGCTGCTAATAGTATATTAACCTAACTCAAGAGCAGTGACATCAAAATAAGCTTCAGCATATACAAAACAAACCCAACTGTGATAAGAGCTCAAAAAAATCCATTATAATACAAAAGACTCCCTTCACTAAGCTCCAGAAGGAGCTGAACTCCAGATGCTTTATCCCCAGACTCTACAGCCTGCATGTTTTAAGCACTATTTTGTGCCTTGGCAGCAGCCTGGTCACAGTACAATGCTGCTGTTGAGGACGTTTTTCTTCTTGTGCCAGAAAGCAAATAAATGTATCAGGTACATGAACTGTCATCTGTCTGCTCCATGGCAGACTGCAACTTCTACTCTCACACATTTTTCAAATTGTCATAAATACACATATTTTACACATCCAGGCTTGTCCTCTCCTTTCTAGAGGACTGCAAATCCACTTTTATTATCACCTGGGAAGCATTTATGAATAAGGCAGAAGAGTAAGAAGAGAGTGGAGACCCTAATCTTAAGAAATGGTAACCTGTGTAAGAAAATCACAACTTTCAAAAAACTGTCCAGGTGATATAAAACCTTACTGTCATACGCACCATAATAAATAGTGGTAGTAAAAATAAGTCAATAGTACATAGCATCAGAAAGCACCGTATGAATGCTCACACAGCATGGCAAAGACTTTGGCTGCACCCGCCTTTGTTGCACCACATGGTAACTCTTTTTGACAGCTGAGGTAAGGAAATCACATCCACCTGAAAGCAGTGGTCTTGAAATTTCCGGAGCTATAAATGCCCAATTTCAGAAGTCCCCCACGCAATCCTAAACAAAGTCCATGGAAACCACGCAGACACATAGAATGGCTGACATGCAAATTCAAAGCAATTCTGGCTTTCTCTGGGAACTGAAATTAACTAAAAATGTTTTTTTCCCTGTAGCTTCAAGTGTTAGGCTCTACAATTTTAATTTGGGAAGCAGATTCTGTGGATGCAAGCATGAAACAGATTACCTTAATAATGAGGACTTAAGAACCACCATCAGTATCCTCAAATTCTACTGAAATCTATTTTCAGTGAAGTTGAATTTGTAACAAAACTAGATAGAAATATAAACTGTGATCGTCTTTATTATGCGAATCTTCAGGGACTGCTTATTGCGATGCCTTACAATACAGCTGAAATTTTTACAAAGTATCTGCATTTGCCTTCATTGCATGTGATAGCAAATCTTACTAAATAAATAAGTCAATCTTTATAGCACCAATTTGCAAACTTTTGGGAATATCAGAGCACTAACTTTGAAAGTTTCCTAATGATCATCACGTAAAACAATTCTTGTTTAATTAAGAATATTATGTAAAAGCAGCTTTGCTGATACATACATATACGCATGTATATATATTTTTTTTCTTTTCACTTCAGTCTGCAGAGTCTCCTTAAAGAATGAGTTCACAGGCACCATACGTTGGTAATAAAATATTAAGTATTTCATAAGGAAGAATTTACAAACAATATTAGGAACACCCATTACACTAAAATTAAATTATCTAATAACCAGTCTCTATATTACCAAGTTAATTTGGGAAGATACTCTTAATAACACATAATTAATAGAAGAATTGCAACAAAAATGGTGGAGCACAATATACTATGACAAAATAATGACAAATAATCCCCAAAACCACAGTCCTAAACAAAAATAGCCCTTGCTAAGTTTCTACTGTATTTTAGAAATAGTCATTTTACTACTCCTAAACTTAAAAGAGATCAGTCCATGCAGTATCAAGAAGGCCGTCTATTTAATAAAGATAAGTATTAGCATGCCCCTTGACATGTCAAAGAAATCTCCACTACATATACTATCTGTTTCTCTACTAAAAAGCCCTCAGGTCTAAGAGCCCAGAAATCATTTAGGGAGCTAATATACTAAAAAAGTTCCTAAGAATGAATAAAATAATATGAATAGTATTATCCCAACCTCTAGTAGTGTTCACGGGAATGATGCTATCACGCAACAGGAAGATCATGTCAGCAGTTGCCTAAAGCCCCTTTTCAGCAGGACTAAGCTAGAAGACCTACAATGGATGGGGTTATTACATCCAGATATGAGTTCCCTAAAAACAAAACAACACCTGCAAACTTTGAATTGCTACCAAACACATGTGCACACCGAACACCCAACAAACAAAACACCAAAACCTCCATACGTTTGCACTAAATTTTATTGGCAAACTAAAGTTCAGATTCAGTATCTAAAAGGCTTTCTTGCTCTTCCAACAAGACCTCAGTATGCTCTGTCAGCCCAGCAAACTACACCTCTGACTTAAAACTAAGTTCAGACCCACATTTATACTTGGGACATTTTCCCCAGAAAGTGCAAAACAGGCACAACAGCTCTAAGAGATGTAAGATTGTGGTAATGCCATGAGCTTACACTGCAGCTACATCAAGAATAAGGAGAAACCAGGGTAGAGCTGCACCTTTCAGCAGGTAGCCATTAACCAGGTTTAACTAAACAGCCAGGCTAACTCTTCACTCATTCACCAACATTAACCAAGACAGAGGGGGCAGATGCCCCATTCCTGGAAACACTGAAGGGCATAATGGGGCAAGAAGCTAGCATTGAAACTAAAACCATGGCCAAGAAACTGGTATTGAAACTAAAATAGGACCTGCCAAAGGTGGTAACCTCTTTAGCAAGAGGCTGCATCTTGGGGGATAACATGAATCACAGCCTTATAATTACAATTAGTTTCACGATTTCAGGTAGGAGAGATGTAACACAAAATAAACACAACAGCACTCCCTCCTACAGTGCCATGGCTGCAGTTTTGAATGATAAATAAGACTTCTTACACTCTGCCAGAAGCTTTGCCCTTCTTCCAAGAAGGTACTACAGAAAAGAATAAAAACAACTAAAATTAGCAGCTTGTAACTGTAAATGTTATTTCGCCATCCCAGGTAATGCAGAGATTAATTTTACAGGCAAAAGGTGAAAAGTCAAGCCACGGTACTCATTTGCTGTATCCAGCCTGCTCAAGTAGATCCTTTCAGCTTATTCTGACAACTACTTGAATATTCATCTCCAGCTGAGTTTAGCAAAGTTTCCCGCTTTCACCTAACACAGAAACACCTTAAAGTCATTAAAAATACTAACTAGCAACAATAGTAAAAGCAATGAAAACCTCCCTCTGTTGAAAACAGGCATAAAATAAGATTTCTGTTTTCTTGTGAATATGAAACAGTTGGGTTTTCCCCATTTAAAGCTGTTGTGTCCATTTTCCTTGGAAGAGGAAAGCAGCTTTGCTGGACACAGTTAAAAACACACAACACCACATCTCATCTAGCATAATGCCAGATACTTAATCACTTTTAAATCAACCAGCAGTGGAGACTTCAGAAAAGTGAACTAGAAAACACAGTGCACTTAAACTTTTTATTATACGCCTTCCTCAAGAATTCCAGTTACTGATGCGAGGTTTTAGTTATTTGGATTTTATTTTTTTTCAAGCATTATTGCTTTTACCACTAACCAAAGTCAAACATCCCCAGGCTTCAGGATGAGCAGGAATACTTTCTCTCTTGGATGGCAACTTACTAATTCTCCCATATTTTAAGAACACAAACTCTCATCTTTAAATAGTGGCTTCAATCACAGCTTTCGTAAGTGGCATCACACAAAAGAGAATCAGATGCAATGCACAGCATGTTATAGTGTCTCATGCAGGCACAGGTAGCCTTCTTCATAATTTTAAAGTACTGCTTCTACCATAAGGGAGCCTGACCCTTGTTAGATTTCTCTCTTACCAATTGCCAGAGCACGAGTCTGGCTAGAAAGAACAGATGACTAGATGATGGAAAGAGAAGAGTGGGATGATAATTCTTGCATGAGAAGAAAAGCTGCAACAACAAAAAGGGACCATAGTCTCCTCTCTCAACACTTGGATCTGCACTTAACTGGGATCACACACATCTTCCCAGCACATTCATGCACTGCATCCAAATACATGCTAATGACCTAAAACACACCACCTTGTAAAAACGGTCTTAAACCAAATAATCCATTAAATACCTATCTAGAGAAAAGCAAAATTAAATCTCAAAAAAACCCAAATTTCAATTGGCTGTTTAAAACAAATAAGATCGAAATACACCCCACCCCTGTGCTTCCCAGCACTTTATAATAGCTATCTACTTTTTTGGCTTTTTGACTCCATCAGGTTTAGAGAAGAAGAGGGAAAGGGAAGGAGTGAGGTAAGAAAAAAGAGAGGGGAGTGTTGGTTGAAGGAAAGAAGATCAGGTTTCAACAAGGCACCTATAAATTCCTATAAAATACTGCCTCTGAGCAAGCTTAACCTGTTTGTTGATAGCTAATAGCATGTAATACTGTAGGCTCCATTCAGTCTTTCCAAACGTCTGGGCCATCTGCCAATGAGTTATTTAATTATAACATGTAGAAAATTACTTAGGCAGAGCTGCCTATATTTGAATAAAGCCCTCCTACCTACTTGTACAAAACCATTAGGTAATAGGTCTTAATCTTATATAAAATTCCCCAGGTAGTAACCATGATCCAGTTTCAGTAGTACTAGGTAGTACTAGGAAAAGCTGAGGCTGTTTATATTTTTAGAAACTACATTAAATAAGCCAGGACATTGCAAATGCACCTCAACATGATGCTGGGAAGTACCCAGCAAAAATCAGCCATCTCATTTGGATCATCCATTACCATTTGGATCATTGATAACATGTAATCACTGATTACATTAACACTGGTGAGGATAAAGACAAAGCAACATATATTCTTCTTAGCATACAAGACCAACAGCTCCTCACCAATTACCAAAAACAAAACAAAAAACCCAACAAGAACAAAAAACCCACAAACAAACAAAAAGGACCGATTATACAGCTGCATGGTAATGGCCAGTACTTCAAGTTTTGTTTTAAAAATCTTAAAACAAAATATCTTAATTGTATTCAGTATGTAATGAAAGCATGGAAAGCCTAGAGGATCAGCAAGAAATATTCAATTAAATTAAAAAGAAACAAATTTAGTTGTAGAGTTTTGTTTTATTGTATCTTCCTGATGACAAGAAGCAAACAATTCTCTTCCAGAAGCACCACATCACAACTAGTGCTTGGAATGGTAACAGCGCTATGAATCCAGAGTGCAGCTAAAATCCAAGGATATATGTTACATACAGACATGCCAACCCCAACAGTGAGAAATCATGAATAGGAAGAAAATAAATACCAGGCAAAGATGATGTTTACAGAGGAACCTACACTTGGAAAGTGTTTGAGTTTGCAAAGATGTTTGAGTTCAAAATAGAGTTTAAATAACACGCTGAGAAATTAATTTCTTACCTTTTTATATTACTTACATGTATTACTGAAAGGTCTAGTATAATAGTATAATACCTATACTACTAGCTAACATTTCGATGGTGATAGGACCCCAATGTCAGACTGGCATTGTATTTAAAGTTTGCATTCTCTCCATTTCTGACTGCCACAACTACCAGTGCCCATCTTCCAGTGGGAAGGGGCCCACTGGGTATTCCAGCAGCCAGAACTCTGCAGTATTAACCATCCCTTATCTCCAGTCCTTACTGCCATGTCCCAACACATTTTTTCCCTCCTGGGACTTACCTACTCACAAAGCTGTTAATGACAAGAGGGAAGATTTTAAACCTTTTGCATTAATATAGATATTTCTTCTTGTTATTCCATCTTTCCCCAGAAATCTTAAGCATGCTTCTACTGCCTCTGACATGATCACAGAGACCTCCAAAACTTAAAAGCACAGAAACCTGTTCTGTACTCACAGTCCACTCTGGAGTAACAGAAAGCCTACGAGACATGACATTTTTTCATCTACAAGCATGCTTCATTTTCCAATTCTTCCAGGAAAACACTCTTACAAGAAAGGAAATAACCCAAATATTTAAAGCCTTAGTCAGTATCTGCTGTGACTGGCTAAGTAAGACACAGGTTGCATTCCCACTCAGTAAATACATTTGCCATTTCCTAAGTACCCATGCTACCTCACAAATGAGCACAAGGTCTTATCACCTGTTGTTTGTATTGCAACGAGAAGCTAAGGGCCCTGTTCAACACTCAATGGATTGGTGCTGTACAAATACACACTCCTCACGTAGAGGAGTCTGCTGCCTAAATGCACTAAACAAACAGCATGGCAAGGAAAACAAGTATGCGGAGGTACCCGAAGTAAGCTGTCCAAAATCACCAACAGAGCCTGAAGCCCCCACCAGCTGACCAAGGCTGCTCCCATGTTCTATGCCCAGCTACTACGTATCACGTCCTTTCCAAAACCAATTAATTACCTTTCCCTGCCCCTTTTGTTTGTTTAGCAGGAAAACACAACAGGAGAATGTTCTGACTATTTGTTTGTTAGATCTGTAGGTTCTCTCCGTTTGGGAGCAGCAGAAAGAAATTATGCTCTAACTTACATACAACATTTCCATTCATTTTTCTGTGGCTCTAACTGGAAACTATGTGACAACTCACTTGGGGCTTAAGCACTTCACTTGATTTTTTTCAAGGAAATAATCTGACTTCAGATCACCCACTGACCCCAGCTACCAAAGAGAATTTTGATTGTCAGAAGTTTTAGTAAATAGTGGTACACAGAGCCTTTTTATTTTTTTTTTTAAAGCAGTATATAAATCCTGTAGATTTCAGTAAGCTCTTAGCGTTTTGCTGAAGCAGGACCTACAACATTTTCGATGGCAGCAACTGAAAACTTGCAAAATTTCAGGCAGGCCTGTTCCTGCAAGAGAAGTAAAAAAATTCCCTCTTTCTCCCACCCTAAGTTATTTCTCCTGCCTCCTCCTTCCCGTGTCACATCAACCTGTTGGGTTTTTTTCTTCCAGCATGGTGTTTTAGCTTTCTTTCAGACACAGTAACTAGCTCTGAGGTACCCTATTCATGTGCCAATCAAGCCATCATCAAGATCTTAAAGAGAACAATACCTGTATGGAAAGCCCTATTTTGAACTGGTATTTGAGTCACTGCAGGCCAGCCATTAAGCAATCACACATACATTTAATGGCTTATGTTGATACGTGGTAGGGAATTAACCTAGAAAAAAATTCCACTGCATTATTATGAAAGTGATCCCATCCCATCCCAGAATAGGAATATAGTGCAAATTAACATGCTCATTAGTTAATTTTGAAGAGCCACACTTTGCATGCAGATTACAGCCTAAAGGAAGGGCTTATTGTAAACTAGAGGAAAAAACAAAATGTCAGTGCAGGAGTATTTCTTTTACACAGAGATTTACACAGTTAGAGATTATTTATAGCAGAGAGTAAAATTCACAGTTTCATAATTACTTACTCTATGGAATACAGTAATGCCACGGAATTGATTAAAAAAAAAATCAAACCATGTGACAGGCACACTAATCAAGCAATCTGAGGGCAAGACTGTACCAAGATACTTCTCCTGTACCTCTGAGTATGAATCACAAAACGTGAATAACCAATAAGACCACAAAGAGGACCAAACCAGGTGGGAACTCAGATCATCCACATCCCTCACCTGTAACCAATCTGCATGTCCTGCTATCACCCTGATAGGAAAGCTTCCAGCATGGTTACATCACAGCTACCCTCTGACTTGAGATGTTTTTAAAATAACTTATACAAAGTAAGATCATCTTAGCTCAAGACACATGCATCTAAAATCATACATTACAACCATTATTTTTGGCAAGACTTAAGACTATTTGTAAAAGTCAGTAAAGCAGAAATATTTCTATTTCTTTTACCTCATAAGTCTCCAAACACAGGGAAAAGGGGAATGCAGCAACAGGTGACACACTTAAAAAGAGTTCAACCAACCATACCCTGGGGGTATATTTCTGTGCTTTTTTTTTTTCGTTTTTTCGGTTTTTTTGTAATCAGATGGTGCTAGCTGTCTTTTATGGAGCAGCAGGCTCCTATGGTAGTAGGAGAGAAAAGTACTGAAGAAGAAACTGGGAACTTCACACTAAGAGAAAACGTCACATGTAGCTCATGCCGGTTATAAAATCAACACCAGAAAACCTAAAGGAGTTTTATGGAAGGGCATTTGTTATGCTTTATGTAAATAAAGTTTAACACTATACCTGCAGCTAAGTTAAAATAGGGTAGCATTGCCAGCTGCATCAACTGTCCTTTACCATAATGCAATCATACTAAATCATCAGTCACTGAGGTTAACTACGTAACTTTTAGACGACTCTAACTGATTTTTCTTTACTGAGTTGTCAGTTCCAGGTTTAATATGTATGTGTGTTTTAAATTAAAACATATTGCAAAACTCCAACACTTCACGCATGACTAAGCCACAGTTTTGTTCATTATTACTGAGGAAGTTCTCAAGCACTTTTCCCTTATCAAAAACCTTCATGAACAACCATTGCTGAAACACCGAGAACATCACCGAAGTATGTAACCTAACCAGTTTAATGGGATCTGGTTCCCGTCCCGTTCCTCTCCCCGCCCCGCCCCGCCGCCGCTCTAGTGTCAGGTTTCTGCTGCATAACCACCAACACCCACAAGGCACATTTCATTCCATTTAATAACTTCAAGGGCAATTCCATAAAACTTAAACCGCCTTAATAGGAGCGTCGGAGTCACACTCGCCCTTTGGACTCCAAGGACATTACATCCCTCTCCACCTAGCAACACTGTATTTAAAACAAATGTTTCACACCATAAACTCCCAGTTACACCTCCGGACACAGATCTAGTGAGGTTCAGCGCCTTGCCTTGCTCCAGCAGATACACTTCGTGGGTTTAGACAGGTTGCTTTCCTTCCCAAGTCTTGGGTTCAAAAGAGAATATTTCTGCATCTTTGTGAGGCAGAAGGAGTCTAATGCTACCCATGTGTCTGAGCTGTCCAGACAGAGACTAAAATCTGTATGCTGATAAAAAAGCAGTGATATTAATTCACACATATGTTCATATAAAAATCTTCTGTTGCAGTTTCACTGTGTGTTTTCGCTCTGCTGCGAAAAGAGAACATAAACAGCTATAAATCCAATTTCATAAGAATGCCAACTTTAGTAACTCTAAGTTCTTTAAATTTTATTCCCTTTCTTCTGGTTTATTTTGGTCTTCTAGTCCATCCCACCCAATGTTTAGAAAGCAACCAGAGCCTCAAAAGTCTGGGAAAGACCTACATTTTTAGAAGGCTAAAAACAAAAAAATCGCTAAACAAAATTGGTGAATGGGAGCAGCCTCTGATACAATGAAGCCAGATGACAAAAATCTAAGTGCCATGCTTAGTCCAAATTTACATACAACAGTTTTAGCATTTAAGAACTTTTTTCAGTCACATACAACATGTAACTTGGATGTAACTAAAAACTATTTCTGGCAAAAAGCACTCAAAATATCTATCCTGTAGGAAAACTAAAAGCACATAGTACAACTTCCTAGTGCCAAAATAGACTTCATGGCAGCACCTGGAAGGGCCTTTTTAGAACCAAACATGCTTTTATGTAGCAATTTTCAAGGTATCTTAAATAAGCTGATGAAGAACAACCAATTTTGATAAGATGTAAAACAAGTTTTGAAAATTTTTGGTCATCAATTATTGCATAGCATTTTACCATGAGTAATTTCTATTTACGGCATTTAAAGGATTAAAGTCTGCCTAAAGTTTCCCATATGGCAGAGTTCATGCGTGCTGACACACAACCCTTGTGTTTCTCTCAGGAAACTGTACCTTCAACAAATGGCAAAGTTGCTGCCTATTGACAAGGAGTGTAGCTGAGTACAAGAATCCAAACAGCCTCATCAGCATTCCTGATCTGTAGAGTTATGATGGTTTCATCTATGTTTCTTTTTTTTGATTTGAGATCGATGTCCAAGTTCTTTATAGATACATATGAAGAAATGAGTTAAGCATCCACTTTAGCTTCCAGTGAACCTTAGACATGAATTAAAATGAAAGCTGCCAAAATTATCTGCCAGGACACTCTTAGCGAAGAGCTACAGGTTCAGCTTCTATTTCAATAGTACAGGACTGAACAAGGGACATCAAGGGAGTATTCAAACCCAATTTTATTTCTCCTCATACAGAGTGCCAAGAATTATCTTGTTACTATCTGACTTATCACACAGCTAATTATTTCATTTCAGGAAGCCAAATTCATGTATGCTTTTTGCCTCGTGAAAAAACACACAACTCTTCTTGGTTACTTCCCTGAGAGCCAGGCTGCTTGCCCCTTCCCTCAGACAGGCTCCAGGCCCAGGAGAGTCACCCTGATCACTGCCAATTGCTCCTGGCATTATGCAGACAACTGCACAGCCCCACACATGTACACATCTCTTCATTCTCAGGAATTTGGCAGAGGCACAGCCCTACAACTGACGCTGGCCCACAAATGGACAAGTGCCTCAAAGTCACATCCTCTAAGGATTCAAGAGCCTCAAGACAATGCTGCCTGCACTATGCTAAGGTCATGGGGCTACAACTAACTCCAACCAATGTGGGTTAGCAATACCGTAGAATCTGGCAGGAGCAGTCCTGTCTGTGGGAAATATGTCATTCCACCAAAAAAAAAAAAATCTGAAGGAAAATAATCAGTCTGGATGAAGAGAAACCAAACGAAAGCATAACTACTGTTTATTCACCAAGAGATGAAGGAGGAATGTACTCAGCATTTCCACTTCCAAAGGTCTAAGGACAAAAGGCAGACTATCCTCTGACTTGCAGCAGAAAGCCACATAAATCGAGAAACATCACCTTTGTCCTTTTGTTTAATAGTATTACTGTGAACTATGCCTAAATGCAAAGAGGCTACCACAAGCAGCCCACCTCATCAACTGACAAGCCTAATGAGCAGCTAACATGACAGTAAGTCTTCTAGTATAACAAAGATGGATTAACTCTGAGATATTGGCCCTCGCTCAAAATTTTCCCCTAACTGAAGGAGACTTCTCCAGAATCCCAATAGTCAGAGAACCTGGTTCTCAGTCAACTGAGTCTCTTTACACATTTAAACTACAACTAGTGAAACAAAGAAAATTCGCAGGGAAAAGAATACATTCTTAAATTTTTAAAGAAAAAGAGTTTGGGGAAAAGATTTTTGTAATGTAGTGGACCAAGCAGTAAGATATGGGAGAAGGGGTGACAGGTTTCCGGCACAGAGACATTTTCTGGGGTCCTTAATGGTATGCTGATATGTTTTGCTGTTGCAGGGCTTCCCATTAACCTGCAGAGGTTGTCCCTCTATTATTACTGCATGCAAACGAGCCAGCAAAGCCTGAGCTGGCAAGCCATAAGAGGGTTAAATGCACACTGCACGCCAATTAGAAAAACTCTACAGCTAAAATCAACTGCAATTTCAAGGTAAAAAAGAAAGTAAGAGAAGAAAAATAAATTTTAAAAACGTCTCTCATTCACACACTCACAGAAAAGGCTGAGTACACTGTTTGCATGGGGAATCCAGTCCCTCACACGTTCCCATTCCCTGCCAGTACATTCACAGTAGTTTTCAATAAACATCTACACAAGTCACTGGAAGGCAAAAAAAAGATCTGTTTTCTTCCATACAATTACACAAAAATAACTGTCATCACAACCATCCTTGTGGTAGAAAAGTCCGTATTTGCCTGCAGTGAAATCTCTCTGCAGCTGCCCTGTGGAAAAGACAGCCAATAATTGGCTTCTTTCACCTCTGTTAACCATGAACAAAAGTGCCATTCAGCTCCCAAAAGGATAGAAGGCACCAATGGATGGTCAGCTCTCTAAGCCAACGGGCTGGAATAACAATAACCCTGTAGCGTTTTCTTTTTCCTTTTGTTTAGTCTTTCAAAGCCCTTAATTAAGTCCCTCACAAAGCACCCCTGCAGGCTTCTTTCAATGAAGCATTACACGCCTGTTTTCTTGTATTGAAAGAAGAAAAGTTACAGGGATTTCTGAAACACATTAAGCAGTACACACAATTTCCATGTATTCACAACTGAAATGCTGTTATATTTTAGCTTTTAAATATTATCATCAACATTTAAGAAGTTCAAGCTTACTAAGCTCATTCTTTGCGGTATATATCCCTTGCCAAATACAGGTAGCCATAAAACTAGCCCATCTGCAACAGCTCACTCAAACCTATCACAAGACAGCAGGTCCCAAAATGAAAGCATGTGGAACAACGCATGTTGATGAAACATCCCCGGTCATCTTGAAGCAGACAGCTGAGAAATAACCGGGTACCACTGCCACTGCACATGACGGCATCAGCATTGTCTGAAAATAGAGCTGGTGAAGGCTAAAGTATAAACCTTGCTATGTAATTGGCCTCTCATACAATTAAATATCTACTTGTATTTAATAGAATGAAAGTAATCTGCACTCCACTATTTAGGACCAAACTGATGTAATACTGATGACTGATTGTGTACTAAACAGGACATTTGAGGATTACATCTGCTTTTCAGCAGTGTAGGCAGATTCTGTCTGACAGAAATGCTAGAGAAACTTGTAATATTTGAGCCCCAAACACAAAACAGCTTTAAGAAGACTCCATTGAAATATCATCCTCACAGATGCACGCTGGTTGGAGGAAGCCTAATAATCTAATACCTTCCCACTCCAAACCAGTCGAAGCAGCAGACTAATGCAGCCACTGTTTTTTGGGAGGCATCCAACGCATGTGGCGAAGGGCTGAGGGGTGGGTAGGGATTACCAGGTACAACCACCACTTAACAAAGCCATCACCTGCCGAACCATGGGCTCAGCGTGCTGCTGCCTTACTCCATTATCCTGCAAATGCCCTTGTCCTGTGAATACAAGCAACTTCCCCGCGGGAGACTGGCCCAGCCAGTCCAGCCAAAAGCCACCAGAATCACTACCAGAGGATATTTTTCACATCTAAGAACAACAGGCTGAGCTTCTGGTAATCTCTAAAACACCTTCTCCCCTGAAAGAAAACTGGAATAGCCTTTTTGCAATTGACAGAACCCCAAAATATGAAGAACAGACAAAAACATTTTTAATCCAAACACCAATCTGAGCGAATGCAAAAAGCAGTATTTTAAAATCCTCTCTACACCACCTACGTATCAGACAGGCACTCTTTAACAAGTACCACATGCTATAAAGAAAACTGTGTGTCTAGGCAAAATCTGGGATTGTTCAGCTTAGAAAAGAGAAGGCTTTGGGGTGACATAATTGCAGCCTCCCAATACCTGAAGGGAGACTAAAAAAGAAATGGAAAAAGACTATTTACAAGAGCATGTAGTGGCAGAACAATGGGGAATGGCATCAAACTGAAAGACAGTAGGCTTACATTAGATAGCAGAAAGACATTCATTAGTGTAAAGGTGGTGAGACACTGGAACAAGTGCCCCGGAGAAGCTGTGCATGCCTCATCCCTGGAACATCCCTTATTAAGACCAGGTCGGCAGGAGTCTGAGCAACATGGTCTAGTCAAAGGTGTTCCTGCCCATGACGGGGAGGGTGGAACTAGGGGATCTTTAGTCCCTTCCAATCCAAACCATCCTATGATTTTATGAAAATGCAACTGGGTACAAAGCAACATAGACCTTTTTATTATTTTTTTAAATAATAAAAAACCCTTTTGTATTTTTTTAAAATACACCAGAGAGTCAGCTGCTTGTAACTCTGTTCACATAATCAAAGAAGCAACTTTCCTTTCAGCAATGGTAATCTAATGGTACTCAGTGATTTTGCTTTTCAAAGACAAGATGGCCTACTTAGGTATTATACACCGGAATCTCTTTCTAGTCTTACCTTAGACGACAGAATTAAGGCCACAATAAATAATACATGACGACCACCTGTCCTACATGGTGTTCTGTTTCCTCCTCCTACAAGAAAATACAATGTAACTATACAAAAAAATAAGGAGGAAAAAACACAGCAATGTCTGCATGGCTTGGTTTGAAGGCCTAACTCTAAGCACATGTTTTCAGAAAGCCTATTCGCAAGCCTTTATCAGAATGTCTCATATCACTGACCTTAACAGAGTTGAATATCGATAAAGGAGGAATCTGCACTCATGTTCTGCTACATTATTGACAATTTCTGTCATTTACCACAGCAGTTCAGGAGGAACTCTTCTCTAGCAGCAAAGAGCAAGAAAAGTAATTTACATTCTAAAACCAAGCATGAAAGCTCATCGTAAGTGCATCCAATACACCAGCTACTATCCAAATTTGTATCAAGCTGATAAAAATATCCTAGAATATCTGATAAAACTGCAATATAATGTGAGAATATGCCATTGCAATATAATATAAAAAAGCATGACAAGACTCCATCCATCCTGTGCAACGCAAGGCCCACACAAGGGTGAGGCTTTGCCACTCACTAGTTGCATGGCTCAGTGTCTAATCTGCTGTTGTCAAAAAACAAACGCTCCCCCCAATCAAACAACAACAAACCAACAAAAACCCTCAAACAAACAAAAACAACTAACCAAACTAAGCAAATATGGCCATAAGCTAAAACACAGGAAGTTTCACTGAGACAGCAACATGAGGAAGCACTTCTTTACATTGAGGGTGGCAGAGCACTATTAGAGGTTGCTCAGGGAAGTCATTGAGTCCCCCTGTGGAGACATTCAAATCCCACCTGGACACATAACTGTGTCACCTGCTCCAGGTGACCCCGCTTTGGCAGGGGGGTTAGACTGGATGATGTCCAGAGGTCCCTCCAATCCCAACAATTCTGTGAAAAAAAAAAATGAAATCAAACAAATGCCCCAACACTACTCAGACATTGGAGGCACTCACAAACATGACTATTGGTTAGGAATTGCATCCCAAACTGGATAGTTGTGCAAATCAAATTTAGTAGGACAGCTCTGGACCTCTGGATTCTGCCCTAACATGAATAAAATTCATAATATTTACTACTGCTGACCCAACTATATAAGCCAGTAAAAACTTAGCATATTTTCTAATTTTTAAGTAAAATGTTTACAAACATATGAAATGTTTCACAAAAACCCTCTACCAAAAAGCACTGATAGCCATCATTTGCAATTATAAAAAAAGAGGTCAAGGAAGCACTTATTACAAGTGATTTTCTTGAAAAGGTTATCTCTTCACTTTAACTTTGTTCTCAGCATTTAAATGACTACACCTATTTAAAACTAATCAGATTTTAATCACTAAACTGTCAAGAAAAAAACAGCTTACTTAATGCAAACAGAACATTTCAATTATTCACATGAAATACAAACACCTACCACATTAACTGGCTGGTCCACACTCTTTGCAACAGATATTAATGCTTGTCAACTTTGATCATGTACACAGAATCAATTTTTATATAAACACATCTAATTCATGTGTGATCGAAAAGCAAGCAACCCACAGAAGGTAATCAAGTAATCTGCATGTATTTCTAGCTTGCTTACAGATAAAAATAGTACGTGCATTTTCCCAGCAACACACATTTTACAGATTAACTCCAACAAAAAGACTTGCCTTTTGAATACTTGTCTCCCTGGTTATCTCCACATGACAAACATGGGCATGTTTTTATATCATCATAGCTATTCTACAGGCAAGGAAATAAGACTCTAGATCTCACCCAAGGCCAATGTAAATTCAGATTAACACAACTATAATGGAGACAAGGTGGACAAAATGTATCCTTCCCAAGCGCCATTACTAATATGATCTGGTTTGTCTTGTTCTTGTTTGTTTTGAAAAAGCCTGGTTCCTTCTACCTTGAAAGACTATGAATGTTACTGGATCAGTGAATCAAGGCCAGTAAAACTTGCCATGCAGCTTGAAATCTGCTCCTAACACAGACATCTTTAAGCTATTGACAGGCTGCTTCCTCATTACCAATTTAATAATTTACTTCCATTAACACACACATTTTTCCAATTTATCACCAGCAAAACTGTGAAGATAACATTAAAAAAAATTAATGACCTGAAAGTTTACAGTGTGAAAAGGTTACTATCAAAACTGGCAAACTATTTTTAATGCAACAAATGAAATAACACTCTGCAATTACAATGTCAGATTCCACAATAAATAACAATGTATTTTATATTCACTACCCAATCTGTAAAGTGTAAAGCAGATGCAGTGATTTATTTTAAATTTTGGTTGAGGGACAGGTGATCAGATTAGAGGCTTAAGAGACTACTTTCGGGGAAAAGGTGACTAAATGTGTAAAACATGATCACTTTTTGTCTGTTTTTGAACAAACATCAGGGTATAACGAAGAAGAAAATTTTATTTTAAAACATGCATCGCTTTCTCAAGCTAAAACAGTTAATTTTTTCCACATACACAATAAGTCAACTTTACAAAAACTTACTGTCATTAACAGTAGGGTTAAATAATTATTCCATCTTAATAAGAACACTAAACATTCAAAGGTTCAAGACAAATGGAACCTTTTGCTACTTTTCATTATATTTACCACAAAATAGTTAGACATAAGGACAATTTGTAGAAACATAGCAGAGTGAAGCAACCCATCCTGGACACATCAGACCGTATTTTTTACAGCATACAGATTAATAAATGTTGCAAATGAAACAGCTTTTAGAACTAATTCTGTATTATGCAGTTCAAGAAATTCTCTCTTCTAACTATCACTGAATTCAAATAAAACTGGTTTTAACAAAGAATATACGCACTTTATTCCTGCTGGTCTTTATTATTTGCATTTTTTCTTCTTCCATCCATACTATGTACTAAGTAGGTCATCATAGAAGGCAAATAGAAGGATATAATCCTGTGAAATTTCCACAAGATTAAATATGGATTTCTTTGCTACCATAGGAGCAATCTGTCTGGCAGCACTGCATCACATTCATCTTATAAATACATTTTAATACTGTATGACTAAACAGCTGCCAGTAGAAAGAAATGGTTGAATTAATGGATGTTATCAGGTAATCTGAATGTCTTTTCCTTTGTACCTGTACTGCCCCAATAGAGTATTGAAAGGCAGTGTGAACTGGTGCTTTCCTGCTGAACTCACAGGGCCTTTAGTTAAGGGAGAAATGTTTAGAGCTTGCTTATTCAGTACATCTGGTAGTTTACTTACTGCAAACCGAAGCTTAGCATGATATTTAAAAGGTATAATTTATGTTTCCAAGACGGCTCCAGGCACTGCCTTGTTTGGAGTTGCTTACCGAGCAACTATGCTTCTCCAAACAAACTAACGTGCAGAAGCACAAAGGGCAGTAGAGGTAATTATTGGAAGCAAATCTCTCCCTAGGCCAGAAAAAGAATAACTAAACTTGTGTGTGTTAAATCACATGGGGAAGTGAACACTGAAATAATTAACTGAGTTTAAGTGATAGCAACACCTATCCACAATCTTCTTGAAAAGAAATTAAGGCAGGGATAATATAAAGTAGGATTGTGTAGGCAACATGAAGGTAATATCCCCAAACTTCATTCACAGTTCTTTGTATAAACGTCCACATTTTCCCCTACAAACACACACTACCCACAGCAGAGAAAACCTTCAGCAACCCAGTTAATTGAGTGTGCTGAAACCTAAAGCAGTTAAACTGCATTCTGCAATCTTGGATTCAACACAGTTTACTTATTGCTCATTAATCTCCCCACAGATGTTATCTTTGTAACAGCTAAAAAAGCTTAAAATATGACCAAGATTCTCAATGTTTAAGATGTCTCTTGTGCTTCATTCACCACCTTGTCTAAATGCATGCAACACATGGCAATAAGTGTGCTGAGTTTCCACCCTAGTCCTTCCCCAAAAGCCTTGGGCTATTGTGTAAAAGCTTAACGAAAGCTATTTGCACTGAAAAGCTGGTAAAGAAAAACTGTAACTGAATCTCCTCCTTCCGAGTTGCACACCTGGAGAAAAGAGCCTTTCCAAGACATGAGCAGTGCACTGCTGCTGCTGACAAGATCACAGCACAATAGGGCCTGCTTGTGTTTTTAACTGCACATGCAGTGATTATTTGCTGAAGCTTCTTGGGTGATCTGCATATATTCTCTGAAATTATACTATCTGTTAACTTCTTTTAAAATACAAAGCAAATACGGAGCAATATCCTGTATTTCTAATATCCTATGCACTTCAGGGAGACCTAAACCAAAGACCGACTATTTCATAGTGACAGGTTAAGAAGTAATCCCATTTAAGGCTATATGTTTGAGGTCCCAAAGGAGTTAAGCAACATCTCTAACACTGACAGATCTTAAGGCTTTCCCAATAGTTTTGCAGATACGAATAGTTAAGATATCTGCTGCCTCAAAAGAAGCATCTGCTAGCACCGTTCTGCTGCAAGAACCTGTCTCCTTTACCAAACATTAGATTTTTTAAGTCACTCTTAACTCTTTTAGCAAAGCCCTCAGATTAAGTTGCTAAGCGAGACATCTATACGTTCCTGCAGATTCCCACTGATGTACAGTAGAGCTAAACAGAATTCACCACTATCATATATAAAGCTTCTACTTCAACACAAACATGAGCAGGGCTCAAATCCCAAGGCAGGGTGCTACTACTACTCAATAGTTTTTCTTTCTTTAAATTAGAGATGCAAAAGACTTGTAAGACTGAAAACGGTCACATGCAAAACTACCTCTACACTTTGCTTGTTGATTCACACTGAGAGTCGTAAGTTCTCTTAGGAAAGTACTTTTCAATTTGACAGTTCAAGGAAGGCATCAACAATTAAAACTTACATAGCACATGGGATGACAGTAGGCACTACATAATTCTTGCTCTTTTTCTCAGTTACAGCATAAGGCAACTAATGTATTATCTTTTGAAAGAAGTGGATTTTTCTGAAATATGTACATATATCACAAAGACTGTAGAATCCTCAGTTTCTCCAGTACCTCTAAAGTGATGGGCATTTGGAGGCCAGAGATGAAACAGAAGCTGCCTATTCCCATTGAAGATGCCAAAGGAGAAACTGGTGGGAAAGTCAATTTGCACAATAAAGTGGCCAACAATATCAATCTTGACCTTTTTATAATAAAATAAATCAGACTGAGAGCACCAAATTCACTGAGGCAAGTTCAATGAAAAATGGCACAAGGGTCAATTTTTTTGTGTTTACATCATTATTCCACTATTCTCTGTTCTTGATGGCACTGAACGAACCCAGACCAGGTGATGCACCTTGCCTGAAGGACATTGGGAATATATCTGGTGAGACAAATACCAAGGGTATTTGAATATTTATCTGATGTTTGTTACAGAATTTCTCCCATTCATGCTATTAGGGGAAAAAAAATAATTTTGTGTAAGTGAAGATACAATCCCAGTGCAAGCAGTCCTATTTCAGATATATTATTGTTTTCATGTTTTTTGAATACATTGACTTGCTTTGCTGGCATAGTTGCTCAGGAGAGTTGAAGAGTTTTAAGGAGGAAAAACCGGTCATGCTGCAATACTGCAAAGTATTCTGCTGAAGAAGTAAACAACTGCCACTTATTATCCCAAAAACAAATTAAATCCCTGCTTAATCCTCTTGCACATTGAGATTTTGTATGTTTTTGGTCTGAAAACTAGAGACCTGCCTTTGCAGTAAGCAGGTTAAAGAAAAACAACATGTAAACAAGCTAGCTAAAATTTTTGAAAAAAATGTAAAGCAAGAGCAAGTAAATTCTAAATAAATGACTGATCTGATATTGGAGAGATATAACAACTCCAGTAAACACTTTGCAATAGTAACACAGACAGCAGATTTGCCCTTGCAAAAGACACGGATTTTCTACACCCAGCAAGACTCACACTAGGTTCTGTAAAATATTAACAGTTTGGTCAATATTAGCCCATCCACTTTCATTGTTTTTTTTAACCCAAATGTTAAAACCAACAGCAGCAAAACATTACCAAAAGGCAGATGCCTGTGCAGGCCCACATCATCAGTTACTATATTCTCAGAGTAAGACTCTTTTCAAAAGACCGTTTCCTTTTCTCTTCCCAGCTAATTCCAGGAAAGCCACCAAGACCCCAAGAAGACACCCAGCATGGTGAGCATTTCAGGTCTCAAGAGAACAGCTACTTGAGTGAAACTGTAAATAAAGAGGATGAACATGATAAACAGAAGAAATATGTAGGTCGCTGCTGACAATGGCTTTGCAAAATTCCCTTGAAGAACATGTAAGTCTGGCAACTATCTTCCAAACACTGCAGGGCTCCTTTCAGTAGGTTAAAGGACTCCTAATTTGCAGGAGCAGCTCACAGAACTGCTAAGAGCACTACTACAGGCATGTCCCCCAGTCTCAGAAAGGTTACCCCTAGTTAAAAAAAACAATATATTTCTAGGGCTTCCAACTATGGCACCTGAAAAAATGACAACCTCTTCATAGCTTCTACATGCACAAGTGGAGTGAAGGTCAGATCCACCAGTTCTGCCACATGAAAGACACCATGCATGTTTCCAGACAGAATGACCCACTGCACCAGAGAGAGAGGCCTGCATTCCAAAGCCATGGGTTTCACAGTCTCTTCACTTATCCAGATGAAAAAATTACATCTGCTACTAATCTGGATCGGCACTTAGAAAACAGCGATGAAACTTCTCAAGTAAGAAGTTATCATTATTTTTAAAATAACATGAGACAAAATTTTAAAAAGCACAGTTTATCCTGTATATCAAATTCTAGTAAAAAAGAAAGGATTGATGCCATACACCACCAACTCCTTCTGCCAGTCAAGAAGCAGCAAGCTTCCCCAAACATCCTTTCCTGACTTCCACCATCGCCTCTTCCAGCAAAAGGAGCAAATTGTCCTGCTTTCCTGCCACAACCCTAAAGCCCTGAGTGCAGGAAAAACAAATTCTCACTTTACAAGCTAACACGCTGCCATGTCCTGTTTGGATAACAGGGAACAGTGGGTGCCATTTTGTGCTGTGAAAGGGGACGCAACAGACACAGGAGAAACCAACCCCCAGGTACATCTCAGCAGGACCCATATCTGTGCTCATGTCTTTTGCATCTACTGAACACCAAATACCAACCACCACAGTGCCCAAATGATTGAGAAAAAACACTGTATAGTATCACATACAAAAGAATGAAATGCAACCACAGTGAACTGTACTGCATGGTCTCTGCAATACTTTTGCCACACATTGCATTATTGCAATGTCAAAACAGCATTGTTCTACATCTGGGGTTCTCGTGCCACCACAAAACAGTGCTGAAGCACAACAGCTTCAGCAAAAACATTTTGATAGCTCACAGAAAACTTTATGGCTAGCTTAGCAATCAGCCGTGAAGTTTGAAGCCTCCAGCCCCCTGCCCTTACAGCCCCATACATCACTTTCAAAAATGGGAGTGAAATAGTCGATATGTTTTCATTGTCAGTGACATGCCTATTGAAAGCACAGCCATGCTGCTCTCCCCACTGGGGCACTGGGTCAGGCTATTAATCTGTATGCATATGTTAAGAAGGTAATGGCAAAACTCCCAAATTAAAACACATTTTGAGAGAGCAACCTTATAATATACACAACTACATCTGCAGCATTATTAAGCTAAATTAAACAGGTTTAGGCCTTCCCTGTTTCCTCTGAAATTGCACATTCATTTATGATTCACTACTAATTGTGTAATCGTTTAAAAGTCCAGACATATTTGCTTAAAAGTTTTAGAGTGAAAAAAGTCCTTGCAAGACCTAGCATTTCACCACAACTGGTTGGAGAGAGGAAAGGAGAAGGCATATCATTTTAAAAGAAAGAAAAAAAAAAATACAGCCTTCATATTTCAGTAAGAAAATGCTCCAATGAGAGCTGCAAAGATGGCTGTTTACTCCCCAAGGACATAACTTCTGAGGGTGCTCTCCACAGTCCTCTCAACAACTTCACCCGACTTTGGATTTTTCTTAATTTTGGTGGTTCTTTTCCACAATAAATAATTAGCACTTGTTCTCTTGGAATCTGCCCCTTAGACAGAACCTTCTGTGCAATTTCAATCTTGTCTTCCAGACCATCATGATTTGAGGCTCCTCCTTCTTTTGTGATGCAAAGCATGCAAGAATTACTTACTACATTTGAAAAAAACTGATGGTGTTCCTAGTTTTTGCAACATATTTCCTAGTCCTAAGGAAAATTTTAACTTTCATAATTTTAATTTTGATTTTAGATAAAAAACAAAACAAAAATTCAGACTCAGAAATTATTTCAAGCGTATCTTTATTCTGCAAAATCTTGACACTGAGTTGTCAAAGGTCACTAACCACTGTCTCAATTACCTAAAGGTGACCAAATTATAAACAAAGATTTTTAATTACATGTATTTATCAATATTAGATTTGAACATCAATAAAAAACCTCAATACTGATGCACACTAAACATCAAATTTCAGCAACAAACCTTAAATGTTTTAGTTATCTGACATTATACCAACATCTGAATACATTTAAAACTGCTATGACTTGAGAAACATGAGAAACTTTTTCAATTGTGAAGAAGACATCATTCTTATCTTCCACACACTCATTATTTCATATGTATCCTTAATGAATTGCACTCATCAGATACGTATGCAAAAAACACACAAAGTAAACCTAAGGAATTAATGTTTATTTCTGCCATGCTATGGAGACCATTTTTCCTTTGATAAGACATCAAATCAAACAAAATATATTTAATAGTATACCTTTTAGTAGGTTTATTAAAAAAAAAAGTTCAAAACTTAGCCAAAGTTCTACTAACTCCAAAACATACTGTATAACTAAACCAGCCACCAAAGAAAACTATTACTCCCTTTTAACTCAGTAAACAGCAAATATAAAAAAACACAGGAAGAAAAAGAGGCTGATAAAACATCCTGAAGTGATATTCTTATTTCCCAAAAATCAAACATATCCCTCACTGATGTCAGACCACAGTCCACCAGGGAATATATATCAACATCACCTGTTCAAGAATAGCTATCTGTATTTTTTTAAAACGTTATCATATTGGCTGACATTGTGCATAATGCCATCAGCTGGCTATTACCCACTCAAATTCAACAGCAGTTTTCAGACACTAACTTTAAACTGTTATTTTTGAGATCACTACAGTCCTCTCTGTGGTTTTGTAAGAGATGTATAATATCATTGTGCCTTCAAATTCGTAGTGAAGCTGAAATACAGATTTACCTTACTCTTTCAGCAACAGGAGTATGTTTCTGGGAAGTGGAAAGTGTTGACCTTGGCACAATCCTGTAACAGTTAAAAAATTCAAGAGTAAAATAAAATGGGTTCTGCTAACTATGTATTTTAAAACAAACTACATATGATTTGAAAATATTGGAAACTTTCAACTCCAGTGAAACTCACTGACAGGAAGATGAACTTAAAAAAAAGGCTAAAAGGTCAACTGTTTTGCAGGTACATCACAGGCCACTTTTTCGTGATTTAATTATACTTTCCGGTACCCTTATATCTACTGCTGCATGTTTCAAATTTGGACATACCAGCTTTATTTGGAACAAAGTAAATCTCAGCCTGATTCAGAAAGAAAAGCTCTCAGGTACATTATAGTGAGAACAGTATTTATATAGTAACACCAAGATCTTCCTCTTCCCTGTGTGAACTCCTGTGACAACCATCACTGCATGCAATTCCACATCAACGAAACCAGTTGCTCACCTACCAGCAAATGAGTAGCTACCTCCAGAGTCGTGAAGGGCAAGCTAGTGGTGTGAATGCACTGTAAACCAACATCACATGACCAGAAACCTCTTTTCAGGCCAAAGTTTGAGAACATCTTATCAGAAACTGCAACAGTACCTGAAAGGCAGATATGAAAAACTACAGAAGAGTATTTCTCTGTAGCAAAATCTTAGGTCACTGTTGAAGCAGATGGTGAATCCACAAGGTAGAGAGGATGACCAGGGACCTCTAATCCATGACATACTACTGATATCTCTGTAAGCAAAGGTCATGTAACATTTAAAACTGTTGCTTCAATTTACAAGTTTCTTCAAATAGGGAATGGCTGCTTCTGCTCTTACGTACCTTCTCCTACCTTTGTCTCCTATTTCTAGGATCATACAAATCTATCTAATTCTTCCTCAAGCTTTTTTGACTGTCTGCTTCTTCCATAAAGACACCCAAAAACACAGTTTGGCAGCACACAGCTGCTGCCTAAAACACATTCATCCTTTAAGAGAGTAACTGCTGGCCATGAAGTTTCCATGCAGCCTTGCTGAAGCGAACCAGTCCCATCCATTTCACTCTCTCGCTTTTTCGTAAAACAAGGAGCAGGCAAACCTGGGCTGTTGGCAAATCCTCCAGAACATAAACAGAACATCAGCTCCTACCCATTCCCAACAAGAGGCTCATCTTTACGAATAAGCTTTTAGGAGATGCACAAGGGTGGCTGAGAGGAATATCTCTGAGATTCTGAGATACTCCCAGAGCCCCGCAGACACCATGCTCTCTAAAATGTGATAGGGGTGCTCAGCCCTTCAGAAATCTAGGCCAGTAATTTTCTCTGGGTAAATAAGAGCTTGTGTTCTGCAAAAATTGCTGGCTTAGATGTAGAATACAAAACAAAGATCCTTGCAGAGGAGGGTTTTTTTAGTCCTTATATTACAGCTTCCATATTCTCCCTCTCAAGTAGATAGTTATTAGCAAATTCCTCTCAAGAACTAAAACGGCAATTATTTACTAGCATAAACTTGCTCACACTAAAGTCCAACTCTATTCCATGCTGCAGACTTATCTTAGTATTTATTCCCCAAAAATCACACTTACAAGCCTCTGCTAGTAGTAAGCATCAAACAAGAAACTACATATTGCTGATACAAATGAGCTCCATGTACAAAATAAATGCCAAATACCTAAGAATTACATGCTATGGCAGAAGATCAGGAATTTTGGGGGGAGGGATAAAAGGTAAAGAGGAAAACAAAAAATTTGATACCAACTCTGAAACACCAACAGCTTCACTTTATGTTCACTACCTAAAAGCATCTACTTTTTTACAAGACTGACAGAAAAATTGGCCAGCTTAAAATAAAGGTAAAGACTAGAGTCCTTGGGTGATACATGCCAGAAAGACTGTTGCTGGAATCACTGAATGTTCAGCAAACTGAAATACTCCTCCTGTCTGTGGGATTTCATGGGCCTGTACAAATATAACAACATTTCTGCTGACTTACAGGAATACTCAAATTGAAATTACATGACCGTGACTTTCTAAAAGAAGTATGGAATTACTACTTGCCATCACATCACCAGTATGTAGCACAGGCAAGTGAAAAACTAAATAGTTTACCTGTAACAGCTTCAAACCTCTAATTAAGGCTTTTCTATCTCAGGAGAGATAGCAATTATGCTACATTTTCCAGACTCAAGGTCACATCTGGACATCTTCACTTTTCACCATAACAACTCTACCAGACATCATTAATAAAACTCAGACAGGTCCTTACTATACTTAGATATCTGACCATAGCAGTACACTAAATATCTCTATCTTTGTACCACGTATATCAGAAGACACCTCCCATCTCCCTACTATATTTTATCACCATTCTACAAAAAATTAACAGTGATAGATAAAATGACCAAAAAAAAAAGGCAAGCTCTGCTCAGTCCAAAGAGAACCACATCACTTTGCCATTCATACATAAATAAAGCAAGGCATCTCAATCATGAGAGCATATAGGTACTTCTAGACAGCACGTATACCAAATTACAGATTGCCAACTCTGTGACTGCTGAAGCAACCTGTAGTAAAATACAAGCGAAAAGAAGATCTCAACTGCCACATCTCGACCTCATAAAGTTAGTGCATAACAGCACGCAGAAATACAGCACTATTAGGTTAAAACAGCAATAAAACCCAGAACATCAATATGACTCCTAGTCTAGGGCAGTCAGAGCTCCCAAGCCGGCCCCACCACCTTTCACAACTCAAAGAAAGTAAAATTAAAGCAAGGGACCCTACCCTGAAAATACACACAAGAAGCACTAGAATGAAAACTATCTGTATTGTTTTCTTATTTCAAGTGCCTAAAATACAATAGCAGGCACTGAGAAGGGACTATATTCCTCATGGTTGTCAGGCAAGACCTGAGTCAACTAGACCCATGGAAGATCTCTCCAAAAGTAATTATCTAGAATTACCTGCTTTTAATCTCCTGCACAAGACTCATACAAGTATTAAACCCTCCAAACTGGAATTTGAGTTCTCAAACTGACATCCATGAGAAGCACAAGCACGTGTATGCCTTACCACAATTTCCGCTCACTAGCATGAACTTTCCTAGAACGTGGCACGTGAAACATCACAGCAAAAATCAGGAGCACACAGCATTGAAAGAAATCCAAACAAAAACCATTTTTATATTTTAGCACATGCACCACTTGCACAGACGACAGTTATTTTGCAACCAAGCAAACCGAACCTTCATAAACACAAAAACTGGCAGAGGGTAATTAAGAGTGACATAAACACCTACCTAAATTATACAGAACAGAGTTACCTACAGTAAAAGTATCAATTATCCTTGGTCATGTCATCCCATCTCCCTCTGAGTTCCTCCCCCTCCATCCCATCCCCTCAGAAAGTTCCAATCAACTGCTGTCACCTGTCTTTTCTGAGCACTTGTACATCTCCCAATAATCTCTTCACCGAGATGTCTGCAGTTGAGACAGCTTTATTCAAATATCACCTCTCAAAGTTCACCAACGACTCAAAAGTAGTGACCAGATACTCCATTTTTCAAGCTGCTTGGTCTGATAGAATTATCCTCAAGAGACTCCACCATACTTTGGTAATCATATAACCCCCCACTATCACAACAGCCCCTCTCTCCCTGCTTTCAAACCACCACAGTAAGCAAGAAACAAGCAGGCGATCAGTCAAGAGCTGAATAAACAGAAATAAGGAATATGAAGGGTATTCTGTAAGGATATGCCTTTAAGGCTCTACAGAAACCCCTGCCTGACCATGGCAGCACCTGGCAAGCTAGGCTAAATGATTAGACTTAATACAAAGAAATTAAAACTTCAGGAAAACAACAAGTAAAAATGAAATACCAGGTTCCTTCCATAATTCTCAACTGCCTTGGAACTCACTCACTGCCAACATTAATTGTGAGCAACTTTTTTTCTGTTGCTCTCTCATGGCCAAAGCAAAAATCTAGGCATACCTTTGCTTTAGTATCACCTGTAAAACTCTTTCAGCCATCTCCATGCTACAGGCTCTCTGCTGCCATGGCTATAATCAAACACTAGCCCTGTAGCAATGCTAATGGGCTTTCCTGACATCATTAAGGTGCCTGACAGAGAGCACAGGAAAGTTTTCTTCTCTTCACATAGGTAAGGTGCTTCGCCATGAGACAAGCATGTCATGTAGGGGTGTGATTTATTTTCGTGTCTTCTTCTACACTAACCAGCTCAGCATCTCTGGCAAAACTATGCATTGTCCAGTTCAAGCAGGTCAAAAGTTAAGTTTTTTTATTGCCTCCAAAACTGTCTTCTATATACCATAAACTTCTAGTGGCCTCACTGCACAAGAGACTAGTTAAGACCAGAAGTACCAAGAAGACATCAATTTCTTTTCCTTCTGTAAATAAGGAAGCAGGAACTATACACAAATGGGGATCAAGAGTATCGTCCACTGCCACAGCACCAGATGGATTCTTCTCAAGTTCAAGAAAGCTTCTTCTCAAGTTTAAAGAGCATAAAATCAAAACCTATAAAAACTCATTCCAAAATACACTGAAGCGTGTGCAGGTCTTCTCCCACTTTTGCCATGTCACATTGGCTATGTGAAATTTACCTGCACAGTAAGAACAAACTTATAAACTGAAACTCTTTGGTAGTCTTATCTCTAATGGGTGTTGGATATGGCAACTTGTGCCCATTACGTAACTTATGTCATGTTGCAGACATTCAGGGATGTACCAGTCCATTTTATAAGACAGCCAGACAATACAGAAGCCATAAAATCTCATGCTTAAATGCAGCTTTTACCAGAGAGACTTCAAGCACTTTATTAATTTGGGTAACTTCCCTGTTTTATCTGTGGAGGAAAGAGAAGACTGTTTAACAGTAAGTCCAAAGGTTCATGATGGCAGCATCTAACTCTCTAACCCAAACACTCAGAAACTACCATTTCTGCCACAGGAAAAACACCACTAAGTGAGGTCCCACTTAACACCTTATGAGCACAAAAATAGGAACAAAATATTTAAGCACAGGTAAGAACTGAGACCTGCAACTTCTACCATTCATCAAATACTACACAAGAAAAAAGCCCCAGTAATCTTTCTCCACCCAGTCTGAACAACTAAAAGAACCAATCCAAATATGCAGGAGAAACTGGAAACCTCCTCAATACACTAAACATCCAGTAACTAAGAATACACTTTGCATATTAAGTGTAGGCAAACAAAAAGAAAAAAAGGTCAATTTTCGAAGGCATACACCACTGTTGTATTCTGCCAAAATAGCAATTCAGTACCGATCTGAAACTATGCACCATCATTTGCTGTAATGTGCTGTATTATATGTTGTAAACATGGCAAAGCTTTAGTAATACCAGACTTGACCACTGGCCCATACCAGACCTTGCTCCACCCTGTGAAATCTGTGCTGAGAAGTGGGGCAAGACTGACAGGTTTCATTGTGAAACTTAACAGGTTTGTGGATTAGCAAAGCTAACGTATTGAAAGCTGCAAATCCCTCCTCGGTCATGTCTCTACAGAACAGCACTCATTCCTCAATTAAAATTTTATTATTAAAGTTACCAAAACTCCACACAAGATCTGCAAGTTTCTGCCTGCTTTACAACATTATCATAGAATAGGAGATAAAATGTTTTGAGAGTTTATGTTTATCTTCATTCCCGAGCAAAACTCGATGAACCTTGGATGTTTGGTTACGCTGGTTTTTTTCAAGGTTCCCCGGTGCTTTACCATAGTGAAGATTTTGTAAAAGCGAGAGCACCGCATTTAACCAGACTTCTGCGTTCATCGGACTGAAAATGCCTTAACCTTTGTGGGGAAACTGGCTAGCCTAACAACTGCTTTCTAGAGAAGAACTAGGAGAAAGGCGATTCAGGGCGAGGACACCACGCTGAGGCACACACATGTGAGGGCAGCAGCTCCCCCCCTGGCTCAGAGCGGCGCCGGGATTGACTCGGGCCCCACCGTACCCCCCGCCCCCCCAAGACCTCCCCTTTCGCTGCCACAGGATCCGAGCAGCTTCCTCCCAGCCTTTTAAACCACCAAGGCCGATCCCTTCGGGGCCGGCCAGCTCACGTCCGCCCACCGGAGCCCCGGGGTGCCGCCTCAGGCCCTGCCAAGCTCACCTGCCCTAGCGGCGCCGGGCCCTGCGTGCGGTCCGGAGGCCTCACGGCGACCTCGCCCGGGGAAGCGCGGAGGCCCCAGAGTCGGCCGCGTTGTTAGACCCGCAGCAACAACAACCGCATACACACAACTGTCGGGGTACCCGCCGCGGCTACCTGCCCGCCCGTCCCCAGCCCGGCCTACGCCCCGACTCACAGGGCGTGCGTGAAGGCGCTGAGTCCCGGAGGCACGGCCGCAAGCCCCCGCCCGGAGCAGTCCACGCCGCGGTCGCCGTCGCAGCTGCAAGGGGCCGGGCAAGGCGGGGGGGACGCTCCGCCGCTGTGTCCGGCCCAGCTCCCCAGGCCCCAGGCGACGAGGCCAAGCAGAGCGAGACACCGCATCGCCGACCTCGCCGACCGCCCAGCCCCCCCGGCCCGGCTCAGCTCGGCCTGCGGCTCTCCGCTGGCGCCCTCCGCGTACCGAGCCTGGCCGGCTGCCGGGAAAACGTATAAAAACCCACCAAAAACAACAACGACAAAAAAATCAAAATAAAGAGGCTCCTCCGTACGGCGCGGCTCTGGGGCTGCCTTAGCGGGAAGTCAGCCCTCCGCCGCCCGCCTCCCCTGTGCACAGCCCGCAGCGCTGCTCGCCACCGCTCATCTCAGCCCCGCAGGCAGCGCGACGGGGAGGCCGTGGCGGTCCCGGGCCGTGCGCCCCGGCGCCTCGGCAGCCACGGCTACGCTCGGAGCACCCGCCCCTCCCGGAGCTCGGTGCTGCAGCCGCGGTGGTTCCGCGCCCAGGGCAGAGGTGCGCATGCTAATGAGACAGCCGCACCCGCCCTCCCACTGGTGCAGAGCTGGCGCGGGGTGCGGAATATGTAAAAACGAGCTCGGCCGCAACCAACGGACGCAAGGGGCGGGGCCGGGGGCGGAACAGCCCCTTCTTCGCCGCGCTGCCGCCGCGCCCTCGGGAGCGCTCTCTGGACGGCCCCGCGACCCCCGGTGCTCACGGAAACAGGACCGAATGAGCCGAGCAGCCGCGGGACCGGGGCCAGGCTGGCCTGTGAATGAGGGCAGCGCCGTATGGTGACCTCAGGACACCATTTCCAGCTACAGCATTGCCGCGGCAGGAGCGTGCGAGCGCCTGGGCCCGCATTTCCTCACAGCCGGCAGGCACCGGTCCTAACAAGGCCCCAACAATGCAGCGGGAGGAGATAAAGGCAACCCCGTTCGGGGTCCGGTAATAGAGGATTCCAGCCGGCACGGCACATCCATCCCCTGGGAATTAGCACAGGAGGCCATGCCGTCCTTCTGCCTCAGGGACACAAAAGCATTTCACGCTCCTGTTCCCAAAGCAGCGGTGACTCCGCACAAGCTCTTCTCAAAACCGGTTTGCTTTGAAAGAAGCTGTTTCCTTCCCACACAAAACACTGCCGTGGTACCTGGCTTTTACATAACACATACATCACAACCAAACCTCTGCCAGTCTGGGTCCTTTTCTCCTAACTATCTTAAAAAGAGTACTAAACAAAATTGAAACCCTATCTATCCTTGTTGTTAGTGCCCTCCATAATCTGATTTTTTTTTTAATGCTTTCTTTTGGATGCTTCTAACCTGCAGCCACCAGCAGGAATAAGCCTGCTGCATTAGCTTAGCTCACTTATGCACCATGCTCCACACAGTCACCACATCTCACTGGGGATGTCACAGCAGTACCTGGGAAACCAGCTGAGACCTCTCACTGTTGGCCCACTCTGGTCCAGACCCCATAAGAGGCTCTGAGCCAACAGACCTGGCTGAAGAAAGCGCAGCAAAGTCACCGGATCTTGTCGTGGTGCACACCCATACCATCTATTTTACATGTTTCATTTGGATGCTCTGAGCTTGCTTGGGGAGTTGCCTGCCCAGCTGCACTGCCGGAACAGCTTGAGTCACACCTAGGCAGGTGTCTGTGCAGCTCAGCCTAAACCACACAAACACCCACACAGCCCACTACAGACCTACATACCTAGGCAGGTACTCTTCTGTCCATTCTGTAGATAAATGATGGAGAAACACAAAAAGTGGTCAGTGGCTGTCAACCTGCCTCTGCCACAGCAGGGAAATGGGTTGAACCACACCACAGTGTATACACAGAGCCCCGCCAAACTTCCCTAAAGCCAGGAGCAGATTTGCAGGGGTAACTGAACCCTTAATCCAAAGAAAATGCAATTGTGCAAGAGTGTCACATGGCTTGGTGGCAATTACTTCAAGTTCCTGCAATTGCATATGAAAAATTCTAAATACCTGCAAATACATGGTAAAGGCAAACAGGTCAGGAATGAGGCAGGCCTGCTTCCAGCAGACACACAGTGAAGAGACAGTGTTCATAGCAACCCTGGGCTGGCACTGGTGCTCTGATCATGCGCTGGTCAGCTGGGAGTTGAGGAGCTCATACCTCACACTTCACCTTCCAAGGACTGCCTGTAACAACGCTGACATCCGAGAGGACCCCATGTGGGCTGAGGTCTATGCTAATTCTTGAGCTGACTGAAGTGGGGGAAAAAAGCAGAAGTCTTTGCTTAAAAAATGGTCACTTGGTGAAAATTAAAAATCAGGCATGTAAATAGTGGAGACCTGAAGATTTAAAATCATCTGTGCCCAAGAAAGTAGAGTGCACAGTGAGGACCCTAGAAATACACATCCTCCAGTCACCACCACCTCCATCTCCTACATTTCTCCTCATCATTTTTCAACTTTTAACTCCCTTCTAAAAGTGTTAACATTATTTTATCTTGTTGCAAAAATTGTTATTTTCTTGCCGTTAGGAATCCTGTTCCTGATGCACTGATTTTATATGAACATCATCACTTATCAGTGAAAAAGTAAGGTCATTTTAATAACAAGCTATGTGCTTGTCCTGTACCTTGTGAGAAATATGAAGTTCTCAAAGTTGAATCTACCAAAGTATGCTAAAACTTTGCTGTAAAAGTACAGACACATCTTCTGTCCTCCCCAGCTGATTTTGGCAGAGAAATGCTATTGTCAAAACCATGTAGTTCTAAGAAATGTCAGGGTCAAAGACACCATGCATTCATGTCACTTTTCATGCCTGTGCTCAGGGATAGCAGTGGAGGAGCAGCAACCAGAATAGAAGGGGAAGAAATTTTAAAGGAGTTCTCTCAAATTACTTCAACAAAACAGATCCAAACCAATCCCCATAAGAAAAAATGACCTTTTCCTTCTACTACTGGCCAGGAAAAATAACAAAGCAGTTACACTCACTCTGCAAATAGTCTCACTTCACTAACCAAAGATAATGGGAGCAGAAATGGCACTGTGCCTGCTTGGATTTTGGAAGACAAATAGTAGCATGGAGGTTACTTTGTACGGCAGCAGTGGTACCCTATAATGTCCCCAGAAGTTCTCTGGACAAAAGGACCCTAGTAAAAGCAGAATAGCAGAGCTCTTCTTTTTTTTTGTTTTTTTTTTTTTCTGCATGCTTTGAAACACTGGAATAGTCTAGCTTTTTCTCTCAAACCTCCCCTGATTTCAATCTTTCTGTTTCTTTTACCAGCATCACTTCAGATGTGTTTTCCTTAGTGCAGTTCTCTGAAGTCTCCATATATGAAACTCCTGTCCTAGGAGCAATCCACTTCCCCTTTTTATTCAGTCATCAATACTGCTTTGCTGCTTCCAGTTAGTCCATACCTTGTCCTGGCAAATTAATACTTTCCTTAATTTTTCAGCCTCTGCCTCTCCCTTCCTAATACTGATGGATCACTGCTTCCCTCTCTCCATCAACAACTCCCATTCCTCTCACTTTCTGCTTAGGCAGACACCTGCTTGCAGGCATTTATTATTTTCCTTTAAAAATAAAATCCTAACATTTTCTTATTTATGTAACAAAGATCTACATGCTAAGATGTTTTTAAGCTGAAAAAATATAGCCATATTTTACAAAAGGATCTATTTAACTAAAAATTATACTGTGGATTTTGAAATTACCATGGTTTAAAAATCTAGTCTGAAGGAAACCTTAATATCACAAATTCCAAGAAGCATCCCCCAAAATGCAACATAAGGCAGCAATTAGCTTATGTAATTGAAAAAAAAAACAAAAAACAAACAAACTGTTAAAGAGAGAAAAATCCTGAGGTGTGCTTTAAACCAGGTGAAGAAGATGAGGGTCAAACTATCAAGTCAATAAAAAAAAATAGATAAAACTAGCTCATTTTGGTTGAGCTGTGGAGAAACTATTTTCTGTTCTTTTTCAGGGAAAATGGGAAGCCCCATAAATTGATCTATTGCTGCATAAGATCTTCAGGATTTAGTGCCTGATGTATAGGCACAGGGGTTTGAAACTTTCGTCAGACATTTGATGAAAAGGCATTAGGAAAGCTTGAGATATAGGGGGGAAATACAGAAGTATGGACATTGGATTTTTTTCTTCTATTGCCACGTTGTCCAGCAATGTACCCACTTCTGACAAAAATCTCACTTCAGAGACATGAATTCATTTGGATTTAATGGGAGTTTGATGTGGAAGAATATGCAGATTAAGACCTGAAGCACGGACACAAAAATAAATACAAAGTGAAGGTAGACTGGAGCATCAGAATTCCTTGATGCTAGAGTGTGCCATGAGAGGATGGTAGGTGAATGGGAGTGTAAAGATCATAGTCATGATAAAAACATTGTTTTCTTTTACGAATTTATTAGACTTTACAGGAAAAAAAATGGGATTTGCATGGAAGTTTTCATTTATAAATTGGGGTAAGTCAGTGTGTTAGTCTTGCAAGGTGAGCTGTTTCATCCCTGGTTTCCATCACCACTGGTTTCACACATCCAAATTATCCTACATCAGAAATGCTAATGTGACAAGAAGTGCCCCAAGGGTTGATCCCCTCCCTAACAATTGCCCAGATCCAGTTTAGTATGTATATGTAAACACAGAAATGTATGTCGTTTAGAACAGCTTTAAATTTTTTGTCTAGTGATAAAAATAAGCTTTACACTCCAATAGGCTAGAAATAGACCTGAAGGATTCATCCAAAGCTTGAAGAAGCACCATGTGCAAAAGCTGCTGCTGCTGCTGTTATTTAGCCCCATACTGCTGGGAGGTTCAATTAACACTTGGATTCTAGTTACACAGCACGCTGGGTTTGGCTGGTTGCTGGCTGGGGTTCAACCATGACACAAGGAAATTAAAGTTTTCTGGAGAACATGACATAGAGCTGCTGTGTCTGGAAAAAGAACAGTCTGGAATATCTGCACTGACAAAGCAAGTTCTCTTTAAAATGGAAGTATACTTCTTCCCACAAAGAAGGCTGAAACTTTTATTCAGTTGAACTAGAGCTGAAAGTCACTTCAGGAAACAAGTGACAAAAGAAAGGCTCAGCCAAGTTCAAAGCTTTATTAAGAAAACAAAGGTAAAGATTCAAACCTTGGTATAGTGAAAATACAGAAGTTATTTAAAACTTCAGAAAAATGATTGGAAAAAAAAAATTATTGTGGTAGGGTCAAAAGTTTGTCCAGAAAACTTGTTACCCTATATCTACTTTATGCCTCTGTAAAATAAGAAAAACTATTGAGGACAAGCAAGACCACTAAGATCCATAGTTTAGAAACAGCACATAGAGAGTGAAGGAAAAAATATACAAGTTAAATAGTAAATAGAAACATGAGAGAAAATTAATTTTAAAATTGCTTATGATTAAATATTACCTTTATATGTAAACAATGCTTAACTTCCAATGGTACAGTGTCTCTACCATTGTTCCTGTGTATGCATTACCCAGATGATCCAGAGCATATTGTATTTTGCAGTTTGGCCTAGTGATTATGTCTTTGCTCGATTATTCCAAAAGATGCCTCTGAAATGCAGTGAGCTGGGCTGCAAGTAGAAATGACATGTTGTGCCACAGCTAAAAGAGAATTACTACAGGCAGTTTATTCCAATACCTTCTGTAAATTGGATAGTGCAAAGCCAAAAGAGAGGACAGTTCACAAAACTGTGTGTGGAGGGTTGTTATTTTTATTATTTTGTTGATGTTTTTGTTTGTTTGTTTTGGGGGGTTTGTTTTTTTTTTGTTCTTTGTTTTGGTTTGGTTTGGTTTAGGGATTTTTTGAGTTTTTCAGCCTAGATGTGCCAGGTCCTCTGCTATCTAGAATTAACTCTGGAGTAAATTAACTCCAGTACTATGTGTTCCCCTTGAAAAAGGGACACCATAATAGCATAATAACAAATTAATTTTATCTTGTCACTCTAACCCAGTCATCACCTGAAATTAGGTAGCCATACAGGAATTAATAAGCAATTTAGGACAAAATTACTGGAAATTAAATTCAGGTTTAGTCCAATATTAATGTCACTCTGTATTCTAGCTAGAAAGTTTTTATAATAAAAGAACAGGCTTTAATTAATATTTTGCAAAATTTAGAGGCACTCCTTTTTAAGTAGACAGCACAAAACATTTCTGTCTTACTGTATGTTGGGGGTTGAATT
>VWZS01009123.1:4942-18643 GCA_013397075.1 Rhabdornis inornatus
GTAAACACTGAAATCTATCTGAAATACATCTCACACCTCAGTGTCAAAACTTAGGATGAACACTGGATACAAGAAAGGATTCACCTTCACCTCGTAAAAAAACCACTTAAAACAAAACATGCAGCATTTTGCTGCATTTCCTTTATAAAGTGAAAATAAAATGCCACACAACTGCTCTGAAAAATATAGTCATCTTTTCAGAATTGTCCTTTAAATCAGAAATGGAACCGAAAAACTGTAGATCAACTCAAAGAGGATGGACTATATATGGAATACCTTTCCAGTCAGGATTTTTATAGTAAATTGCAGTACTTTTTTTTCCCTTAGGCTCTCCCCCTTTCTTGTGCAAAAAATAGTTAGAGAGTCTATGTTCTTATTTAGCATATAACCTGTAATGGCTTTAAAAATGTTTATGAGGACAAGAGTCAGAAAATTCTTGACTATGATTATGAATATATGTAAAGGTTACAAAAATTCCGTGACATAATCTATGTTCAGTGAAACATTTAACTCCCATATGATTTCTTTTTAGGACCTCTCCATCTGTTTGCAATTTTTATTGTCTTCACAAGATGTATAGATAGGATCATCAGCATATATTTAACTTATATCTAGGAATAATACCACAATTTTAATATTCAGCCAATTAAAAAAAAAAGTTAACAATTCTCCAGCTCTCACTTTTTATGACATATAACATTTTACCACTGATTCCTACTGTCCTACAAAAGGGATAGAAATATTTTTAGAAGTCCTCACAGGCATACTCGGCTTTTTTCAAAATCACTTAACCACAGCAGTTTTCGCCCTCCTCAAAATCTCAGTCAGGCAAAACTACAGACTTATCACTTGTTTTTATAGNAAGATACAAACTACTTTTGCCCCTCAGTTATATATATGAAGTTAATGACAATATGGGCCCCCAAAATCTATATGCCTGTGAAAATATTCCTTTCTCACTTGAAAAACGATCAGTAAAGGCAAAGAGTAATGGCTACTTGATTATACAAATTATTTTCATAACCAAGACTTTAATTAGTCTTGCTTAGTTATGTTCTTCTTTTAGGACAAATATTCAATAATATTTGAGAATATAATATTATCTGCCTTCCTTCTATAAGTCAAAAGGTATTTTTATCCAATTTAATTACCACGTCATATTTTAATTGCCATATTTCCATTTGTTGTCTGTGAGTTATTACATATACATGCACCTTTATGCTCATTTCTTTTGAGAAATACAAAGAGAAAAAGAAATCAAAACACTAAAAAGCAGGTAACCTTAATGCAGAAGTAAGAATCATCATGGAAGGACATATCTTGTCATACCATTTGTGTGCCTCCTGTTTGGGGGAGGGTAGAGAAAGATTGATGCTGAGTAAATCATGTGAAATGCATGTCAATGTACTCCTTTTACTAATCTTTATCAGTAATTTACAACTTCACGGCACTTGTAAATTTAACAGCTCATCAAAGCATTTGAGTAGAGTCAGTCCTGAGTATTCGTTAAGTGAAATTAAATGTAACTTTCCATAAAAACCTATGACTAAGAAGGCAAGCCTGCAACCAGCTACCACTACAAAAATTTATAGTTGCAATCCTACCTTATTACTTCCAAAGACATTTAAAAAAAGCAGTTGGCAGCTACAAAAAATACTTAGTTCATGCTATAAACAACTCTGGCAGAAAAATCTTACATGTCCCTGAAGGAGGAACTAATTCTTCCTTCTTCAGTGGAAAAAGATAAGCTAAATACAGAAATACACCACCTCTCTTTATCTGCAGGATAATATTCCCTGCATGTTTTTCTTCCCAGTTAATTATGCTTTTTCCAGGAGCACAAGTCATAAATAAGGCCACTAAGAATTCGGGTAAATGCCATGAAACTATCCAGACCATCCAGATATGAAATTCCCTAGAAACTGTCTACACACTTTAATAAACATGTCCTCCACCTAAAGACATCTCTGTCTCCACAAAATCAAGCACAGAACTACAATGCAGGACACAAAAAGAAAAAAAAACCACCAAGAAATTAAAACAGGAAAACTACATGCGAAGGTAACTATTCAAATGCACATCATAGGCATAAGTTTTGGAGTCACCTACTATAATTTTTAAAGCAGCCAAGAAGGCAACTGTCACCTTTTGAAATTCAGCCTTTCTCTAGAAATGTTTGTCTCAATTTTTTTTTCTTAGAAGGCACAACAAAAAGTAAAAAAAAAATTAACTTTTGTTATGAAGATGTCTTGAGATTTACACCTGAGAGTGGATTACACTGAGCAGCATGGGAGATGGTATATGAAAAATTCATAAAGGAGATCTAAAACAACAAAACAACCCTAAGGATTAAAATTAAAATGTATGTTTAGATTTACTTAATGAGAGCAAAGTATTTTTTTCAAGCCTCTACCTCCTGCACAATGAACTGACTAACTGCAGGAATGGCATGGCAATTCTGGCTTAATTTCTTTTCTGGGTGCCAGCATGGCCCTTTCTCTGCAGTGACAGCGTGCAGAGGGCAAGCTCTGTGCTCACAAAAGGATTTGTTGCTTGAGTGAGCCTGAGCTGAGGGAATGGCAGTCAGGAGGTGGAGACACCATCTTAGAAGTAAAACCCTCTGTCCCTCCAACTCACTGTGACAGAGCAGTGGCTTGGACACCCTGCACAGACCCCTCTAGGCATTGTAGCATCTTGTGGTTTATGGGATGTGTTGTTGTCTCGTGTGTAATTGCTCCAGTTAGACTGGAGTGAGTTGAGCTGGAGGCCTCAGAGACCATCACGGCTGTAGCACATTCCCTGCACTAGGCACCTCTTGAAGTCCCTTCCAGCCTGGACTGTCTTGAGATCCAGTAGGCAACTGTCACCCTTTTGACAGATAGCTCATTAGCCATGTCCCAGGCTGAACTCTGACAAGCCATTCCAAAGCACACCTCTCTCACCAAACCAAAAATGGCAGATTTCAAAACATACCCCACTATTAACTCCACTTGTAAATACTGGCTACTATTTACCAAGCAGTAAACATGATCAGTGACCTGTCACTTAGATACACAAGTGTGTGTGGCCAGATGGGATCCACCCATGGGTCCCAGGAAGCCATCAGCAAGCCACTTTCCATCATTTATCAGCAATTCTTGTAGGTAGGTCCCAGTTCACCTGAGGCTGGCAAATGTGGCGTCCATCTAAGAGCGTCAGGATCCAGGGAACTGCAAGACTGTCAGTCTGACATTGGTGCTGGGAAAGGTCATGGAGCAGATCGTCCTGAGTGTCATCATGCAGCACAGAGAGCCCAACCAGGGGATCAGGCCCAGCCAGCACAGGTTTAGGAAAGATAGGTACTGCTCAGCTAAGCTGGCCTCCCTCTATGAACAGGTGACCTGCTCAGTCGATGAGGATGGCTGTGGATGCTGCCTGACTAAACTTTAGTAAAGCCTTTGACACCATTTTCCCCAGCATTCTATTTGAGCAACTGGCTGCTCATGGTTTGTACAGGTACAGTGCCACTGGGTGTAAAACTGGCTGGATGTCCACACCCAGAAGGTGGAGGGGAATGGAGTTACATCCAATTAATGGCTGGTCATCACTGAGGTTACCCATTACCCAAAACCCAGTGCTGAGACCTGTTTTATATCTTTACATCTTTATCTATCAACAATATGGACAAGGGCATCAAGTACGCCTACAGTCAAATGGCACCAATTTGGGTTGGAGTGTACCTCTGCCTGAAGGTAAAAAGGCCCTGCAGAGGGTTCTGAACAGGCTGGATCCATGGGCCAAGAAGGGAATGAGTTTCAACAAGGCCAAGTCCCTGGGGCACAAGAACCCCTGCGGTGCTTCAGGCTGGGGCCGAGTGTCTGGAAAGCTGCCTGAAGGANGCCTGGAAGGAGGGTGTAGTGAGAAGGGGTTAAGGCTCTTCTCACTGGCAAAAAGTGATAGGATGGTAGTACGTGACTTCAAGTTGCACCAGGGGAGGTTTAGATTAGGTATTAAGAAAAATTTCTTCAATCAAAGGGTTGTCAAGCATTGGAACAGGCTGCCCAGTGAACTGACTGAGTCGCCATTCCTGGAGGAGTTTAAAAGACATGTAGATCCTATAACTCTATAATTAACAGTATAATTTTGGATCAATAAGTTATGTAGACAAGACAGATTCTCTATAACTTAATGCTAATTAAGAATTACAGTAAAGTATTAAAGCATCAGAGCCTTCTTCTTACAGTCTAACAAGAAACATAGCTGGACTAATTTGATAATACAGAGCACATTTTGTTTCTGGAGAAGTAGAAAGGACACTCTTTAATTTCCCACCTATACATATTCATAGCTACCAAATATATAGCTATTTTAAAAATATACATTAGATGTGTAAAAATTTATTTTAAAAATAATACACAGATGTGGTACAAAAAGTTTCTTAGAAATAGAGAGTAACTCAAAAACAAGACAATAAACCTTGAAGCACTGTAATCCCAGGACATAAACAATACATTAAGAAACCCACACATATTAGTAGCATACATCTGAAGATATTTCAGAGATTGATATATCCCATTTTAAAAACTCTTAACTGAATACTCAGCTTCTAAAATTGCAACTACTTACACTTGCTGACTCACTAAGCAGTAGAAGTAACTGCACTATAAATTAATAAAGCAGACTACATATCTGGATTTGAAAGTGCTGGCACACGAGAACGTTCCTTACACAGCCTTTAATACTGACTTTGTCACCATTGCCATTACACTCCTTCATCTGGGGTATGAATTTCTGCCACTGCTAAATCCTAACTAAATCCTTAACTAGAGGATCAAAACTCAGGAAGGTGTTTTGAATAAACATTAAAGAATGGAAGCCAAGGAAAAACAGATCCCAATTCATACCAGAAAATATTTTCTTCCACAAAGTCTTTTCTTCCACCTTCTTTTTTAAAGCCAAAGGTGGGTTGGAGTCTTGATTTAGAGACTAATATTCATATATTCATGGTATAGAAAGAATATTTTAAAAGTGAGTTTGTACAAACACATAATAAGTTATCTATACAAAAAGAGATAAGCATATAAACAGTATGTAATAATCTGAAAACAATAATATTATTCTAGGACACAAAAATAATTGCCAGTGGGAAGATAACGTCAATTAAATAAAATTCTTCAAAATATTTCCTAGCTGAAAAAATTTACATCTTACTATTGTATCTTTACTGCTCTAGTTCAACGCATGCAAAAACATGGTTTGAGGAGTTTTCTTCCTCAGTGTCTAATTATTTTTTGCTCTGTTTTTGCCTCCCTAATGTTATGACACAAGGCCTTGCTATAGTCATTATTTTAAAGAGTACAAGAGGTTACCTTCGTTATAGCATATTAGGGTATTTTATAGCACCATCATCACAGAAGATGCAAGGATTTGTGTTGCTTCATTAAATGCAGTGAATACTGCAACGAGTACTATATGAATCATAATTTTGTATTTTTTTTGTTATTTTTATTATCATAATCATTACAACATTTCCTTTTTTTTTTTTTTTCATTTCTTGCTGTTCATTCGTTTGGGCTGTTCTGGCAGAATTAATATAAGAAATATTAATGAGACAAGCTTATTAAAGCTTAGGGATGAAAATATTTGGGATCTCTGCGCAATTCTTAACAGCAGGTGGGGATGAAACATTTTCTCTACTTAGAAATAATGTGACTTATTAGACCCTTTTTCATGTGAAGAATTGTCACAGAGTGACAACATTACATTAACGTACCAACATTAGCACTACCCCTATGTATTAAGGTAGTACAAGCCGAGGTTAAATACTGGTCATTTACAGCATGCACACAAGAAACTATAAAATTCTACNTGTGATTACAGATCAGTAATATAAACCAAAGCAACTTGCAGCTAACAAAGAAACTAACTTTTTACTACAACCATATTGCTTCTTCCTGTAGTGAAATATCCTTTTTTAAATCCTAATGATAATGACTAAGAAATGCTGAGGGGTTTAGTGATTAAGACATTCATCTAAATAAATTAGCAACAGAACTGATGCTCTTCCAAAATAATTTGAACTTTTACAGATGTTATTAGATACAGACTAAGGTCCAAGGCAGCAATCATTATTGTTTAATATGCAGGTTACTTTTTATAATCATTCTTCCTCTGTCACATCATGGTGCATTATCATACACTATATACATGTACCACGTTGGAGGATCAGAAAAATAAAAGTACTGACTTAATATCGAAAAAGCCCAAAGAAGGGAGGGGAGGGCAGAAAAGAACGTTTAAAATGAGTTCATACTTGTAAATCACAAACATTCTTTAAAAAGTATTTCAGTATTTCTGGAAAAAAGAGATATTAAGTTTCTTTATAAATTAGCTGAAGTTTTTGGATTTGATGTAATTTATTTTTTTCAAATAATTGAGTGTATCCTGTAATGTACTGGCATCCAACATAGTCTTAATATTACTAAAGTCATTACAAGATAGGGCAGTCTTTGGATCTAAGAGATTCCTGTGTATGCTAAAGTGGTCAGAATTTCCAAAGGTCTGCAGCCTTTGCAAAATATACTTGGCTGTGGAACCACCTGTTCTATAATAAATTCTTTCTAATCTGAAACAGAATGACTAGGGCAATACACTCCTTTTGCCATCCACTGATACCTGCCATTGCACCATCCAAAATCACACAGGATTCACTGTAAACTCCTCCTTTTGGGGAATACAGAACTGTAATTCCTCCAAAAGATGTACAGACATGATTTGTGACAAACTGCAAAAACCTCTTAACCCTTGCTGCTCACACAGCTCCACTGAAGAAATCCTTTGCCCCTCAAATGCCAGATCCAGCTCCTGATGTGATGCCTGGTCCAAGCCTGCTCCCCTGCCTTCTCCAGGTGGCCGCGTAGGCGGCTCGGTCCCGGCAGCTGAGCCAGCTGGAGCTGCCTCGCTCAACTTTCGCATCACATTACTTCCGCTTTTCTAACTTTTCCACTACTGAGCACCATCAATTATGCACTAGAATAACAGAGCCTTGGCTCAGCAATGTAACATAAAGGCCGATTATGACTGTAAATAATTTAAACACCTGCGTGCCACGTTTCTTTTAGCAGTGATATGTGGCTGGTGGGTGTGATGCATTCGTAGGGAAGGCTCAGACACTTTTAATGTACTGACAACTCCCCCATTCAAATGATGAGGAGGGCCATTTGCAGTGCTGATGTTGGCGTAACAATAGAGTTTAAAAACAGAGGTTATTAGCTCGAAAGAGAAGCACTGAGAGTCACACATACGCGAAGATGCAAGTTTCAAAGTCTACAGTTCAGAGAAACTGGCGAACTCTGTAGCCTCGTTCTCCTCCCACTCATTCACAGGAAAGGCTAAAAATGGGTTTTTAGATGGAGAATGCAATGTTAATGTTATAAAAGGCATCTATCAAACAGCTTTAGGCTACTAAAGAGAGAAGGAAAGACCTGCCTTTTTAAGGAACAGCATCCTAGAAAAATCGTGCTTCTATTATAAACGATACAAAGTTCATTTCCTCTGCTAGGCCAATCAGTGCACTTGGGACAACTGATACCAAATTTCACAAATTCTATTCCTGAGTTTAATTTTGCTCCTAGTATGCAATTCAGAGTGATCTCACAGCAGCCAAAGATGATGCACCTGATATTTTCTTTAAAATGTGTTAAGTAAACGACAAGAGAGGGATCTCCTCAGACGAAAATGGCTAAGGAACAAGTTTGTAATATCTGGATTTAAGTATATCCCAAGTTTCCTAGAATATCCTTTGCATGATTCAGCGTTTCTGTCACCAATCTTCAGAGTAATAAGAGGTAGGACAGCTCTAACATATGCTATTTTAAAATAACCAGGAAACTGTTAAAAAAAATCCTGCAGTTGAGAGACATAGTTCTAGATTACTTTTTTTTTCTCTGAAAATCCACTGATACAGTTTGACATTGTAATGTAGGATACATGGAATATTTCAGCTTGAAAAATACAGTCCACACTCCAGTTAAATGATTTTTGAACCAACAGCACACACCTAATAAAACACTTCATAGTTTTGTATCTGAGTTGCAGCCCATGCTACACAGAAAAGCTCCAAAATACAACGGGGGGGGATAGCCAAGGGGATAAAATTAAGAAATATGAAACTATTGCATGTATAACTCAAATGCACGATCTCTCAAACTGTGGTTTGAAAGCTGTGCTGGGATTTGACCACGACAATTGAAAGAAAGGGGTGAAGGGGGGCAGAGGGTGTTGTTCCTTAAAACAGCAAACTTTAATAGCATCCATATGATTTAGCAAATCAATGTGGCCAAAGTCAATAAATAATCATGCAGCTATTTTCTGAAACAATTTCGTTACTTGCTTTGAGCTAACGATTGGTAATTGAGGAAAAGTGTTTTCATATTTCCTCCTACTGGATGCATTTTTGCTATGTTCCTTTCAAATAAAGATGTGGATTTGCACCTTTTTTGTTGTATGAATATTTCAAAGCAAGTTCTTTGGAAGGTTACTAGGTTCTTACTGTGTATTTTTTCCAGTATTGATCAATGGCAAATAGCCCTGTTTAACTCCTTGTGCACCACCTTTTCTAAGAGCCAGCACATTCATTTGACAACAGACAAGAAATGCACACCAGACTGCAGAAGAATCACTAAGTTCCTCTGTGGTGAATACTATATGCATGAAATTGTTGTTGGCTCACTGCCAGACAACTTGAAAAGCTCCTTCATCAAAAAATGTGCAAATGGTGTCAAGTATAATGTCTATTTATTTACTATTTATCCAGGAGTTTTATTTTCTGCTGACTGGTTTGCAGCACACAATCTTCACAGAGCAGCTCTTTGCAGCCGGGCATTTTATGTGCCATAATGAGGGGCATTTTACAGGAACTGTAATTATCATGGATTTTAGGGCTTAGGTAGCTGAGCGACTCATACTGGGAGACTTCCCGACACTTAAGACAAAGTTTCTTATTAAGTAATACAGATACATTTCAGTTTGGTTCCAAACAGGCAGGCTGACAGATAAGGCCAAACTCGTAAAACCAGCCATCCATGGGATGGAAGGTCTCAGCACTGAGCTGAAATGTAAGATAATTTTAACAAAGAAGGATTGCCATGGACAACATCCCTCTATAAGACAACTGCCAATTGACAATTGTATCGTATTATACGGTATTACATAAAGAACATTACTCAACACTTTAGAAATCCTTCTCTGGAGACCTCACTACATACATAATGACAGCATACTACTATGTAGCTTTAATGTATTTACAAAAAATGAGAAATAAGGATGCATGACACACTCAGCCCCTTGTATTTTAACCACAGTACCCTGAAGTATTTTACTTCCTTAAGTAGGCTCTATCATTTATCACTGTCCTTCCCAACCATAATTAATCTGTTCTATTGATGAAAACGAGAGCAGTACATCCACACCCTGTCATTTACAGGAGCACGTTTTGCAGGTTCCACTGTTTCAGGAATGTTAGACTGGGAGAGTTCATTACAATTAGTGATGTTTTTTGTGTTCATGAAATAGTTTAAGAAACCACAGTCAACAGAAGGATTAACAAGGACATTTGGTGCAGAGACATTTAGAAAAATAATTAAAGCAGCCTTTCAAAACCATGTGGGTGGAGTGTCCCTGTATGTGGGAGGGAAACACAGCCATGAACAAATCTAAATTCAGGAGAATTAGATGCCTCAAACTCACTGCTCCCCACTTCTATGTGCGTGCGAAAGTTTGCCTGCCCTACTCCTCTGTGAGATCGCAAACAGCCTTTAATATTTCATTCTGCCCAAAGCACAGAGCGTGCTCAAATTCAATACAAGGAAATGCTTTATCTCTTCCTTCACAGACTAATAGTCCGACAAAACCAGAAGTGCCAGGGAATCATGGCAAGTTGTGAGGAAATGACGTGCAGACACTTCTGAACAATTTTATTCCTGTTTACTGTTTGAGACACTTGGAGTGAATAAACACCAATTAAGAGCATTTTGTTCACTGATGCATAAAGCCAGGCCCAATATCAAGGACCCAACTGGTTCCCAGAGTACTTCACTTGGAGTAAGTTTTGAAATGCCTTTATATGGCATTAAAAATTTCTTCACTCGATTTTCACATGAGAAAATCAGTTTAATTCATGAAATGGAAAAAAATGCTAAATTAACAAATCCACACCAACAAACAAATGGGGAACTCTATATATATCTATAGAAAGCTTTTAAAAAGATTCCTGTTAACTGCTGAATTTCACTGTAGTTTTAGGATTGCCTTAATTTTTCCACATACTGCAGCTAACACTATCATCTCATTTCCTAATGGCATCTAAAAAAAATATTGTCCATTTGCAGTGTATCAGACTGTGTTGCAGGACAGCACTTTGAACGCCGTGGTGTGGATGTTCTCACGGAGACATTTAGATAGCAACACCCTTCTCCCTTAACAGAAACCTAAAAACACAAACATTATTAAAGACATGAGACAGAAGTCCAAAATTTTAGAAGTTCTGAAATGGAATTATTTAGTATTTCATTGCTTACAGAATCCTGTAGTTAATTGAACAACAGTTGAAGGAAATATGTGTTAATAAAATAATTTATATTTGAATGTTAAACTGTTGCTTCCACTAGGAGGACATTCAAAATCACTGGTGAAGTATAAATATAGTACCCACAAATTATGGTAATAGGCTATCAACCAATTTTTTCTGGTTTTATTTTATCCAGCAAATCCAAGATAATTAGAAGTATTTTCACAATTATTTCTGTAGCTATTCAGGAATACAAAACACACAGAAAGACAGAAAGTGTTGAAAAAATAAAAGGAGACAATTCTATTTATACACCTCCCTTTATAATACCAGGATCCAGGAAGCACTTCACAGTATATATTATTAACTAGAAATTGCAAAAATTCTAAGTAAGGGTTACATGTTTTGTAAAACAAAAACTGGAGAGAATCCATTCAGACTGCGGGAGCCCTTAGCTAAATGCTCATGACATTTAGAAAAGCACTATAATGCTGTTCTGTGACTCCATCAGACCTGGCAGCAGTAGACACTGTCAGGTAAATTACTGCACATATATTGTCGGCTGACACTAAAATAAAAATAAATGTGAACAGGCTAAAATTAGACACAACATGCTGGAAGACAGAGAAAAGAGAGCAAAAGTATTGCAGTGTACGTGCTTTTTATATGCTACAAATAAGCGTCCTTCTACAGCACCTGTTTTTCAGATCCTTTCTGGGCATGTATCTCTAGCAGGCTTTGCTATTAACTAAGAATCCTCACAGAAGATAGTGGGTGAGAAATTAACCTCTTAATAGCATTAAAAATTAGATCTATTCTTGTATTGGGGGGAAAAAAGTAATCAAAAAAATAAAGACCTGGCAAAACCTTGAAGGTTGAGAAGTAAAACCAGATGTTGGAACATCCCAGATGTTGAGCATCATCTGAAGATCATGATCATATATCTTGAATAAGCAATATCACAAAGAAGCTTAAATATTTATTTTTATTAATATTTGGATGTGGCAGCAATGCTCAGAGGTGATGAGATGCACACGGCACTTGAGACCAAAAGCCCTCCTGCAAATACACAGTTCTTGACATAAATCACACATAGCAGAAACTTAAAATATTTTGAAAATTTCCAAAATTTTGAATTGATCCAAAATGATAATTAAAACTAGGAGCCCATTAAGCAACTATGAGATTACATCTACACATAGAAACACAGTACATCACCATAAATAGTTCTGCATAAAGTTTCAGCCTGATTAATCTAAACAGTATTAGCCTGATTCAGCGTGACATTCTTCGTCCAGTCTTCTATCGGGCCCTCTATTATGACAACCAGTCATTCACACTCATGTCCTTGAAGAGAACAATTTACACTCTCTGTATCATTGCACATGTAGTTATGATCAAAATAAGAGCCTAGATGTTCCAGCATGAAACTACACATCCTGCAACCATTGCTGAAATGGAGCAGTACATCCGTTGGGTATCTCAGAAGTATCAGAGTATATACACCAAACTCCTTGAAGTACTGTTTATATATACACAAGAAATCTTTGGCTGAGGTGGCCCAGTCTTATCAATTCAAGCTGAACCTAAGAATCAAGTGTCAATGTTAAATAAATCGTTCTAATTTAAAATGCTGTCTCTCATGAAAATTGAATTTGAGGACTGAAAAGATACTATGTAAAAAGCTATTATTTCTTAAAACTGCACAAATTTTATTCATCTTAGCCACTTCCATGATTATCCCAATTATTTCAATGAGCTGAAATGTCATCCTGCATTACCATTTCTGTTACAAATGACTTCTCAACTGCAGAGGTATCCCTCAACACACTACTCTACTTGAGAAGTCCTGAATACTCAGAGAAAGGAAGAAGAGTTCAGAAGCATTAAACAGGAGGACCTGACTGTGTGCCCTAGCCATCGCCACACTCTCTAAAATAAGAAATTATCATCCTGCTTTAATTTTGTAACTCTTTGAAACCAACAATATATGAAGCAGAATTGCTTGTATATATATTATCAGCAAAATTTTACCGCCAATTCATATCCTATTTTTCTGAGAGAACAGTCAAATACTCTTTTTAAAAGTTTGATTTGCAGTTCCAGCCATTGCACAAATTAACTTGCTACAGCTTACTGGGATATGAGAGAAGAAACCTCAAGATCAATAACTACAGAATTAGTCCCATTCATCCAAACTATTCACCCATAAGACAGTCCAGCTATAATGCTTTTTATTTAAGGCAATTTCTCTCTTTTATTACATGATGCATTTTATTTTCTTATTAAATGTGATCTAAATGAATGAAGTATTCATTGAGTCAAAAACAAATGGGCAGCAATTGAGCTCTGTATCACAAATATTAATTTTAATGTGAAGGAGGCACAAATCGGTTTTTCTGACATCAGGAGGTCCAAAGATTGAAAAAATAATGTCTGTCCATCCAGACAAGGAACAGCTGTTCACCTAATAAGCCACATTTTCCACTTTTTGCACAGGACTCCGAGACTCAAAAGCTATGGCTGTACTGAAATTAGCTTTGCAAGTACTTAAGTCACTAAGGAGATGTCCTTGCGAAAAAACAATTTCAAAACTTCTCTCCTAAGCTGTGCCCTTCCCTTATTTCAGTGGCTAAAATTTTATCCAAGGAAAAAGTCTTTTCAGAAGTTCACCAAATAATTTCTGTGTGCCTCATCTAGAAGCCATACAATTCTGCAGGTAAAAGCAAACCTAAATGACCGATTCCTTTCAGCTAAATATTTGCCTTCTGTTAAGCAACTGTATTTTTCAGTCCCACACATCCACAGTTACCAACTAGTTTTGCCTGCATTTTTTGTCCTGTGTTCCTTGTATTAAAATAAGAAGAGATCTTGTTCTAGTGCTTTCCAGGTTATTTCTTCCTATGAGGGCAGCTAAGAAATACTCCTCATAATCAGGGGTATTGTATTTTTAAATTACAAAGAGCAGCTGCCTTACAGTGAATAAGGATATGTAACCTCAAATTGCAGTTCTTAAGAGGTCACAGTTTAAATCCAGTTATGTATAAGAGGATGAGCAAACTTAGCTTTGATTAGCTGCAAAGTGACAGAACCCCCTTATTCACTTCCTTTTCTCCTTTGCCCCACTTCTCAACTTAGCCAAAAGAAAGGGGGGG
>VWZS01009123.1:18725-39850 GCA_013397075.1 Rhabdornis inornatus
ACATTTTACCGGCTTAGGCTTTCTTGCCTCAGTTCCCAAAGGTATCTCCATGCAAACCTACATTATGTCTTCCTTTTACTTGCTCCTGGCAGGGTGTGAACACATCATGGACATATGTTTACAGAAGATCTAAAATGAGGTAGGAAAAAGAAGGAAGGCAGGCAGGCGAGTGAGGAAGCCAGAAGCAGAACTGAGGTTTGGCTTTTCCCGGCTGGTGTGAAGAAAATGCATAGATGTGAAAGTATTCAAAAATGGTTTTCTCATATGTGTATATCTCTCCCTCAGTAATTCTGGAAAGGTCTTTTCATCTCATTAGGTTAAGCTGATTAATAAAACTTCAGCAGTTTGCCCATTGCTTCTTCAGAAGTGAAGCAAGTTGAAAGATGCAGGCAGAAGGTTTTTGTGTTTGAGACAATAAGTGGGGTGACTTCTTAAATCCTTCGTTGTCATCCTCCATTAGAGATAAATAGACACCTTGGCTCAAATTCTTCAAACAAACACTACGTTGCTACACTTCTTTATTTTCTATTAACCTTCATGAAAAGCTGTAACCCTTCCAAAGAGCAGGGATTTTTTTGTGTGTGTTTTGCAATTCACCAAGTAAGTGAAAGCTTTCTCTCATTTCAGCAATTATTTAGACAAGCTGNCCCTCCCCCCCCCACACAAAAAAAAAAAAGAAAGGGGGGGGGGGGGGGGGAGGAAAAAAAAGGCCCACAGGCTTTCTTTGCTCCACTGATCTGTTGTTCGGGGAAGGCTATCTGCCCATACACAGCCCCTTGGCCATCTGGGCCATGAAGAGCCCTCAATCCCAGCCCTGAATGGTAATTGTCTCAGAGAGCACACTCACAGGCATTTCAGGCAGTGGGGCTTATTAAAATCCTGAAGGGCAGTAATCCCTGAATGCCACTAAAAAGACCTCCAGCTGCTACCATTTATGAAGTGGGCTTGACAAGAGAGAGAAAAGGAGAGGGAGCTGGGGGGAGGGAGAGGGGGAGGNGTTAAGCTGATTAATAAAACTTCAGCAGTTTGCCCATTGCTTCTTCAGAAGTGAAGCAAGTTGAAAGATGCAGGCAGAAGGTTTTTGTGTTTGAGACAATAAGTGGGGTGACTTCTTAAATCCTTCGTTGTCATCCTCCATTAGAGATAAATAGACACCTTGGCTCAAATTCTTCAAACAAACACTACGTTGCTACACTTCTTTATTTTCTATTAACCTTCATGAAAAGCTGTAACCCTTCCAAAGAGCAGGGATTTTTTTGTGTGTGTTTTGCAATTCACCAAGTAAGTGAAAGCTTTCTCTCATTTCAGCAATTATTTAGACAAGCTGTTGAAAAGGCATTCTTGAACACCTATGTCAAATACAGAGGCTGCGGAAAATGAAGAAAAGAAGCTGGCCAACTGCTATATTTTAGAAAATGCTCTTAAAACTGAAAGTGAATGTGCAATTTACTTATCTTCAAAAACTTCTATAATTTAAACATGGTTTTAAAAAATATTCTAGCAACCAGAATTTTAAAATTCTGCATTAACAAAGTTGAAAGCCTATGAATTAATGTAACTCATAATCTAAAGCCCCAAGGATAAAATGACACATCTGTTCGCTAGCAGAAATTTATAAATTTTGCATTTTGAAGCATTATATTTGCAAAATCCATTTCTGAAAATAAGTATTTTTTCTAAGCATGTCAGAGGTTGACTGCTCAAGTAAAAGATCAGGTTAAAAAATCAAACCATTTCTGTTTCCTGATTATTCATGACAGAGCCCATTATAAATTTTAAGTTTCTTTAAACTATTTGATGCATAAGCATCAAAGTATCTTAACAAGTACGTATAAAAACAGCCCTTCAGAATTTCATAATGTTTTAAAACACTGCAACCATACTTTAGAGAGGTGCCTGATCAGACAGGCAGTTAAATGACATGTTCAAACAGATACTGGACCAGAACTTCAGGACATTTTTTTAAAAAATGTGACCAATTAGATTAAATATCATGCATAAGTGTACACATATATAAGTCTGTATCACTTTTTCTATTCTCCATTAAGGCAGAGTGATAGACCAGATATCATTAATCTTATCTGCTGAAACTTGTACAGATCATTGTAAAACATGCCAATTTTGATACTCTGCCATGAGGCAGAGTAACTGCAGCTTTTAGAGAGAATCCTTGTGTCAAATCAGCAAATATCCTCTCTAGCACTTGCTTTTTAAGTATGATTTAGGCTTGCACCTAACAGGCACACAGATAAAATAACCATTTTCATGTTCTGCTTACAAAAATTACATAGACCTAGGTTCTTTTGAACTTTTAGTTCAGGTAAGAGATTACAAATTACAATGGAGACCTTCGGGACTCTATTAGGTTCATACTTTATTATGCCCTTTTGGTACAACCACTCTAATACTTCACGAAAGGTTAAGTAATTATGCAAAAGAAAATGCCCATGCTTGTTGTGGACTCTAGAGAAGCAAATTTTAATTCTTCAAAACAAACCTGCATTGATGGACCCAAAAATTTTCTGGCTGTAAAATCCAAATTATAATATTGAAACTGTTATGTTAAATGAAAAACAGGGAACTAAGGGATATACACAGACATGAAGAATAAGGAAAAATAGAAGGAAAATTACTTAGACATAACAGCTTGACAAGAAATGTTTTTATTTAATTGATTTAATTAATTGATTTACGAAATATACATTCAGGATATATATCCATATCATCAGTGTAAGTAAAGGACCAATTTCAATAATCCTTCCCAAGAATAAGTTAAATGCATTACAATAAGAATATACAGCTGTATATTGTCCAGAATTTCATGTCCTGAAATACAGCAATGAAACCCAGTACCAGACTGTCAAGAAATAAAATTATTTTGCCCACTTACAGTACCATTGTTTGCTATTGTTTCTGACTAATCAAGCTAAGTTAAGCTTAGTTGCTCTAAACTTCATTCTTACATTTCTCATTAGTCACAAGTGAAGAAGTCCATGCAGAATCTGGTTAACAAATATAGAAAAACATAAAATTCAACTGCTTTCTGAAGCTGCAACACATGGGCAAAGACACAATAACTGTGTTCAGTTAGGAGGTGTCATACATCCCTGACTCATCTATCCAAAGCAACGAACTGGCTGGGCACAAACCCTGTTCTCTGGGAGAAGAGCAATTTACCATTTTTTGTGATTTCAATTAATTCATTGAAAGGCCAAACTGCCATAGGAAATGGGCTGCACCAAAAAAACAGGAAACTGCTTACGGTGAAGGTGACCTGTGAACCAGCACCTGCACAGACGATGAGGGGATTTCTTCCTGTGTTCTCAACAAAGATCTTTTTCGGTGTGAAAGGTGTAAACAGTTAGCAGAGCACGAGGCAATGTAACTCATCCACTGCTTCAGTCCTCAAGAGGGAGACACTCCTAACAGGCCTTTGTACAAACTTCTTCTTTTTGCAAACTCCTACTGTAAAATAGAACACTCTTGAGAAGATTTTTGGAGAAACAGCACTCGTACCAGCCCTTACAGCATTTTAATTGAGGTCCTTTTAAGAAAACCCTGACAGAATAGTATTTTTAAAAGAATTAAATAAAAAGATTGCAATAAATTAATTCAATATTGTAGTAGAATATGTCCATTCTAAAATCTTTTTATTACTAAATAGGAAATATAAAATTTAGAACTTCGAAGAGAAACAGTGGGCATGACTGGTATATGAAATAGAGTATTTTTCATTAATACGGTAATTAATACCGTACAGTTGTTGAACTTTTTGAAATTCAGATAAATGTTTACAGAATACTAGAATAAAAAAATTATGAAGAAAACAAATCCAACTCAGTGTGCAATAGTAAGTACCGGTTTTACTGGTTTTTAAAAACTATCTGTTTTTTAAACCGACTTTTGCTAGGATGGGAAAACAGCTGGTTAGAAGAGTAGTGTAAAAAATACAGTTGCATTATGGACCTGTGAGGCAAATGCAGCATTGCAGAGACAAAAAAAAAGTAAGACTTGCAAGCTTTCTAGAAAATTCATGGTTACGGTTGAAATTTCAGGTAGAGTAGTGAGGGAGCACCATTTTGATTTTTTCTTTTTAGCATGAGACTGAAAAAGCATCACGAGTACGTTTGATTGGTCATTCTATTTTAGTAAATGCCAGTCAATTCACAAATTAATGTCATTGAGAATAGTCAATTTGGAAAGCACAAAGAAACCATATGTAGTTTTCCAAGTTTAACAAGAAACCATTCCAAAATGCAGGCATTTTACTCTCTGTCATACACACACGCTTTAAGGTTAAAATAAAGATCTTAGGGCTTTGTTCTGATTGCTGCAGAAGACACAACTCTGAATTTTCCTGCCTGTAAAGTATCAAATTGTTGTGGTAGTTGAGGAAGGGAGGCATAAACCCAAATGAGAATATTAAAAAAAAATAATAAAATTTTTTTTTAATGTTTTAGAAAGAAAGAAAAGCAGCCCAGACAAGGGCCTTACTTGTTTCCTAATATGGGCTGTATTGGAAGTCACTTTGCACTTGAGGCATAGACAAAAATTCTTTTTAATGACGTTTAACTTTCTCAAGCAGGTGTTTGCGATGCAGTGTTTTTCAGTAGCTTTAAAATCCAAGGCAGAATAAAACCAAAGAAATGGTTAAAACTGGAAAAGAAGATGTAAATTTGTTAGGTGTTTAAAATACTGGTTCAAAAGAACACAGATTTACTGCACAAAAAAATAATCATGAACCTTCCTCTTTTATATATAACTACAAATGCCCTTAACTATGCATTTCTACCTTCAAAACAGATAAAGGATCTTGAACAGGATCTGACTATCAGCATATACTATTTACATAGCATATGCTTCTCATTAGGGGGAAAAAGGAGAAAAATGTTTGCAGTGGGGTGACAATACAATACTTAAACCAAAGAGATTTCATACCTCCAAGCCTTCTAGACACCAAATAAGCCAATCTCTAATAAAATTCCAGTAAACAAAAATTTCAGTCACATTCTTCCCCAGCAGTTTACAATAATGTGCCACGTACCTATCAAAAGTCATCTTTTGTCACTTTGAAATAGTACTGCTCTCTAACAACTTGAAAAACTATGCTTTTGCCAGCTTTAAAGCACTGAACTTCAAGTTTCTCATCAACAGTGTTTTTATATTTTAAGTAATTCCCATCCTTGTCTCAACTTCTTCTACCCCACCCATGGAGACTGAGTTTCTTCTTGTTACAATGCTGCTAGAGGGTGCAAGCAAAACACAGAGCAGACTCCTTATTAGCACACTGTCAAGCACTTCTCCTTCTTAGATAAAGGACTAGTGCAGTAACAAGACAATCCTATTCCCATCTGAGGTGAAGTAAACAGAAATTGCTTTTAAACAGATCCTTTCATATTCAAAATATCCCAATATGCTTTACAATAACGAGATAGATACACTGTCATTTCCGTAGTCTGAAACGCAGAGGGCAAGGCTTTGGTCTTGCAAGCTGGAATAAAAGGAGGTCATGGGTTCTTTGAAGTTTTCTTACATCATCTAGACTGAAAGACAGGATGGAACAGAGAACATAACTGAGAACAAAATAGAAATGGAGGAGGGCAGGTGACCATTGTGAAATGTATGAGACATCTCTTTCATCATATTTAAGGAGCACTGATCCAGAAGCAAAAATTAATCAGCAGGGAAAGATTTTTTTTTTTAAAAGACTGGCAGCAGGTACAATGCTAATCCTATTTTTTCTTTGAAGGCTTTTCTTGGACAGGAAGGGAGGGAGGTAGCTAGGAAGCCTGGCGAGATGAATTTCACTTTCATCACAGCAAGCCAGGGATCTATATGCATATAGAGATTCAGTTCAGGTGAATGTAATGTAGTAGGCTGTACTACCCACCCACTCAACATAAGTACTCATCCAATAATGAGCTGAAATATCCTGGCAAAAAAGAATTTCAAAGGAACTTAGGAAAAAATGTTTCTGAGGAAAACAGAAAGGGGACAGGAAAGTACAAACAGATCAGGCAGCTCCCCACTGCATCTTAAAGAAAGGGTTGATCACCCACCTAGCACTGGCTGGCTTCTCCAATGAGGATGGAATGGCCAATGAAAGCACAACAGCCTGCAGCCTGTTTATTGCCAAGCCATGTCTCTAAACGAATTAATAAGAAGTGGTAGCCTAATTAAACTACATCCTCTGCATTTTGCCCTTCTTTACAGCAGAAGCAATGGCTACATGGAACAGAACAGCAGTAGTTTAACTCTTCCAAATACTTCATCCATCACTGCTTTGATTAGAGCCTCAAACTGTGAGGCAGCAGGAGCTGTCCAATAATCCACCCTTATTGCTTACTTGTTCACAAAGGATTGCAGAGTCTTTGGGAGGAATAATCCCTTAAAGGAGAAAGTGTATACCCCTTCTCCACATCCCACCCAAATGGCATTAAAGCTATGTTCATCTAGCACCTCACAAGAAAGAGGATGGTTTTGGACACTCCAGCTCTGCAAAGTTTTATGCAAGCCACATAAAGTCTTTTCCCCTTTTCTGTTGGAGGCTTTGCTTCCCTCAGCATTGAGCAGTTATGCCTTCAGCTGTGTTCAGTGTTTAATTTCCCCACTGCCTTTCTTCTTCTCCTAACACTTGCATAGTTCAGCCTTAGCTGTGGAGTACTGACTAAGAATGAACCGGTGCCTTTCAAGACGTCAGAGTGAGCTTTGAGCAAGGCTCTACTCAGGGACCCAATCAATATTTACTGCAGTTTCAAGCCACAGTTTCATGGCTCCTTCCAGGCAGAACACACTAGCTGGGAACCTCTAGACCTTCCCTGGTTTTATACTAACATGGTGAAATTAGAGGGATAAACAGATTACAAACCAAAGCATTTTTTCTTGGAAATACTCATGGTCACAGAACAAAAAGCCAAAAAGGAAAAGGGAAGGAAGATAAAAGGACACACTACAATACAACAGCTTATATTTGAAGAGTAACCAGCCACTTATAATTAGAAAAGTAGTTTTTCCCCTAAAGCTGATTAGCAAAGTTTGAAAATCACACATCAGGTAGCTACTACATGCAAATCCATTTAAAGTGATGCAAGTAAATGAAGTTTGCAAAGAAGGCCCACCTCATCAGCTATCTAAAGAACTCATACTCTTTGCAACACTAGGTCATGGCATGACCTCCAACCATAGCATGACCATAGGTTACATCAATGCATCCTTTTCCACAGATACAAGATCCTGAAGTTTAAAAATCATGTGTAAGAAACACACTTTCAGCTTATCAAGTGAACAAAGACAGAAGAAAAGATTAAGAACTATCCTTTATCACATTAAGGACCAAAGTTACAGGGATACTTTATAAGTAATGATAGTACGTTTAAATGTTTTTAAATAAACTGTTTTTTCACTAAAATTTCAGGGCTATTTTTTCTTTTTGTATTGTATTCACACTTCTGTAGAAGTATTTGCCTGTTTCTAGAAGCCTGCAGAAAAAACCAACCACATCAAAAGACATGCCATGGAGGAAAATTAAGGTTGCAAGAAAATCTCCCCTCCTTCTCCCTTAGTTTCTCCTCTTACCCTCCATAACAATCCACATAGTATTAAAAAAAAAAACTCCTCCCAAAAATCACATTTCTGACAGTAAAATATACCAGACTGACAATTATAATTTACCTGTTCAAACTGAAAGGCAACTATATGATTTTTTGTTTATAGTGGTTGGAATCCTGTCTCAACATGCCCTCTCATGTTAGATTCCACTGAAAGTTTTGAGTCAAAGAATCTGACAAGCTACTGTTAAAGCAGTAAAAATTACAGCTTTAGCTTTAGATGTGTCAGGATCTTTTGAAAAAAAAAACTTTTTATGTCAGCCCTGTGGTTAAAGGGCATTAACATCAGAACAGATGCATCTTTCCACCCTGCATGCTCAATTTTCAGATGCATGAAGTTTTGACTGTTCAAGCTGCTTCACTGGAGAATGTTGCATTATTGTCATGGCATTTGTTTGATTTTAAAAACCTGCCAAGATCAGATGGAATTTCTGATTCCACTCGTCTCACTTTAAGAAAACCCAGGAAGGTTTATAAATAAGAAAGTATAAAAACACAGTAAAATTAAAGGAAATCACAAACACACCTACAACAGATGTAAGACTCCTGAGTGAAGAAGAAATCTTCGTTTACAAAACAGAGTTCAAATAATAAAGTTATGAGGCTTCCAAGTCTCAAATAAGTAGGGGCATTTTTGTACTATATTCAACTTGTAACAAACGTTTCTTACATCTTTTAAATTACCTTCTACTAACCTCACAAGCAGGGTGAAAATTTTAATCAATATACGGATAAATAGGTTTTACAAAATAAATATGTAACCATGCCCAAAATTGTAGTTTTGATGAAAAGTAAACATTCAGTAAACAACAACTAAAATAAAAGGTAAAATCAATGAGCTTTGCAAAAGTGGTAAATGAAAACACAGGGTAAAAATTTTTAGAGACATTTAATCATGTTTTATTTTTCAAAACATCTTAGTAATACTTTTGAAATTTAGAGAGGAATAAAAACAGAGAATGAGGCATAGTGAAGTACTGTTAACTGAACAGTGGATACTTATTTCATTCCCTTCTACTACTGTAACTTAAAAAAATAAAAGAATATTCAGTAAACTCAATGAGAATTTCATGCAAATATAGCCCAGTATCTGGTCAGAGTATGTTACCATGCCATTTCTTTTACTCTGTGACCATTAGATAAATATGGCAGAATACTACTTACAGTTTATTCCCAATCACATGTTAAGGGAACACTGCAGAACAAGTAATTAGTTATCCCTTTTCATCATAAATCAGGATATGCTGTATTAAGGAGATAGTTTCTCAACTGGCAAGTAGCATTTGTGTAAACAATGTTCTTTCCTCTGATATATTATTTAAACAAAAGCATTACTGCACTGATGCCAACTACAGTAGGTGGGAGTGCAGGAAATGTTCTTCCTAAAACCTATGAAATTATCTTGAGAAATTAGCATTCCCTTCTCAAAGATGGGAGTGTTTCTCAGACTGAAACCAGTAACAAATACCCCTAACAGGAATCACAAGTAACAGTATTAGATTCCAGAACATTTAACTGAGAGCCACAGAACCTTTTCACCTGGGCACATTGCGTACTTTTGGAACCTAAGACACTAGCAAGACTCATTTTATCTCTGACATATCCATTACATGGTGGAAAGCAGACAACGTTTTGTCTTAAGCATAGGACTGAATCAGACAGAAAACTGTTAATTCAGGAAGACTGGGTTAAACCAACCCAATACCAAGCCTAATTTAAAAATCAAGTCTTGTATACATCCACTATGCTAGCATTATGAAGTAAATAAGCATGCAAACAGAAAGAAGAAGTAATAATTCCTCTGTCATCCAATAAAAAAACAAGTACAGAAATCCTAATTGGGAACTGCAGTGATCTGATTCACTCAGAGAAGTTACAAAGGCAAAATTGCTTTCATCAGTAACAATACATTACCTCCAAACTCCACACCTAAAATTAAGTGCTTAGGAAATTCTTCCAAATGCTTTGTTCTGAAGAAGGCCATTATATGAGCACTAAATCAAGACAGCTAGTATGGAAAATGGAAAACAGAGATTTCTTTTTACAGTAAGCTATAAAATGTAGTTCAGTCAGACACAGGAGCTGAGAAAGTAATAATAAAGTAATGCTGTAAATCACTAAAAAACCTTTTTTTTTAAAGCTAACTATCGTGCTTTGGAGTAGAAGCACTGAATATGGAGATTTTCCTCATAAAGTGTTCTTTGCAAGTAAGTTTTATATAATTGAGATACAGAGAAAAGGTTTGCTTGGAATTTGAATGCAGTGAATAGCCATGATATAATGAGATGCAAGTATGATCTACCTCTGTAATTAATTTTCCTTCTTCACCCACACTGTCACTTGTTATGATAATATGAATCTTAACCTTAATGAGAAATTTCATACCACCTTGATTAAAGATACTGCAAATAACAACATTCTTTTTATTTTAGTTTTATTTCAACAAAGAATCTCTTTTACACTCTCAAAACCCTCAACCCGTCTGCTAATGAAGTTTCCATCTAAAATAAAGATTTTTAGAGACTGATTTATACGTCATGTTTTTAAGTGAGGATTATGCTAGTATGTGTATTACAAAATGATCGCACTCTGCAGCAACTGTTCTTAATTTTTTTTTTAAAGGTAGTTTGTCTGAAGACTTTTTAAGACATAAGTTCCTCAATAAAATTGTGTATGCATTCCTTTACAACACTTGTGAATTAACACAAAAAGTTATTAAACATTCACATGACACTTCTGAAATGTAATTTAAAAATCAACACCTAAAATTTTCAAAGATTTCCAGAAATTTTGCAGGCAAGTCCCTACAAATACATGCACGTAGTATTAAATTGGGACCAATGTCTTAAAATGCGATCTACCAACAAAGACAACAAAACACAATCAAATTTCATACTTGAATGATGGATACATTTTAACAACCTGTAAAATTCTAAAAATTAAAATTGGAATTTTTTATAAGATTCTATTTTAGAGAAAAAAAGTTTATTCCATCAATATGTATCCTCGCAAATTTAACAAGGGCCATATTTCCTTCAAGATGTATCTTCTTCTCATACTCTGTCTCAAAAGAAAGCCCACCGGAAACCAAGAAATATGTAATACTTCACATTCCATGGAATTAAAATGCATAAGAATAATTGCTTTCTCAGCAATCCCAAACTACAGGGACATACTGCACAACAAGAATAACTGCTCATCATTTTGGTGAACAAGTAATAAATTACATGGCTTATATATTAAAGATTTTATATTTACAAGGAGAAGTAGCATTCTCCAGGGAGTTCTCTTGTTCTAAGAAGGCTATTATTCAAATTGCTAGAAAACAGTCTTCTTTCCTGAATACAGTGGTTTATTCATTTCAGTGAGGAAATAATTCCATCCTACTGGGGCATTAACAAGATCCACTCAGGTTTTAAGCAGTATCTAACCAAGAAGATACTGCATATTGCATATACAGCTTTGGAAAGCACAAGTATCCCAGTGGTGTACTACTATATCTGATTTATTTTACCTTCATGATCTTAAATTAATTTTTTTTGTCACATACCAAACCAAACTACTATATAGAGTATTGAACACCTCAGAGTTTTCACTACCATCTATCTGCTAATGACACACAGGAAGCCAATTCTCACTTTTGAAACAGCTGACAGCAAAACTCCACTCATTCAACCAGGTTTGCTTTCAGCCTCTTCTGTTCCCAGAGGCAGAGATCCCAACTTTGCAAAACTGTTAAAAAAAATTTTAGTCTTGAACTTATATGAACCTAACCAGATAAAGCCCCACAGGGTTCTACAGTCCCATGCCGCTGCACTCCCTCATTAGATTAGATTCATGCGGATTGCGCAGCCTCATAAAAATTGACAAGCCTAACTACTGAAACTCATATTCAGGAGAACTACACCATAAAATCATCAATACAGGATCTAAATCAACCCCCATCCAAAGTAGTTCAAAAACCTTTTTGTATTAATAAGATGGATAAGAATACTTCCAAAAATACAGCAATAAAAATCCAACAATAGTTAGCGTACTAAAAAAAAATAAAATCACACCTTGCAGTGTCTGTCAAGGCATACAGTGCAAAAAAATAGACTTCTATTCCTCATTACTACCCATCAGCTCCTACTGACTTCCACTTTTAAAAATGAGGGTATGTATTGAAACTATTTCCCTTAATCAATTTTAAGGGACATTTTTTGGAAGGTATTTAAGAAACTACATGTGCAAAAAAGCTGAAATAAAATCTGGGACAATTGGGCACCAAGCAGTCTTAAAAATACCATATGGCTGCTGTCTGCAGCTCCTGGTACCCAAATATATTTGAAATTCTGGATTTGAGGATATTACTCTTTTTAAATCAGTGGCCTAAAAAATGCTTAAATAAATTGCTCATTTTACTTTACAGGCTTCAAAAAAAATAGTAAATATTAATGTGAAGGTACAGATTCACTCTTTCAATGTCTTTAAGAACAGCGTTTAAGATAATTCACAGTGCAATTATGCATACATTTGGAAATATATGTGCAAGGATAAATGGAACAAGCATACATTTCACACAAGTCACTACTGCAGTACACCAAAATCTTACCCTGATTTCACTTATGATAACTCACACATTATGGGCTGGAAACAGAAAAAAACATGAACATGGAAACTAGGTGTTTTCATTCCGTTTTTTCTAATCCAGTTTACTATGCAAGGCACAAGCAAAAGCATTCAAAAGGATATTCCCACCCATTTAATAAATGCAGACAAATACTGGCCTTGATTGCAGCAATTTTATTGGAAAGCTCAGTTCACCAGAAAGTGTGGAAGACAGAACGAGACAAAAGGCAAATGNATTTAATTATGGGCACAGCAACCATGATGGGAGCTGTGCCAAAAGTGATTGGCAGCTTTGGATACCAGATATTCACAGCAATGGTTCTTTTTCTACCACACCTTGTACTCCAGATTAGCGAAGATAGAAGTTTTTTAAAACATCTTTTCTAAGGCCTTGGTTGTTGTCTAGAGATATTATTATTAATTACCACAAACAGATAGAAACCACCCAAAAAATCAACAAAAGCTTTAATTATTTTTTGTTAATAGCATGAAGTTTTTTAAAAGAGGTCTGTGTATTTACAATGCCATCAACATAAAAGAATTCCCCACTGACTCCAGCACAACGTTGACTTTTTTTTTTTAATTATACGTACTTACAAACAAAGAGATGCTACGCCCTCTTAACATATCTTTATTCAGTATTTACAATAAACTGTTCCACATTCAGCTGTAGTTGCTGAGGTGCTTTTTCGCCTGATTAATTAGCAATTGGGAGACACACTTTTTGGCAGCTTTTGTATCCCTATTATTTCTTTTGGTTTGGCACAAAAACTCCCTTTTGGGAGCACCAGTATTTGTACTGGACCCCATTTAGTGATGGATCACTAATTTTTAATAAACCATGTTCCAAGAGAACTGCAATATTATGTAAAAGTGTATTGGAGCAATAAATGAAAACAAATATTAAATAAATAAATACGTGGGCCAGGGGTAAGAGCTGTTGCAGTACATAAAATATTAGGTCTTTTCCATACTATACATGGAAAGCCTATCCAAGAGATCACACGTAATGTTAAGACATTGGTCTGAATTGGCTTTTAACTGCTTGATCCAAATCTCTGCCTTTACCTTTAAAAAGCGACCAGCTAGCATGGATGCAAAATTTCCTTGAAGAATGCTATATCTGAATGTTCCTTCACTGTTTCTCATCCCTCCCCCACGACCAGATGAATGAAATGACTCTGTAAAGCAGATTTCTATGAAGAATGACCACACAATTCTGGACCAAATGGTTCTAAGTCTATGTAGCAGTCACAAATCCCTGGCAAAGCCGAACAAAGCAACATTATTCCAAAGTGGTAAGTTTGGGAATATAAAAGTGAAGCTGTCTGGCTCTAAAGTGGTAACTTACAAATAGCTGCAGAATCACTGTTGGCTGTCCATCCCCCATCCAGCTGGCTCTCATATCAGTGACTTCAAAAATGCAGTTAGCCATTATGGTGGCTTAAGGCACTTTCTGTGCCAGTGCAATGACCATGCTGTGTGTGCGTGTCAGAAGGTCAATACTTTTAAATTCCAGAGTCTCTCTTTATTTCCTTTTTTTCTGGAAACAATAGCAAAGAGAGCAGGATTGATAGCTCCTACTTTGTTAACTTCTGATCACCAAATGCCCTGCCTGTATGAATACATAACTATTTATTAAAAATCTGATTAGACATGAAATAAAGTGGGAGGGGTTGTGGGGGGGAGAATCACAACCACCAAACAAAAACCCAATGCATCTGTTTTTACTGCTCATTAACAGCATTAATTGGTAAATTTTCTTGCAGCAGCTTTTAACAATTGCAGGAGACCCAACATCATTAAAGCTGCTAGAAGTCCTTACCTAAGGCTGATGAATTAGCATTGAAGACTGACGACTCTGCTACGAAGATCATCATCAAATTCGCAGAAAGTAAAATAAAATACTTGCTTTTCTAGTCTCCTCACAAAAAAATCTGTATTTTATTTATATAGAACTACAAAACCAACAAAATGTTAGACATTAAGAGATTTTGGGGATTTTTTTGTTCAGTTTTGATTTAAAAAGTTAGAATGTATTCTGCTCCAGTTTCAAAGGCACAGGCTTTTGCACAAAGATATGCAAATTTATTTACAAATTTGAAACAAAATCAAAGTAAAAATTAAACCAAAAAATCCTGTGTACAGTATTAGCACTATAATAACAGTATTTATATATTTCTTAGCAAGTCCCTGTGTGACAAGATAAAGTGATTTGAATATCTGTAAAGAGAAGGAAATTCTCCTGAATTGTAATAATATGAAAAATACTACTCTGAAGTCCACAAAACCAAAAAGGTAGTGCTTCATTGCTACCGCTACGGAATGGCTGCAATGCTCAACTACTACTGATGAACAACTCACACCATGTGAACATACCTGCTAGTGCCAGCTTCCATCCCCAAGCAAGAAAAACTAAGTAATTTCAGGGAGGAAGTATTATATTATTTTAATGAATAAAGAAGGTCAATGCCTCATGGCAAACATTAATTTTGGCACAAAATATATTCTGTCAAAACATGCATAATTTTAAATGTCAGAAAAAGACCAAATTTTATCTTTCAGAATGAAACAAATATATTTTAGCAGAGGGTGACCAGCATCAAAGTAAATGTATCTTGTTCTCTTTTTTTTTTTGCCTCACCAGATTATTCATAAACAAATTATTTCTTCTCTATACTCTGCACCATTTCATCACTGTAATCAAAACCTAAAGATGGTGCCTATCAAATAAAATGGTTCTTCAAAAGTCTGATGGAAACAAAAAAAATGTTAGTGACAAATGTAAAATAAGATTTTTTTACTGCAGATATTACTGTTGAACAGTGTAATATGCTGATCTAATAATGGAAAAGAAAATGAACATGAAAAATAACTTACTTGCAGGTTTTATGAGTCTAAGGTTCTTTTTCCACATAATATGTCAGCATGGATAGGAAAATTCTTCCACTAGATTATAATGCAAGTGACAATAAGAATTGTAATTTTCAAGTAAAAAATTGCAGAACCTGAAGAATTTGCTTTTAATTGGTATTAGCAATTCAAGGAGATCTTGCTAATTAACAAGATGCTTGTGCATCTTCTCATTAGTTGATTTTTCTTTTGACAGCATTTTTACTGGTCATGCATTTAAACAGCAAAATTGGCCATAAAGCTCTTTTCATACCAGTTAACGGAATATGGACACCAAACTATGTCTCTACATTTTGCAGCAGTACAAAATAAATTCATTTTATTCATAAAACTAGGATCTAACAGTGTATAAAACTAGGATCTAACAACGTATTTTCATCAACCTGTCGACAGCAGAATATGAAGGATGTTTCCCCAGATTAAATACATATACATATAATGCATATATTGGGGTGTATTTTATTTTACTGTATTCTTCTGGCATTGTATGGTGGAGAAATACAATCTCAATCCTTGCAGAACAGTGGGGGTTTTCTTACATATGTACTTTCACATACTTCATTTTAACACAAATTATTTTCTAAAATGTATAGGAATGGGAATTTGTGCTTTTGTAATGTAACAATGTAGGCTCAGTCTCCTAAAAAAGAGGATTTCAGGTATCTACACATGTTTGCACACTGCAAAATAATATGCACCATTTTAAATGAGCTCAACCATAATCTGTGTTGGAGAATGAAAAGGGAGAGTGCAAAAATGCAAGGAAGAGTCCTAATGCGTGAATGATTCTATTCTTCCTTTCAGCTGTGCTGAAGTACCTTACAGTATGGCTTACTCATAACAACTGTAATACCATCAGAACGCAATTTCAATAACGTGTCTGTTTATTTCAAACCAAACGTTTTCATTTCATTATGTTGGTGTGCTGCTAGCTGTCTAAATTTTAAGCACAAGTGCAACAAAAAACTTAAACAAAACAGGGCCTTTTATTCTCAAATGTGAATTAGAACATTCAGAAACAGTGGAATATTAGATTAATTATGAGACTAATAATATCTTCTTTAAAACAATGCTCAGAACTGGGTAGTAGAGCAAAGAGTACTTATTGGAAGAAAATCTCAGATCTAAAATACTTTTAATTGAATTGAAAAAAATAAATTGGAAACCAGTAACCCAAAGCAATGGAGGCATATCTCAAAGGCATGTACGAACTACTGTCTACTCATGGTGGGTTGTGTATTTGTTAGCATCTTCTCTCAGCTTTCCCAATGACCAACCTCCTTTATGTGTTTTCTTGGTAGTCTAGTATTTTCTTGGTAGTCTAGTATTTCAACAATGCTGCAGTCCTCTACTCAGGAGGACTGTACCAGATACAGACTTGTGTTGGAAGAAGAAGTCACAAGGCACTCAAAAAAGCTAGGAGAGTTCTCAAAGCACATTCATGTAATTCTTCTCTGTTTCACTTTACATTGGTGTGCCTGAGTGCTAGCTTATTTACCTGCCCAGTTACTGACCTGGGAACAACCAGTGTGTGAAGAAACAGCAAACTGGGAAGATGGCCAAGAACTAAAACACAGAATCTACAAATAATTCTCTTATTACTGCTTTGAACTTTAACACAAAATACATTAGCTGGAAGGTTAGACCTAGAAATTTGACAGAAATTCCTTTCACTTTCTAAACACTAAAGAATTCAATTAAAAAAAGTACTATTCAGATTTTTTTTCCCTCACACAATATTCATGATACACTGTACACCAGTTCACCACCTAATGACACACTTCAACACATACATAGACACGTGTATATGTAAGTATATATATATATACAAACATTGAAATGTGTACATATTCTCATTACATACACCATATACATTATATATGCCTGTCCATATGAAAGCAATGACCATGACTCCTGAAGGACTAATTGCATTCATTCATCTTCCAGCCCAGCATGAAGCTGGTAGATTGCTGGGATCATATCAACAAGGGAGAGAAAGGAAGGCTTATCTTTATCTGTCCCTTTCAAAAAGCATATAGGGCTAGAAGAAAGAATGCAATGAAGTGTCCTGACTACGTGCACTCAGAAAAGATTTAATAAGAAGCATTTAATGAAGATCAGGTACCACTTAACAAGGTGCCTCTCATACAAAGGTGGAGGCCAGTGAAACTATTGTTCTTTGTGTAGTTTTTCCATAGAAGGTTTCAAACTGTTTCAAACACCCACTTTTAAAATAAACACCCACGTTCTTTTGGAGACACAAGGTGTTAATGAAACTATTAAAAGCAGAGAAAGTAGGTATAAAGAATTGACAGCTCTACTACTGATCTTTTAATTACAAGGAACCAGTCAGAGATTTCTTCAGCTCTCAGAGCAAGCTGCTGGATAAAATGCTCTCTAAATGCAAGCTATGCTGGTTCAAAATAGGTTTACATATACATACAATATATATACAAGGATGTGTATGTATAACCCAAGTACTCAGGCTCCTATGCTAGCCCTGACATAGGAAACTCAAACATAACATTAACATCAAAGTAAATACCTTGACTTTACCCTTCTTCATCCACAACTTCTACATTTTCTTAACATGTGTAACTCCTTTCTTCCTATTCCAGCCATTTTTGCAGGGCTTCCCTCAACTCTGTACATGGGCAAAACTATATCTATATGGAAAACAAAAAAAAGACAAACCAACAAAAAAACAGCCACATGATCTCAGCACACACAACTAACATGCTATGGTGAAATCCACAAACACATAACAGATGGCAGAACACTCAGACACCCATCCAGCCCGTGAGTGTGCTCCAAGAAGTGCCAGGTATGTGTAAGCTGCCACATCCAGAGCTTCTCAAAACTAAACCTGTGAATTTGGCTGGCCCAGGGAGGCACTTAAGCACACTTCTACCCCCCCACCTAGCTGCAGCAGAACTTAAGTGTGTAAGGATTGAGTTCAAAGAAGTTAGATGCTTTTTTGAAACAGTGCCTAAATACTCAGCTACAAAATCCAGGCTGTGAAATTCTAGTCTATGCATACTATTTTCAGACATATCTATTCATTTTTCTGTTTGCTGCCCCTAAATATGTGTCTTAAAAAGTCTCTAGCAACACTGACCAAATTGTGGTATCCAGTTTAATTATGGGAAATCACCAGCTGAAGCTGAAATTACTTTTCAGTACCTAAATTCACTAATTACCACCTGATTTCTTGATTTTTATCCACATAAATACACAAAGAGAAAATATATCAGCATCCTATGTCTTTATAATGATTCTTCTATGGATTTGGTATGCCATTTTCTTGTATAAAATGCAGCCAAACCTAGTAATATTCCTAATAAAAAATACTTGCTTTTGTTAGACTAGAAGCTACGGCATCTACGTATGACCAGAAACTAGACTTGCAATTCAAGCATTTTTAACCACTATGAAACGAACAAGCAATTTATGAAGCTACATAACCTGACACTGAAACAACTTTCAGAGAAATATCTAAATAGAAACCACAATCTTAAAGCATAATCCTGGCAAGCAGAAAAACGTAGCGATAATTACAACAAGTAGCTCAGCTTGAACTGTGACAAGATTAAAAACAGTAGCAGGTATGATGCAGGTAAACGGCTTCAAAATTTGTCCCTGGTACACAACATTCAGTCAGAATTCTAATTAAAGGGATGCTACAAATCAAGATTAAATTAATATGCTCTGTTCCAAAACTGAGCATTGTATTCAGAATAATATTCCCTGATGATACTAGTTTGCAGTCTCATATAAGAAAACAGATATGCAAACAGTGATGAAAGACTCATGCACTTCAGTGTAACAGTCAAAATTTATGTACACTTAATTCTAAGCCTACATAAATAAACAAATAAAAGAAATCACATTTTTGAGCTTACTTGAGGATTAATTTCCAATTAAAAAAAAAGGAAAGAAAATGAAAAAAATGAAAGAAAAAAAAAGAGAGAAGGATTAAAAAAGTATTTTATTTATACTTCAAAATTTTAATACCTAACCATATTTTCACCTGGTATTGGACTACAGCATTTATGGAAGGTGTATGCTGATCATTAAATACAGAGGAAAAGTAAGGCATGTCAATACTTTAAACATTTCTAAGAACTGACTTTGACTCTGTAAAAATGCACAACTTTGTTACTCATACATGCTGACAATAATGACCATATACTTTCTAATTGTTCTAGCAGAACTTTGTCAACTAACCAAGCAATGTAATATGAATTTTGCTAATAGACTCCCATGATTTTTTATTTACCAAACATTGTTCACACCAGGAGCACTTATCAACTGGGCCACTCAACAGTTTGCTAATAATGTGTCTTTCAATGACAATGAAATCTTTATGTATTTCCGTAAGTTGCTGGAGTCTAATACTAATAAAAATTAAACCATCAAATATTAAGGAAGCACAATCATTATTAAATTCTTAAAAGTTTAAGTGAAACCTTAATTTACAGTGCCTTTGTCATTATTAAGATGATCAGTATTTCCTTTTTTTAAAGGGAATTAATTGGTTCTATGGCAGTTTGTTATTTCTGAATAAATACAATAAAGAAGCAAGCTAAATCACAATGGTAGTATTTGTCCTCTAATTTCAACTAGTTATCACCAAGTAAGCATCTCTACTTCTACATGCGTTCATCTCCTGAGTCTGCCTCTAGATGAAGATTAATCACTGCAAAGTTATTCCTGCAACATTGTTAAATGCTCTAAAAATTTTGATATCTAAAGGCAATTTTGCCTTCAGCTCAGGTTCTGATGAAACAAATTCAAAAGAGAAGTGCTTTCTTTTCTTTGGGTCTCTTCCATCTAGCATTCAGGTGTTTGCCTGTTTTTCTGTAATGCTTGTGTTATTTGGAAAGCACACACAAACTGGCACACTGTATAAAACAAAGCACAGTTGCATTTGCACTCTGCTCTTTCTCATATTTTTATTCACAAATAAACATGACGTGCAGATAGATACATCCATTTTGAGAGAGCAGTGTTATAAGACAAGAAATGTTTGTTTTTAAAGCAGAAGGTTCAGAAACATCTCAAAACTAACTCTTCCTCTGCTGTTTGGAAGAATAACAAAGCTAAGTTTTCTTTGCAGTCTGCTGATGTTTGATATTGGATTATTAAGATATTCCAATAATAGTACTAATACATGATATAACTTCCTAAAACCCTTGTAAATACAATTCGGTGTATGTTGCCTACTGACTAGGTAAGCACTGTTTGTACCTTCAACTGTCTTTACCTGCATACAGTTAAGATCATCACACATACGAAAACAGAAATGAAAAATCTTGAATCGAAGGCTATTTTTGAAGTTTTTTAACTGTTTTTAATGCCAGCAATGTGTGCATTTAGTCAAACCTATTTCTTTCAGTGATCCTCCTTTTGCCCAGTGGGATTTGAGAATATAACTTTTTTTTTTTCCCTAGCAGTTACATTTCATTTTGCATAACAACAGAAATAAAAATTCTGTTTTTTAGAGGGAAGTAATTTTTTGGGACATATGTTCTTCGATGGGTGATGTGAGGTGTAAGTTTTCATCTTATTTACACTGAGCAGCTTTTTTCAAGTAACACGTGTAGAAAGAGGAAAATATAGGGAGAGGCATTTCAAATAATGGATGCTCATCATACCCAAACATGATTGTTTCTATTTCTTTGTCTCAAGTTTTTTTGCCAACTATTTACTGCTGAGGCGTTGAGACCAGGAGCACAGTATTAAAGTCCTGGACAGACTAGCTAACCCTGGGCACTTGAAAATTCTGCCCTTTAACTTCTGCATCACTTATTTTAAACCTGCTGTGGAATACCGAGGAGTGGAGCTTTCTGCAGGCAACAGAGATCTATTAAAAAACATTACCTGTGACAAAAATCAATGTGCTAATCTCAAGCCAAACAGCAGTATCAGAAGCATAAAAAAGAGATAACCTAAGATAAAACGTCCCCAAATTTACCATTAAAAAAAAAAAAA
>VWZS01009123.1:43255-92605 GCA_013397075.1 Rhabdornis inornatus
TCCAAACGGCCCGCGATTCCTGCTCTTCGCCCCCCGCTCGGAAGTTACTGAAGCGACGGAGCAGGAGTTAAAAAGAAACAATCAAACCCCTTGGGTTGGTTTTTAAATTTTTTTGGGGTATGTTTTTAGTTTTGGGGGGAGGTTGTTTGTTCGTTTAAGAGTAAAGCTTAAAAACTTGTCTCCCCATGGTCTTCCTTCAGCCCTGTTTACAGTGTGTTGACATCTGTAGATTAGTGTTAGTAGCGTACAAAGTACATCAGCCGAGTAAATGACCCAGGTATTACAGGCACCATAAACACAAACTCTCTACATTCCTTTTCATTACAAGAAGCCCAACATTTCCGATTTTTTGCCCTCTTTGAACTAAGTTCTTTTAATAGGCAGAGGCACATCCGATACTTCCTTAGTCACTTTTTTCTCCAGCACAGATAGACATGTGGAAATCACTGCCATTGTAGGAAGCAGAATAAATAACGCTTTCTTTTTCCCCAAAGAATCTCCTCAGCCACATTTGTAAGAAAAGCTCAGTATTTTTTTCCTCTTTGTTCTCCTTGTGAGAAGTTATCACAGGGAAAGAGCAAGGGGTCAGTTTGTACAACTTAAAATACATTTTAATAGCAGAGTCAGAGCTTAATCTAGTATATAAAATGTCCTTCCAGGACTGCAGTGATTGGGGGTTTTTTAACACATACAAATCTGTGAAAAGAAGGCAAACTATTAATAACTGGGGGAAAAAATATAAAAAATACTAACAATAGCAGGAGTATATCCTTTTTCACTGCTTTACTTAGCATGCAGGTTGTAGGTGGCTGTATCTTATAAATATAAGATTTATAAGATTGTTTATAAGTTTATAAACAATACAGACACATAAATCCTTTCGAGTGAAGATGTAAATTAATTCCATGAGTAAAACGAAATACCAGTTTAATAAAGAGAAGGCGAGAATATTTCTTTATATCATAACCAGTTCACAGAACTGATCAAATATGCAGGAACTTGCCAGCTTCTAGCCCACTCTCCATTTTCATGATTACATGATTACACAGTTATTGATGGCACATTTGTAAAATACTTCTGTGTACCAATGGCCCCTGGCATACGTGTTCATTAGGCAGGAAGGTAAAGAAAAATTAGTGTGTGTGCACGGTGTGTTTGGAACTGCCTCTGACAAGCTGCCCCTGGACCTTCTGCACAAAGGAACCTTTTCCATCCGCTGTAGAGCCTGTACTTCCTCGGTGGCAGCACAGAATTCCTGAGGGTTGATGTGCTGTGCTGCAGCCATCACTACCTTAATTGATTGCATAGTTCAAAATAATTAAACTAAGCACAGCCTAAGACTTTGTCTGATGGAAAAGTGATGTATCTAAATGTTTTCTTTCTTTGCTGATTGCCATTAACAATGTACATTATTTGTATCATTGTCCAGCAATTCTTGATATCTTGAACAGCTATAAATGATGTTACAATGTAGGTAAAGTTGTTAAAATATAATTTAAGTACTTGTCTTTGCCATTCGGGGGTACTTTGTCACTCATAAAACAGAAAATTTTTCCAATAGCTTGTATGTATGATTTTTATCTTCTATAAATTTGAACAGTGCTTCAGAAGTAAAACTAACTGGTAGGACCCAATCCACCTTTTTTTCTGACACTAACTCCAGAAAGATATTCAACAGGCAAGTATCATGGGCTTTTTCCTCTTGTTAAAACCAAGAGAATTAAGGGGAAAATGGATGCATACTGCAAATATGAAATATAGTGAAATATATAGCTGCATCTTAAAACTTTTTTTCCCTAGATTTTGTGAGTATGTGCATTTTTAAATAATATGTTAACATTTCAGTAACATTTTATTAAGCATAGCTAGGTGAGTATATATATATATATATATATATATATTCTTGTGGTTTGTCTGTGTTTAAATCATCTGCAATGTTTTGTTAAAAGGCTGAACAAAATTTCAGCTTTTTTGTTTATCAGCAGTAACCCTGGACCTGTATTTTTCAGGACCTGAAAGCATCATGCTTTCTTATCTTTTTAATCATTCTTTGATTGCATAAACATGTTGACAAAAAATGATTTAGAAGCAATCTCAGCTTCAAGTTTTGCAAATTGATAGCTGAACAGAGAGGTTAATCATCACAAATTCTCTCATCTTTTACAGTAATCCCTGATACTGTAAACTGTCAGAGAATAATTCTGAACAAATTCCATATTTCCATATGAGAGGAATAGGTACCATAGGCTTAAATAATACTGTTAGAGAGAATTACTGAATTCTTTATAGAGAAGTGTGTTCTTAATTTGGTTGCAAATATTCTCAACAGGATAAGAGCTTGCTCTCTAGGTGATTTCTCTAACTTAAAGATATTTTTCGTCTCAAACACATTTGCCTGTGAGAGACTCTGTGCATGTACTCCCTATTTCTTTTGTCCTTTTTTTGTTTCCTCATAGGAAGAAGAAATAATCTTATGAAAAGTACGTAAGGAAATGGCATCATACAAACCTGGACCAGTGTTTAGTTGTGTCTGTGAGTATGTATTTTCAACTTGCTAGAATAGAGAAATTAAATGAAGATTCTTGATATTATATTTATTAGACTGTCTGGCGACTCCCTTGCTCCCCTAACCCTCATTTTCCAGTCCACCAACCAGAGATAGATTATATGTTTACTCTGCTGTGATGTACTGAGGCTCAATAACTTAATGGTTTTGGATGTTCAAAGAAGCAAGTTCAAGACCCTTGTATAAAATAAAAAGAAAATGCCATAGCACAAAATACAGTAATTGAATTTTAGACAACTTTTAGATGGGTATTTTTCCAAGATATTTTCACACATTTTTTTTGTCCAGGGATCATGCACATTCCTTTTTGCATATGGTTCTTAAAAAATTGCTGTTGTTTTTAATGAAAATCATCTAGTTATCAATTTTGTTTCCATTTCAGTTTGTCAGCTCAAATCCTGTGTGTCTGGTTGAGCAGTCAAATGATCTTTACCTCACAAATTGAGCAAGATCTCTTCAGCACATAACTATTTGAATGTTAGTCTGGAAGTGTGCAAAGTTTAATACATTGAGGAAAACTTTGAGAAGGAACCAAAATATTTCCTAGCTTCATATAGCTACTTCATGATTTCCCCCCCACACCCAAGGCTTGAAAAGGAAAGAATTAAAAGGCACAAGATTTTCAAAAACAAAAATGGAAGCAGGTTATTTATCTATCCCTAGACAGAAGTAAATGTTGAAGTTAAATGTAACATCCCCTCCATACTTGTAGGTGATAACTAAGATATAGTATTGTCATTCAAGTTTATGTTTGTTTGTCTTAATAAATACTTTAGCTCATGTTTGCTAAATACCTAGTTATGAGGAATTTGTTTGTTGACACACTGTAAAGAGCTCAAAATCTATGCCTTTGTGAAGTTAAAGTATTTTTAATACTATCAGTTTGAAAGGCCAAATAAAAGCCTTTGTTTCTACCCACTCAAGACGCTGTGTAGAGTTTCTGGCTTTACAAAATGTAAGGCTTGTTGCACTGGTTTGTCATTAATATTGATTCAATAAGAATAACTGAAATGGCTCATCAATAAAGTCGAAGCAAGAGAATCCACGGCCCTAGGATAAATATAGAGCTTTCCTTTTCCCATCCACTTCAATTCCTAAAGACATTAATTCAAAGATCTTTTTAAAAGACTTTTGAAAGCAATTGCTCAATTTTAATTTATTACAGAGTCTGTATCTTGCAAAACCTCCAGTTTTGGTATTATCTCTGTAGAAACAAGTATTTAAAGCTTGTAGGTACAGGAAAGATTAAGTACTCTACTGTAAAAATAAACTATAATTAAAAGTCAGAGACAGTGTACAGTATTAATGTAGTTATTGCAAAGACTGCTGTTTATTCCTGCAAAAAGCTCTGTATTGAGCAGATAGGCTATACAGGTTATACAGGTTATGTTACATGAGCAGGGTCTCATTTCAGCATCTGTGCATCTCCTGTGATGACAGGGCAGGACTTAAGGCAGCTAAGGTAAATATTAATCACATTTGACCTTGTGATACTCTTGAATGATATTTTGTGTTGCTTGCTGTTCAAATGCACACACTGAGACTGCATTTTTCCAGACTCCTCATGATGAAAGTTAGCCTTTCAGGATTCTTTCTCTGCACTGAGTAATTGCAGATGGTAGTCTAGAACATCAGTGTTTGTTTAGAAACTCTCTTTTCAAGCAGTCTTTTTGAAACAGACGGAGATTTAAAAAATAACAGACAAACGAAATAAAACCCTCAGAAGACTAAAAGAGGTATACATGCATGTAAAACCAAATACTGAATTCACAATAATATGAGCAGAAACAGGTGTTTGCAGGTATATGTGGTTCTTGGTTTTGTAGTGATACACTAACTAATGGAGAAATCATTAATCTTCCTTATGGGCATGGGTATTTTGTTTGTTGCTGGTTTAAGCCTTGTTGCATGGGATAGACAGCTAGGATATTATTTTTTCTGTGTCCAGATAAGTGAGGAAAAACAAGTTAGAAAATCAAGGCACCTGGAAACATACTGGAAATCCTGTACCTGATTGCCACAAAACTCTGTGTAGTAAACATGATTATTAATTTTTATTATTAATAGCACACTTTACAAGAATAAAAAAATTCACAAGACACCCTTTAATAATTTTCAGAATTTAATCAGCTTTCAGGATGATTTTCAATTTAAGTTTATGCAACTGCAATCATTATTCTTTCTGTTCATTTTACATATGAATCATAAGTTGTAAAATCATAAACAATTCCTAGTGTTGCAAAACCATGTGCTTGCTTGTGCATATCTTTCAGTACATAGCAGAGCCTTAGACTTCGACACTGTTCCCTCATCACACAGTATCACCCCTTAACTAACGTTACTCACCTTACTGAAAATGCATCAACATTAAGAACCCCAAACAACAGAGCTGCAGGGTAGGTTATTGCAGGTTGTGCCACAGTTCTGCACTAGGTTAGCACTAGAAGCTATCACTGCCCTGATATGTTGTACAAGTAAGAGTTTTACAGTCTAAAGACAGCTCTAAGGAGTTTGCATGCAGAGGTAGCTGAGTGGCATGAGACAGTGTCTCCATTCAGGAAACTTCAGAGCTCCTTCCCTAAGACAGGCTCAGCACACATCATATGCTGGGGAGCTCTGTGCAGAGGAGATGCTGTCCTGATCAAGGGAGCAGACCTGGCAGGGCATTGCTGGGTGCCATGGGTGACACATGGCCTGTGCAGGTGGTGGTATCCAAGACGTCTGTCACCACGGCACAAAGGTTACCCCCACGGGTGTTTGGTGCAGCTTCTCGCCCAGTACTGTTTGCTTTGTACAGCAACACTGGTGCTGCAGCCATGGAACAAGGTCCTTTTGGGCTGGGGAGAAAATCTGATCTGGTTAAAAGAACAAACAGAAATAAGACATATATATATTATTGCAGTTAATTAGCAAGCAAGCAAATTCTGGAGAAGTCTGTGTGCAGCTATGCACTTCGGAAGGTTTTTGCTGAAAGAAAGAGTTTTCAGTGATAAAAAGCTGAAGAGTTATTTACTGTAGGTGGGGTGGAGGATTCAGTGTTTTTACCTATAGTGTTTGGACTCCAACAATGCTTTTAATTAAAAAGCCTATTCTTAGAGTCATGTACCTGAGAGAAAACACACCCTTTCCTTCAGAAACTGTATTTCTGAACAGTGTGCAGAGTAGAGTTTGAAGACTGAGGCCTCAATGTTTTTGAAATAGAAGATATCACATTCATGCCTGGGTACCTTTTATTTGTATTTGTGTGAATTCCAACAGGAAATAGAAAGAGAAGGGTTATCAAAGACATTTATGAGCACAACAAACAACAACTTTCAAGACAGTGTCATGAGAGAAAGGATATTTTCTTAACCCTCTTCATTCCTAAATCAGAGAGGTCCACTAACATAACACATTTGTTGCAGATTTTATATGCAACCTTTTCCACCACATAATATACCAAGTTTGGCTGACTCTTGAATTCCAGGAGATTAGACTCAGCCAAACAAGAACGGAGCAGAATTAGCTGCCTTGTGTGATCTATGCCAACAAAAGAGACATCAGCTTGACAAATGCCAGTCTGATAATTGTCATGGAAAGCCAGATGCAGAAAAGCAACAAGGTTAAATTTTTTTTAGGACTATTTAACAAGACTTTGGTTGCAGCCTCACTGTCAGTGAAGGTGCTGTGGATATAGTGGAGAATGTGTTTATGAAAATATTGCAACATTTTGAATCACATTGTCTGCTTTGTGCCAGTTCTAAATGAATATTATTCTCCTTACCATCAGCTGTGCTGTAGCCTTCTAGAGCATTGTACTGTCAGAGGAGAAAATACGATAACTTTATTTTCTCAAACCATAATATCAAAAACTTAGATGAGAGAAAGTAGTCTTTTGGCACTCACGATCCCTCTTCCTTCATTATGATTTTTTTACAAGTTTCATCTCGGATGAGCTTTTGCATACACTTCTCTGCTTACTGAAAATTATTCATTAAAATATTACTCTTTTAAATTGAAGTTACAGAAGACTTGTACAGTTAAGAAATTAATTTCACACCTTTTTGGCAATCATTTGCTTTTATTGTCCTTCATTTTGGACCTTGGCCATAGCCACTCCGAAGATACAAATCTTGCCTTTGACATTGGAAAGATGTTGTCAAAACTATTTTTTTCAACCTCCTGTTTCAAAGGGAAGAAAACAGGAGATAGTGGAATCCAGCTAACAGATAACTGAAAAACAGTTCTGAAATGTAGGACTATCTTACAAATGTTGAAGAAAAATGCCAAAATCAAGAATTGAAGGACTAGTGATAAATCCTAAAAGGGTAGAAGTAAGATCTTGAAAAGAATTCATAAGCAGACTTCTTAATTAGAAGGGATTATTAATATCTTATAAAATCATCTCTGTATTCTTAGATCATTTAGTGTTTCAGCATAAACAAAAGAAACCAGTAATTGTCTTATACTTCTGAAATCCTTTTGTCAACAGGCATTTGGCAGAAACAGAGTGGAACATCACATTAACTAAAGGCTGATGGAATCAAGAGATCCACTCTCGCTTAAAACAGTAAAAAATTTTTCATTTTGAGTGATAATTGCTGTTTTCTGCTGGGCAAATGTTGCTGCATCTTCCCTGAGCCAAGAAATAGGAGTAATGATAAATTTTGTGTAACTATTAAACTTTACTTCAGAGGGGAAATAAAAGGGAAGAAGGGGAAAACCCTGGGGCAAATGGAATCAGAATGTGGCACATTGAGGTCTGAGGTCAATAGTCAGAGTGAAGGTTTTTATTACTAAGTTACTTAGGGTTTGATTGGTTTGATCCTCCTTTGACATGTAGTAGAATATAAGAACTTTATCAGAAGGAATTTGCCACTTAATTTTATTGCCACATATTCCAATTTAACAGAAGCTTGAGGTTAAAATCTGAATTTGTCTACATGACCTTGTTAGCTGCAGAGTGGATGTTCTTTGTTCAGTCGTAGTGTACCTCTAAGGTTGCAACTGGTGCATCACAGTGCTCAGTAAAACATCCTGCTCCTGCAAGGTCATGAGACTGTCGCACACAAAGCATATTATTTTTTCCTTATCTTTGGTGCAGTAAAGGATGTTTAGAATTTTACTGGAATTAATCCAACAGGATTAGACCTAGAGTGACTACATCTTCTACATGTTAAAGAAACTTAGTGTGTTGTCATAAAACATGTTTGTGCCCAGAATCCATGCAAATTGTCATAAAGAGTGATTTACAAGTCACTTATGAGAAAAGCTATAGCAAGACATTTAACACAATCTTGCCAAAATCATGCAGATCTGACACAGCACGGTTTCTTTTGCATGGCTTGTACCTGCAAGATCATGCTCCACTGCATAGGCTTTAAGACTTTAGGGATTCTTATATCTGTAGTGTAAATTTACATATGCGATGGACAATAAATCAAGGTTAATAAAATATATTATGAAGTTTTGCTAGTAATGGAAAAGCTTACATGAAAAATCAAAGAATATTCAATTGAGTTGAAGTTTTACCTGCAAACTTATCCTTGCCAACAAAAATACTGTAGATCAAGAAAATGTAGTAAGTGGTATTTAATGTAACTGGCAAAGCAGCAAAGGATATCGTTCTAGCACAATAAATAGCCCGATGGTATAAAGCCTGACGTGACTGCTTATATTGTCATATGTCCACGAAATATGGACCTCTAAAGCTTTTTTGCAACGAAGTCCTTTTCTATCTATCATCTATCTCTGTAAAAGAGCACTTTCTCTTTTTTTCTGGTCCTGAAAACCTTGGAAGGTTCTAATAATGGTTTAAAATAAGTAACTCTCAATTTCTCTTTTGTGGTCATCAATTCCACTTCTCTAAAGAACCTCATAAACATAATGGGCTCAATGCCAAAATAAGAATTAAATGCTTGTGTGATACCCAAGGGAAGACATACTTTAGCTATGAAGTATTCTCACAAGGAACCTCGTAAACCTTACATGAAAGTGAATGATCTAGAGTTTGTGGCATTAATGTTTGTTGCTTTGACAGCACTTTTTATCAAAACAACTACAATTTTCAAAGAAAGACTACTTAATTTTGACTATATTGTGCTTTTTTTGTTGGAAAGGAGCTATAAATAATAAGTTCACGAAGTTTTGGGAGTAGTTTGCAGTCGATCTAGTTTGTTCCGCAGCAGTCAGTTAATCCCTTCAAAATATCATCTATTCATCAGTTCATTATTTTCTCTAAGCATAGATGGAATATATTAAAGCTATGTGGAAGCATTTAAAAAGAAAAAAGGTTGGAAAAGAACAGTACCCTGCATGTCAGCCCCTTAGACAACTGAAAAAAACAGATGCTTTGTTGTATTGTTTTCCCAATGCTTCTACTCTCCTTTCCCCTTTTCCTCATCTACTGTATTTATTTTCTTTTTCTCATACTCATTTAAGAACTGCATTTAAAAAGCAAGTCAGGTTACATTTGTCCAGTGTAGCTGCACTCATATTACTCTGATATTCTCTCGGCTCTTCGCTTTTGATTTATAAGAGCTGGTTGTAATTTGGTGGCATGCATTTTAAAAGGAGTAGCCGTTTAACATCAAAAGACAGAGAAGCAGCAAAGGTCTCAGACTTGCACGAAGTTTCCACATACACAATATACTATTGTTTGTACTGCATATGCATAACAATTGTTTGAAAGCATTTAGCCTTGCTTGCCAATAACTTCTCAGTCACGTGTATGGGCCTCGACACTTTACGTTTCAAGTTTTTTATTTGTTCTGCTCAGGAAGATGAAGGCAAAATTCATCAGGGACTTCAGTGAGATCTGGATTTCACTTGCAGTGAGTAAGAAACATAACACCACCAAACAGAATATCTGCAATATGCAACAAAGTGGCATTAAATCTGAGAATACTGCACCAGATCTCCTAGCATGATTTTATTTGTAGCTAACAGAAAAAAAATTAAAGTATTTCAGATGCTTGCAAATTTCACTCCAAAGTATAGAAGAAAATTCTTTGATTTGTTGCATTCTGCAGGTATCAAGACATATCTTGCTCAGTCAAGGAGCCTGCAGAAGAATATATGGAAAATACTATTAGTTGTAAACAAGGGAAAAATTTCAAGCCTCAGCATCATCGTTTAGATACTCAGCATCTCAGTGTGTTTTACAAAGAGAGGTAGAGAAGAATTTTGTCTTCTTTTTTACTGGGAGGCCTGAGGCATTTGAGTTCAGTATTCTCTAGAAGCATCTGCTTCACATCTGTAGATGAGACTTTCTTGTGGGTCCCTGAAGTTACAATTGGCTGTGGATTGAAGATCACTACTAGCTCGGGTAGTTATCCACAAATACAATTCCATGATATTTCAGTTCTGAAAGCTATGATTCCTTTTCATTTACTTTCCTCGGCTGTTCTTGTACAGTCAAGGCTTGCCGAACAGAATCATAGTTTCTGTAGGAGCCACCCCATTAAGAAAAACTAGAACTGTGGGATAATGCATTTTCCAGCAGCACCCAAAATACTCTTCATTAGGAACTGCACCGGGATTAAGAATGAGGTCTGGAAGAATTTTATTACTGCTTAGAGTGAAATCAGAATTTTGCCAAGTTTAATGTAACATAATCCAGACCAGGATTTATGGACACCCTGCCTTCTGATACCAGGCAGCACCAAGCTGTATTTAATCAGATAGGGAGTGGAAACTCAGAGCATGCTGTCTGTGGCAAGTGGTTTCAATAAACAGTGCCTTTTAACATCTTTATAAACATCTTCCACCATCATTTTAGGCAAAGAAAAAGCACTGCATGCCCAGCTTTATTAATACCATTGTTTTGGTTTTGGTTTTGTCAAATAAACAGTATCCTCTCCCTGGTATTTTTTCAATAACCTCCCAGCTTCACTGATCAGCACTCCAATCCCTCACTTCCTCTGTGCAGATCTCTTTCTTTGCCATTGCAAATACTTAGTTAACACCTGACTGCTAAGAAGTTAAAAGATCAACTGTTCTATCCAGAATATAATACAGTTGCCATAGTTATGAGTTCTCACAACCTAGATTTTCCCACAGTCCATAGCTGATATTTCCTGATATTTGTTTCACAACCTTTGACAAATCACTTAACTTTACAGATTCACAGCTTACATGTCTGAAAAGCATATCTAGTAATAATTACCTACTTTTCTCAAGTGTTGAGGGGATGTATTCATTGTTTCTTAAGCACTTTAAATCACATGGATGAAAGGCACTAAGCTAAAAAAAAATTTCAGCTCAGAATTTTAAATGCTAGAATTATTGTTATTATAGATCATATGATCTTAAGTTGTATAGTCCCTGTAAACTCACTTCATTTGACTCTGTGATTGCTGAAGCATCTCTCTCCTCAAAGAACGTCCTGTCTTGAATTTAAAGCAAATTTGAGGGATGGACAATCTGATATCCCTGGACAACTGTGACCTGGTGATACCGTAAAACTAGTTGTTACACTACTGGATCAAATTTGCCAAGCTACAGCTTTTACCCTTTTGATTCTTCTAGCCTTTGTCTGCTACGTATAAGTGCTCTGTTATACTGTGTCTTCTCTTTTAGTTGATTCTAATGTTTCCCTCTGACTGAATGTTGGGGGTTGAATTCTTCCCTTTTCTTTCTGTGGACTTTTTCCCATTGTTATGCTAAGTATTTTGGGCTACACCCTAGCTAGTAACAGTTTCTCTGGACGGGAGTGGAGAGAGGGGGAACACCGAAAAAGGAGAGGTAGCGTAGGGTCCTGCTCTGTCTCTCTCTCACTCATCTGGCTCAGAGAAGGACGGTCACCAGAAACTCCGCTCTGCCATCCTGTCTTGGGGGACCTGCCTTCCTTGGCCGTGGGATCCCGCAATCTCCCTGCTCAGATGCTCTGTCTCCTGCATTTCCTGCCGACTTCAGACATCTTTTTGGAGCATCGGGATCCAGGAGCAGCGTCTCCCTTCTGTCCTTCCCATCTGGGACACAGACGCCATTCACCGCAGCGCCCATCCAGACAGGTGGGATCTCCACATCTCTTCCCTGCTCACTGAGAGCTGGCAGGCAGCGTCAGAACGGTGACTGCACCAGAGAGGAAAGGTGTCCACAGCTCAGAGAATTGTTCACTGGGTTTTCTGCTATTGCTGTTGATCTCGCAGTTATTGGTGTTGTGTTTTGTTTCCCTTGTTACATATATATATATCAGTAAAGAACGGTTATTCCTACCCCCCATATCTTCGCCTGAGAGCCCTTTAATTTCAAAATCACAGTAAAGTGAAGGAGGAGGGGTTATGCTCTCCTTTTCAAAAAGAGGCCCCTGTCTGTTTTAGCAAATACCTGTCTTTCAAACCAAGACACTGAAGAATCTTTGATAAACTGGCAACTGAGTGACTCTGGGAACTCAATGATATCTTGCTTTTCAGTGTTCCATTAATTTCTAGCGTTCTTCACAGAACAATTCCTTTATTTTCAGCATTTTTCTGTTGTGGATAATCAAAGTGGATGCAACGGACACAGTAAGCCACAAGATGCTTTGCTTCTCACATATAAGTATTTCTCTACCTACACTTCTGAGCATTTTTAGCTATAGCTATGAATAAATGTGAATTAAATAAATAAAGAGGCTCGTAAGCACTTGATTATTCATCTTGAAGTGAAAATAAGTGGATTTTAATGAAGCATTTAACCTATTGGTGTGCCAAAATGACCAGTGTTTTGTGTATTTCCTTGCTTGTACATTAGATAAANGGCAATAAAAGAATTTCAAGAATTTCTTTCACACTGACTTTTTTTTTGTGTCCCCATATTTTTTTTTTTATTTCTTTTTTTTCTTGCACAGAATCATAGAACATTCCAACATGAGTTGGAAGGAACCTGTCAGGATCATACAGTCCAACTCTCAGTCCTGCACAGNTTTTTAGCTATAGCTATGAATAAATGTGAATTAAATAAATAAAGAGGCTCGTAAGCACTTGATTATTCATCTTGAAGTGAAAATAAGTGGATTTTAATGAAGCATTTAACCTATTGGTGTGCCAAAATGACCAGTGTTTTGTGTATTTCCTTGCTTGTACATTAGATAAAAGTGCCATGGAGGAACACTTCGCTACACTTTAATCCACTCAAGCATCATATATAGGAATATCAGACTCTATGTTTTCAGGAATAACATGTAAAAATCTATGTGTTCAGAGGGATGCATATAAAGTTTTTGAGAGCCTAAAGTTATGAGTCAGTAGCCTTTCTATGTGCCATATATTTGTAGTTTCACATGCTTTAGAATTCCTGTGATCCCCAGGCAATAAAAGAATTTCAAGAATTTCTTTCACACTGACTTTTTTTTTGTGTCCCCATATTTTTTTTTTTATTTCTTTTTTTTCTTGCACAGAATCATAGAACATTCCAACATGAGTTGGAAGGAACCTGTCAGGATCATACAGTCCAACTCTCAGTCCTGCACAGGACAGCCCAAGTCACACCATGTGCCAGAGCATTGTCCTAAGGCTTCTAGCACTCTGTCAGGCTGGTGCTGTGACCACTGCCCTGGGGATCCTGCTTCCTCCTGGTGTCCAAATACCATCTAGGAGAAGAAACTTTTCCTGAAATCCAACCCAAACCTCCCCTGACACAACTTCAGGCCATTCACCTGGGTCCTGTCAGTGGGAGCCACAGAGAAGGGATCGGGGTCTGCCTCTTCTCTTCCCCTAGCAGGGATCTTGTAGACTGCAATGACATCTCCCTGCAGTCTCATTTTCTCTTTGCAACTATCTAGGACAATATTTAAAAACACTACCTCCTTGCTTTCTTCCTCTGGGACCTCAGTCTTTATTCTCTCCTCAACAATGGGTAAACTGCATTTTATTAATGTTTTTTTTTTATTCTGCATTAGTTAGAACACTATAGCCTGATTTTTTTTCCTACCTACAAATACGTGTATTTGCCATTTAATAAAATATATTACTTTGTCCTGTTTTGAAGATAATGATAAAGACATCAATGACAAGAAAACCAAAGGCTCTTTTTACAATTAGAAAGAAGCAATATCATAAGCATAACACCACATATAAATTACATGATGTAGAAAACAGAGATGGACAGACTTTCTGTGGTGTCAGCCTAAGTGATTTTGGCAGTGAAGCTTCAACTGCTGAGAGATGAATCTTCACTTTAACTTAAGAAGCTACACTATAATGTTGCAGATCTAAACATGAAGATGTTTATTCTGACATTTAAACTACATTTGCTCACACTTTAATCTTATGCCATCCTTGCTAGCTGGATGATAAACTACTGCTCCTCCTTCATGAGATTTATAATCTTGCAAGATAGGTGTTTGAAATTAACTTGAAGACATTTCAAATGAAAATGATCAAATCTAGTTTTGCCCTTGTCGTACTAGGTGGATGTAGAAATTCCACATGTGGACAGTTTTCATGTTTTAATACCAAATTTACTTATCTTAAGATATTTGACATTACAAGGGATTTTGATTCAGCAGAGAAATACAGCAGTATTGTGCAGAAAATGCAACACAAAGATAATAAAGCAATTACAGTACACAGTTGAATAACAACAAAAATCTGATTCCCATTCCAGATGTTTCTATGCTTACCATCACTGGTGTGGTTGGTTGAAGCCAGCTCATACCTGCTGCTCTATTTGAAGTTTGTTTTGTTGGTTCCTGAGTTTTTATATCCCTATATTGGGCTGAGTCACTTGTACACTTCTCCCATGATGCTCTCGCTGTGTTAGGATGACATCTGCACCTTTTTGATTAACTTATGGAAGGACATTTGCACAACCCATTAATTCAGTCAACTTTAAGAGCCATTGATTAAACCAAAAGTCAGCCTCATGCCCCCTTTGTGTTGGGGTAAGTTCTGCTGTATTTACAACAGCTGTGGTCACCTCTTGTGCTCTTCCCTGGGCCTCAGGAACACATCTTTGCCCATCTCCTCTGGGTCTTCCTCCATTGTAGAGGTTCACTGTTCAGTTATGGTTGATGTGACCTGGCCCTTAGTGATTTTACAGTTATTTCTACAGACAGAGGAAAACAATTATGTTAAGATAGATGCACTTTAGCTAATGCACCAGTGAGGTCATCAGGAAGGAAAGTGGCAGGGATGGCACTGGCTGTTATATGTGTATCACACCATTCTGAAGAAGCAGATAGCATAATAAAAATTCAGTTGAGATCTATACATTAGACTAAGTAGTTCTAGCAGTGAAGTCAGAGTACATTTGCTATCCAGGATGCTTTTTATGCTTATCCTTTCCTGACACCTTTTTTTTCTAAAAGTGTCTCTGACAACACTATCATGACAGGACACTGGACATATCAAACCTTTTGTCCGACCTGCTGCAGTTGTTCTTACATTCTTAATGTAATAGGAACATCACCAGGGTCACTAACTAGCATCAGTCACACTTGAGAAATGTTTTAATCCAAAAATCTTTTGAAATAAATACGTTCCATAAATGGATTACGGCCATTTTCTTAGATTACCTTAAAAGAGATGAACAAACCAAGACTGATATGCTTAAAACACAGCTAAGATTTATTTTCATTCCTTCCAAGGAAAGATTTCAAAGTAAATACTGATCTAAGAGCACAGTATTCCTCTGGGAAGTATGTTTGACTCTGAATTATTCTAATAGCTTTACAAATGCATAAATAGTCTAAATGAATTATTCCACTAACTGACAGAATACTGTTATTACATTTGACTTGGAGACCTGAAAAGACCAGGTACATGCAGTGCCTGAGTGAACCAGTAGTATAGAAACACAGCTTGGGGCAGTTCTATCACAGCAAGGTTATAAACTTGTTACCATAAGGTATGTCAATATATGATTTTATGTGGTCTACATTTAAGTGAATAAATGCCAAAAATCTGTATTCTTGAACACAGAATTTCTGTAATTTCAGTTGGATATGCAGTCTGTTGTCTCTAGGGAAAAAATGTATAAAAAAGCAAAGTAGACTTTACCGGCTTTCTGAGACAGGTCCCTCATCAGAAAATATATTACAGGAATTGGTAAACACCATAATTACTTTTGCTAAATTTTGTAAGATACCATTATTTTTAATGGTAGCCTAAAAGTTTTGTATGTGTTTTGTTAATTTTAGCTATTTTTGTTGAACCATGTGCTCTTGGGGAATCTCCTACCAGAAATACAATGAGTTCTACATTGTGAATGACAGTTCTAGATTAACAGGTCAGCAGTGTTGTAAAAAGGTTGTTGGCAAATCCTCTGACAGATTGCTTTGCGTTTTAAGAGCTTCCATATACATCTGGCAGAAGGACTGGGCGCTACAAAAGATAAAACTTCCTAATAAATCTTCAGGAGACTAAAAAATCAAGTGGAGCAGTTGAGTAAGTGGAATGAACTGGAATAAGTCTGATCTCCATGGCATGTTGCCACAGTGTTCCCAAATGGCTCTGAAATTAAACAAGGAGACAATGTGTGTTTATCATGGAGTTATATGAGCAGCTAGAGAAAAAGAATTAAAGGCAAAGATGTTTTGAGTTGTAAGGGAAATCAAATCAATAGGGCCACATCCATATCACATCACCACTGGCTGCTAAGGCTTTAGCAGATTATTGTGTATGACAAATAGCTTTGAGAACAAGCAAATCTTTTTCTTATTTTTTTTTTCCCCTGTAGGTCTGTTGCCTCATTGCCTGCTGTGGCAGCTAGGTAATGGAGATTAGTTCATGCCCAAGTGGGAATGAATAGGCTATTGTGTACAAGTCTGTTGGGAAGAAAAATATTTTGGCTATCTTCATCTCAGACCACAGTATTTTTGCAGAGATTCGAAAGCAGAGTCACTAGGTTGCAAGGAACAGGGTGATGGGATAAATAAGATAACAATGCATAGTTTGGATAGCATTAAAAATAGTATTAATCTGAGTTAGTTTTTAGTCCTTTAGAGATCTCACATTTTACTGTTTCTTTTCCACCTGTGTCAAATCCATGGCAGTCCCTGCTCCTTTGGGGTTAAAAAAAACCCCCACTATTTTTCTTGGGGATAGCTCTTGGTCCTGAGACCAATATAATTTAGTGTTCTTCAGCTGGCAGCATCTCACATTGTGAAGTTCCCACTTCACAAATGACATGACAATGCTCTGCCACAGAACAGTGAAAAACAAATCCCTACACTTCTGTTTCAGGACAGGTTAGACAGATATAACACTGTAAAACACTATTAGGTTCCTTTGTCTGTGCAGCAGTGTCACACTAGGTCGGGAACTAGGCCTGGACAGTGAAAATGGAAGAGCTTGAGAACAGAGGCTTGGCTAAAAGAGTGATGAGAACCAATTTAGCTGTAATTTGACAGCTGTAAATTTAACTGTGATGGCAGAATATCTGTAATTAGGAACAGGATAGGGAAGCAGACAGTATAGAAATAGCAAAGGAGCGAGCAAGGTTTTGGTGAAGCTTTCCGCCTGTGACGGATTATTCTAAAACTGAAAGAAAAGTATACTAATGAAGACAGGCCAATTATTTTCATGGTGTGTGATCAGGTACCAAAACTAGGCCAAGACAAAAATACCTCAGAGTGTTTTATCTCATTAAAAAAATAAATAAATAAATTTTCAACAACTAGTTGGGCTAGAAAGGGTACCTTCCAAACCAGAAGATGATAGCATTAAGTCAATATGGTGTAATTTCGGTTTTCAGATGAAACCACTTGGTGATCAATAAGTGCTCTTGTTGTGTGTATGAAAGGAAAAAACTGGCATGAACTCTGCAGAAATGCTCAGCAACAGGTCATTAACAACTCTAAGAATATAAAGTAAACCAGAACAAAGGAAAGAAGCCTAGGGATTTACCTGAGGTTTCCCCTACTAAGAGATGTGGCAGTATACACTTTGCTTATGCCATCTGCACAAGTGAGGAACTCAGTCCAGTGCTCAAGGCACTGCTATATTAAATATTGATAGGAATTCACTGTATAGAAGATTTTTACTTCTAAGGAACTGCTAAATAGTTAATGAGGTGTTAGGCAGCTGAGTCCATCCTGAACGGGTAATTCTTTCAGTAACAACAGTTGTTTGCCCCTTGCGGGTGCATTTTTTTACTACCCCATACAACAAAATATAACTTGACTTAGGCTTATTATTTTGTAACCTGAAAAAAAAATACTAATTGATTACTGTATTCTAAATCATCTGAACACCTTTGGAAATCTTTCTCTGCTCATAAATAAACAATGAACAAGTAGCTAGTCAGCATCTGTCTGATGAATTACAGTGTTTGAAGCATCACAGTCAATGTGATCTAGTCAATAATAGACAGCAGCATAAAAGATACCAGCCTACCAGGCAGAAAAATGAGTATTTCTGTTACTTTTACCTATTTCTTCCTAGCTACTGTGAATAGATATACCACTGCACATTCTAAACCTATGCTACTGCCATGTCAAGAGCCTTAGTACACTGAGCCAGTTGTTAGCCAGCTGTGTGTTCATCAGCTGTCAGCTTACTGCTTCTTTGTTAAAAAAATTAGAAGAGGGGTAAAAAAAAAGTACTTTCTTTCCTGAGGATTTTGTGTTTAAAGACGGAGGCAACTGGAACTGAGATTCTTTATGTATCTACAGAAGAATACAAAGGTAGGAAACATTTCCTTCACAGCAAACTACTAATATTCTTCAGTTGGGCTGGGAAAGAAGAAAGTGATTCTGTGAATCCTCAGGAACATCCATGATTGGGAAAGTGCATGTTGTTCCTTTTCTGAAACTGACCTCTGGTGAGTTTTGACTTGTAGCTTGCACTAAAATAGAGAGGGAAATGCTCATGGGCAATAGTCACCAGCTCAAATCAAATCCAAGTAAGTCTTCAGCCATGGAACATCAGCTGTTCTGTTGCAGACACAGAGGTCTTGCTCCAGGTAGACAAGACAAAAGCAAGTGCATGGAGACTACTGACCATCTGTGCAGGCTTTCCTAGACACCTGTTACAGGCACACTCTGCTTTTCACAACAACTCTATCTGTAGAGTAGCTGCTCCTCAGTTCAGTAGATAAACACAGATCATTTTGTTGTTGTTCTAATATTTTTTAAAATCCAGTAAGCATTTCGTAGGTACTGTAAGACAAAACGCAGTAAGGAGTAATAAGATTTTGCATTTGTATGGAGGGAAGGGTGTTAGGATACAAAAATGTAACAGGTTTTATGTAAGTTATTTAAACATTTGCTAGAATGAGCAGGTACAATCAGTTCAGTGCAGAAAACAGTAACACTGCTGACAATGCAACTCAAGGTATGAGAGACTATCTTGTAGAAGACAAACTAAACGTGTTTATAGTTGGGCCACTTTCACTCGCCATTACCTTAAACAATGATAAAATATTATCTCCTCCATTGCACAAAAACTGCTTTGTATTTCTGCCATTAAAGGGAACTCCTGAACACAGTGCAAAAGCCAGGCAGATTTTGCAATATGCCTTAGAGACACATAATGATAAGGATTGTCAGAACATAAATATTTCATAAAATAATAAATAAGAAAATCTAAGCATTGACAGACACCTCTCAAGTTAGTGAGGGAAGAAACTCTCAGCCTTGGATTTTTACGTTTTACGAGTTGTACTGTTTTCCCAACACGGTATGTCTGAATATTAAGGAAAATAATTTGTCTGAATACAATATACTATACCTTAAATATTGCCCTCTGATCAGTTCGTCCCAAAGCATTACCACAACAAAATAAGAAGGGATGCAGACTATTTAAACACAAGTGCAGAAAAATACAAGAATGCATGTTTCAAGCGTAACATGCCTTCTCTACCAGGACAACTGATCTGAATGGAGGAAGTTTGTGGGTTTTGCTAGCAGCCCACAGGAGTCTGTGTTGTCTGGGTTGGCATTATAGCTACTGATCATGCTGACAGCACCCTTTTACCAAAAGCTGCTGCTTTTAAGTCTCTTCCCCTGTTCTATCCATATCTATGGATAGAAGAACAATGTTTGCCATTTTCTGTCACGGCAGACATTGTCTTCTGCTCTGCAGCTTTTCTCCTACTGTGGTCTTTGTCATATTTAACAGAGAGTAAATTTGGCTTCTCATTCACACTTTTTTTCCCCTCATAAAGCCATAATTCTACAGAGAGCAACCTGATTACCTAGGAAACAGAGCACAACCCAGCAGGTTGCAAGCAACTGTCTACAGTAAGACAGAGTATGCATGTAGCAGACAGGACCCTTGCATTACCCTTTTAGCCTCTACTTCAAATTGTGATGGAAAGAATACAAGATGAAATTAATCCTACTGGATCCAACCAAACCATCTAGGACAGTGTCTTGTCTGTGTCAGGGAACAAACAAAAATAGACAATAGGGGAAATAACTTATAAACAAGTTTCTAACTTTGTACGGCACTTTTCCCATGTTGGTGCACTGTGATGCACCACTGAAAGTGACAGAACCTGAAGCTTTCTTCTCAACCTAATGCAGAGGAATTGGTGCAGAGAGAGGGATGAGGTGTACTTTTTTCAGAGTTCCCAATAAAAATAGATAATTTATGTAAGTAATGCTGATGATAATAAGGTGAGGAAACCTCTGTGTTTACAGCTTCATGCAGTTCAGAGAGGAATATCAATAGCCTGTCAATAGCAGCTAAACCAGGCTGCAAGTTACAGCAGTGATGGCAACAGTTCTTAAAGAAACTACTTCAAGGATTTGTTTGCTTGCATGAGAGTACATGTTTCTACTAAGTCTTCACCAAACTTGCAATGGGTGCTCACCCTGAAATACATACCAACAACAGTTTAGTGAGGCAGTGAGGCAAACTTTCATGAAAACCACCAGATCCCGAAAGCAATGACATTTAGAGACTATGTGTCTAAAAAGCAGATATTCTGAGCAATTTGTCTGAGAAGAAGGATGAATGCTTGTAGAGGTTGTTCTTTACAATGTGCTTGGTGTATTGGGCTGAAGTGAATAAGCTAATTACTATGAAACAGCTGTTAGAGCGTCTGTCTGAGACAGTGTAGGCTGGAGCAAACCTCACCCATCCAAGATGTGAAAAAATTGGAGGGCAGCAGAGAGAAGCTCTTATGAAGAATCCTCTTCGTGGTGTTCCAGTGGCATGCTGGAATGAACCACTGTCAGTGGGACAGATAGTGAAAAGTGTTAAGGAGAGAAAAGAGGGATTCTGATACTCTTAGGAGAGTAATGACTTTGGCAAGTAAGTATGCAAATAGGAGTGATGGAGCTGTAAATACAGTGAATCCCATGGAGTATGTCCTGGAGTTCAAGTACAGCAAATCACACAGCTCAGGTAAAACCCATACAAGGATACCAAAGAAAATCAGCCCTTGGAAATAACAGAAACAGCAATGAGGAAGCTGAATATAATGAATATGGCTACACAGAACAAAAGAAGAAGCAGTTGTTTTGCAGTCAGTATTCTATTTGCAGAATTCATTGTCAGAGTGAGGTCACAGAAAGATACCTAGAAACAATGTAGGGCTGGTTCAGGCTGCGACTTGATGATAACTCTGTGGTTATCCAAGTGATAAGCAGTCTGCTCTGAAGTTTTGGTAAAAAGAGACTTAAGAAGGAGGCAAAGTAGGTTAGAAAAAGTATCCCATGCCTCAGCCACCTGCACTACTAGTGGTGTATACATCATAAAATTTGCCTTCTCTGTGGGATCAAGACTGGTCATTATTCAGAGCCTGGATATTGACTATTTCAGAAATGACTATTTCTGAAAGACCAACATTGTCTGCTAAAAACTGATTGTTTCTCTTTACTATGTTTCTCTAGTGGGTTTCTGATCTTTGATCATCTTCCTGATTAGTTTTCCCACAGCTAGTGTATTTCTGTGACAGAATCTGCTGACCAGTGAATTAAGTCTATGCTCAGAGGCAAATGCATTCTGAGACCAGCCTGTAGTGCTCCCATATTGGTGTGTGTAGCAGCAGTCAGGAAGAGCACGAGTCGGGAGGGATTGCAAGGCCATATCTGGTTTCAGGGCTACTGTGTGAGCACGGTCACAGACACTGAGTGGCACAGCATGTGCACCATGAGCACAGGCTTCTTTAGGGAGAAGAAGAGTTGGGAAGATTGCATCCTGTATAAAGAAGCTGCTTGATGGAACAGCACTGGGATGCAATCTTTTGGTGGTCTTTGGATCCAGACTGATGAACCCTGGAGAAATAACAGTGAAAACAGTTTAGAAAAAACGTATCAGATGCCTTCAGCCACCTATAGTGATTGGAACTAAATCTAGGCCTAGACTTAGAGATTAACGTAACATTTGTAAGTATGTCTGTAGGAGAAAACATGAGCCTGTTGTTGAATGAGAAAGACAACCTAATCAGTAATAAAAAGTAGCTTGGTATCTAAATTGCAGCTAGGAAGAGATGGAGGTGAGTCCCATATGCTTCAATAATTTAATCTGTAACTTGAATGCTAAGAAAGTGATTTGTAAATTATAATAAATAAGGGGAAGAGATTATTAAGACGAACAGTTAAACTTCATTCTTAACAGACCCCATGAAATGTAAAGATTGGTGAATAGTTCAAGAAGTATAAATTCTGCACATGGACATAAAAAAGTAATTCATGCACAAAGGTAGGCTGGGACTGAGTTGCAACCCTGATGTCAATGCCTGGAAACGGCAGTGAATATATAGCAGAAAACAAGCCAGCTTTGCAGAAAAGACACATCACAAATAAGGGCAAGTGCAGACTGCCTGTTTGGAGGAGCCTGGCCGTCAGGTCAAGGGGAGGGACTGTATGCACGTTCCTGACCCTTGTGAGGCTGTGCCTAAAATAATGTAGCTAGTTTTGGGCTCCAGATCAAGAGGTGTAAGGGAAACAGTATCAGCCAGGGCTACCAAGATCCTAGAGCACATGACCTTCAAGGAGAAGTCAAGAAAGATTTGCTTGTTCAGCATAATGCAGAGGTCATCTGATAGCAGTCTACGGTGCTGGAAGACAATTCACGATTTCTTGGGCCAAACTTTCCCTTTAGAAGAAAATGACCCCAGAAGGAACCATGAACCCTTACTGAAGCTGGGAGGTTCAGATTAAATGTTTGGGAAAACTTCTTAGAAAAGATGGTAAGTGAAGCACAGGAGAGATTGTGCAAGTTGACTAGGGAAAGAAATGCCTTACTTGATCTACAGCTGGTGATAAATTTGCTTCAGGGAAGAGGCTGAGCTAGATGTCTTCCAGAGGAAAATTCTAACAAACGCTCTCTGAATCAATGACTACCTCACAGTTAAGTATATAATTTTCTTCATATATTGTATGTTGTTTGATTTCCACTGCAGCAAAGGGACAAGTTTAGATGAAGCTCAAATGCTACTCCCAGAGTGTTCTTTTAAATCTCCTGTGCCTTGAAGGAAAGACTAGCAAGCGAATTATGCTTCTGTACCTTGACAGAAGACCTATAGCTCAGGGTAAAATCTATTTTCATCTTGTTTTGTCCTGTATTCCTGTTGCCTGGGAAAAGTACATGCTTTGCTTTGCAGCGTCACTTCTTATGAGAGGATAGTCCTGAGTTAGCAGCAGCAGCAAAGGTCAGGAGATTAGGAAGAAAAACTAATTGCATGCTATAAACAACCCAAATATTCTCCATCCTGCGCCAGGGCTTTTATCAGCTCTTGTTTTATCAGAAATCAATCCATGCCTTCACAGTTTACTTGTTCATAGGATAAAAAATTAGAGCTTGCAGTAGTAAATATGGAAACTATAGCTATAATTCATCAGTCCTTTTGTCTCTGATAAGCTTGTATCTTTCACAAGAGAAACTTCATGTATCTCTCATTTTACCATTGAAAGTGACATTTATTTCTATAACCCATTTATACAGATTAACCAACAAAACTGAGTCCACAGGGATCCCTGGAATAATTTCCTAGAGCAGTTATACTGAAAATACTTTATTGGTCATTTTTAGCTTGCACAGCTTCATCCAGCCTCAGAACCAAACTTTAATTGGTTGGAAGCACTTTTCAGGTAGTATAATATAACAATATTTGGGTTTCAGTTCCCTCTGTCTGAAAATTTTTATTGTCTTTTGTCTTCAGTATATGGTTTCCTTGAAGTTCAACAGGAAACACAGACTTAGCTAGGACAAAGACTTATCAGATTTTTAACAGCACTCTTCAGGCTTTATTCACAGTCATCTAAGCTTAACACACACACACACACACACATTCACAAAAAAACAACCAAAAAACCCAACAAAACAAAACAAAAACCCCAAACAAACAAACACAGAAAACACAACAAAACAAAACAAATAATCAACAATAAAAACCAGTGAAACCATCCTCCACATTCCACATAAGGACTTTTCAGATGACTGTTGTTTACCCAGCATCCTAGGACATGTCCAGTGTTCCAGAAATGTAGTCATAAGATCAGACTCATGCTCTAGGACATATATAGGAAAAGAAAAGAAAAAGATAGAGCAACTAGAATAGAGGAGAGAAAGGAACAACAATCCGAAGAGATCTCTCTGGGGCTGAGCTTTGCTTGATGCAGAGGTGAGACGTAAGGCCTGGCTCTACGAGCGCTGCTTCCCCAGCTGAGAGCACTGACCCATGGATTATCCAGACTTTCCCTTCCTGGGCAAGGCTCTCACGGACCCACAGGCAAACCTCAGCTGCTCGCCATGGCAAGCACCTTTTCAGCTATCTCCTCTGTGCCTCTCTCTGGCCACAGTTTGGTGCAAGTGCTGCTGCTTCCACGCAAGGGGGATGCACCAGTAGCAAGGGAGTGCTGTCTCCAAGTGGTCCTGTTGCTAAGTGTGGAGAGGAGAGAGAAAGAGTGGGGAGAGGGGACCTGTCTCTGAAAACCTGATATGCCTGTTCCTATTCTTTTCTCACCTATCCCTGGCTGTCAATTTCTTTTTACTTCTTTCTGTCTTATTTGATGTCTGCTGTTGGCTCTTTTTTTCCTTCTTTCTATTTTTCTTTCTGTCTCAATATCTTTTTGTTGTCTTTGGAGGTTATTAAAATTTAGTCTTTTCTCTCAGAGTGTAGTCCTCCTTGCCCTTTCATGAAATGAGATCATATTGAACAGAAGGGCTTTACTTGGAGCTCAGACAGGAATTAAAGACAGCAGTTTTAACAAGAACATACATAAACATCCCCAGACTTCTTGTACTGTCAACACGAGCTTCCTTCATGTTAAGATATTGACAATCTATTTTCAAGGTAAGATACATATTGCTTTGCAACTTTTATATATGAAATGTTTTGCAGCACTGTGAATGCCACTCAAAAACAGAATCACATCTACTGCTTTAGAGCCCTTGCTGTCTAATCACCTACTTCTTCTTGCAGTGAATGTATCTTAATAAATTCCTTGAATTGTATTAAACATATATTATTTATATACAGTTACAAGGGAGCAGAAAAGAAGTCCTAATTTTGCAGAGCGTTGCTGCTGATTTAATCAGTGTACATTTGCAAACCAATATTTCCTTTCTGCCTACTGCTTTTTCTTCATGTCTGTTGACCCCATGGATAATGCTGGAGCTACTAATTCTCTGCTTGCAGTGCTTAGTGCTCTTGCCAGAGCACTCATTACTAGAAAGACACAGAGGATCAAACCCATACCGAGAGTAATCCAGCGTAGCACCGGCTGAAGTCAACAAGTGTTGTGTCTCTCTCCCTCTGCCAGGGCTGTATTTATTGCTAAAATCATCTCCAGCACAAAGATGCCTTGCCATGTTTATTCTGTGGCATGATGTCCAGTATAACCAGGTGAAAATAAGAGGCAAAGGGTTTACGCTGTTGTTTTAATGTCTGCCAATAACAAGATTAGACATTCACAGCATCTGAAGCCAGTCAGTTTGTCAAAGTGCTCTTCAGTTGCACAAAGCATACCATCTTAGCATTGCATCCAAATGTGCATTTCAGGGTATCTTTCAACATGCTCTTCTAGGCAGTGCTAGCAAACTTAGCAATATGTACTCTTGCCTTACTTGCTGACTGGCTTAAAAGAAGAAAATTAAATACATTTCTCATATGGCTATAATGTGGAATTTTTCCAGACCATTAAATAAAATATTACTCTAGTTAATTGGCATTTTCTAGGAGAAAACATTTCTTAAGCTAAACTTACTGAGTTGTGTGGGACATTTTGCTAGTGCACACCGTATTTTTCCCCCAGCACATATAATATTCCTGCTTCTGTGCCAGCAACTCATCTAAGGTAGAAAATCATCTGCCTCTCCATCTCTCATCAGAATAAAAACCAAGAGTAATTCTTCTGAAGCCAATGGAGTTAAACCAGTGTAAAGAGAAAATCATGTTCTGCCTGATCAGCCCTGTAAAAGAAAACAAGATGCAACCTTTACTACAACCAACCAAGTTAGAGAAACTTACTTCTTACTATGGTTTTTAATGTAGCTTAAGTGATAAAGTATGACACATAATATCAATAACATCTCATGAGTAACTAAGAAAAAAAATTGCATGTGATGTGCATTTCTTTTTGCAGCAACAACCATGAGAAATAAATTCTTTGAAAAAATAGTATTTTTCTGTTAATGTATTATGCACACACCTGTGCATTCACATAGGTTAACGGGAGGGCAAAAGGAGCCTTAGTGCAAATGTGATAGCCAGATTAGAGAGAACACAAAGGAAAGTTATACTGAAAGACAGACAGAAAGGTTTAATGTTAGCCATTGGAGCTACTGGAACTGATACTTTGAGCTAGGGTTTCTTAACATTAATGTTTCCTTCTCTGTCTTCCTGAAAAGCCTATTACATAAGTCTGGTTATTGGGTTAGACTCATTTAAAATCCAGCCTTGTGTCACCTATTAAGCTAACAGATGTAGATCCATAGATAGATGAATTACTACTAACTTCAAAATGCTTGGCTTGTATGAGGGGATTGAGGTGCTGTATGATGCTTGGGATTTTTTATTTTCCTCTTGCCTTATCCACATGAGAAATACTTTGCTAGGTACTAACTTGCTTGACCTTTTTGTCTCAGTCAGAAATTTTCTATTAAAAGTGAAAAATGATCCTAACAGAGAGATACCAAACATCCATCGTTTAATCTCTGGGGTCCTTCAACCAATTTGAAAGTCAACATTGGAGAAAGCATTTTTTTTCTGTTTGTTTCAGCCTGATCTCCTAAATTGTTTAAATTGGACTAGCACACAATTTTAAATTAACTCAATAGTAAAATAAACATGGTGTGTACAGTTTTTATAACACACAGAGGAATATGATTGTGTAAAAAAAAATTAATACCATGATAGGGACTATAGAATGACATTCCTATCACAGAGTAATACAGAAATACATATCATTAAAAAAAAAAAAAAGAAGAAAAAAGGTTTCTCTATCTGAATTCTGGCTTCAGCAGGTTGGAGTCTCAACTATGCTAAAGGTTATTAACATAGTCTAGGTGAAAGACATAATTTTGGTCCTATGCAACCCTGTTTGAGATATAAATAAATCATGTCCATCTATGCAGACCAAGTTACATGTATGCATGTTCACAAGAACATCTGTACACATACTGAGCTGCACATGCTATAATATAGTATGGTGTTTGACAGGCCACTTGGAGAGGTAACACTTGACTCTTTGCTCTTAAAATGTTTATTAAATTATAACAATTGGTTTTTAGGGTTTTGACACTTATCTCTGTCCAAAACAAAATCTCCAACAGTCTTCACTCATTTTTGGGATGAAACCCCAAATGATCCAACCAAAAAACCCCAGTCTGCTGCATGAAGATTTATTGATTCAGACTTTAGAATCGAAATTTCTAATAGTTCTTTGGTGGGAGGCAGAACTCTGAACAATTTAATTGGTATTTGGTATACCCAAATTGGTATTTAGTATAACTGGGGAAACACCCAAGCAAAAATCTTTAGTGACCACAGAAAAATAAGTCCAGTGAGACTGTATTACATAATGTATCAATATAAAACTCATTTGCTCATTTGTTATTTGTTTGGAGTCTGATAAAGACATCACCAGATAGTTCAGCTTTATATTTTGTTTAGGATAAAATTTACCTAAAATCACTCTGATAAAGCTCTTATAATTGCATGTTTTATGTTAATTTGCAGACATTTGTATCAACATTACCAGCTTCAGGGAAACCACATTGCACATGAGGTCTTGTCATTGCTCTAAAATGTTAAATCCTGTAAGACTAACTAAATATTGACAATGAGTTAATACAAAATGTAAACATGCTAAAATATTGACATTCACTGCATTAAAGATCACCCCAAGTGAAGAACAGTGCAATACTGCTGTTCCGTGAGGTATTACAGAATATACAGGTATTTTTGGTGTTCCTAAGTGCAGTTTTAATTTCACCCTCTATGAAGGGCTAGATTTTACTTTCAGATAAACACAACCTGCCAAGCAATTTTCTAAGTAGGTGTACCAAGATTCCCAGGTTTCACCCTCTCTAGAAACTGTAAAACAGTAGCACCAGAAAATAAGGTGAGAGGGGAAGCTTAAACTGCGTTCCCTGGATTTATTAATCTCAGAAGTTCTTTTATTGAAACAAGAAAACAAACAGCCCCAGCCTTCTGCAAACTTAAACCTTCTGCAAATTTAAACAGGTGCTGTATAGCATGAATCCTTCTACCTGATGAAAAAAAATTGTTCAGAAATTCTGTTTCCAACTGTGGCTTGTGATATAGCAACTTTCCCATTTTTCACCTTTACTTTTAATTTTCGTTTTCAGAAATGAAAATGAAAAGTCATCTGTTGTGCACTAAATATTAATTTTAGATAGTGCTTCCTGTTTCACTGTTTGCCAAGTTTTAAGAACAGAAAAAATATTCACATTCTGCCTTTCCTTGAGGATTTTGGAGGCTTCCTCAGCAGCGGACCACCATAAAGAACTCTGTGACAAAAAGTAGGAGATGCAAAGGAAGGTCAAGATTTGGCATCATAAATTTGTTAATCCAGTGCTCCTAACAAGTCAAATCCTTCAGGAGTTTTATGAGAGGAAGTTCAATACAGAGAAGATGGTGTGTGATCTTGGAATAGCCTGGATTTGCTATGCCATCTCCTCTGCTTTCCTTTATTTTCTAATGACAGTAACTCTTAATAAAATTGTACCAGACCCAGGGAACTGTTCCAGCTCTGGGTCCCCATACAACAGGAGAGCATGGGGCTCACCACAGAGTTCTCACTATGGAGAAGGCTTTCAAGCCTGTCAGTGAATTCATTGTCAAGACATCTACTAAAACAGCTGAGTTTTTTGGGAACTCTGACCAAAATATTTTTAAAATATTATTTCTAATTTCTGACTGCACTTCACAGTGAACACACGCCGTCTGCAAGGATTTCATTTTCAGGGGCTTTAGCTCATGTCCATTTTTGACCAATTAAGCTTGGCAATTTCTTTTTAAAATGATGTTCTCTTCTTTTCTAACAATCCTTCCACCTACTGTCCTTGGAAGTTCTCAGAATAGTCAGAGGGAAAAAAAATAATAAGGCCCCCAGTAAAGGAACACAAGGCACATCTATGTCAGAAAACTCTTGTTAGTGATTTCTGAAGCACTTTTGTCACGGAAATTTAAAGCAAGAATAACAAAACCCTATTATAAAGGAGGACTGAAACATTGTTTCTCTCTTTTACCTCTTTGTATTATCATGTCACTCTCGATTCAACTAAAGCTGCACAGAGGGAGGAAACCACGGTCTCAGTCTCTCCGATTTTTGTAGCAGGCCTAATTTTAGAATCTGTTGTGTCAAGTTTTTCTAAACCTGTCAGTTTAATTTGGCAGATGCGGGTTAATGGAGACCTACTGAAAGCAGGGTGAAAGTCTATCCGAGTAGACGAACATAATTCATGACTTTCACAATGCAGCAGTAAGGTAATAGATAAATGTCTCTTCCTTGAAGTTGTAGCAGGAAGCTATAGACAAAGATACCTTTTTAAGAAGGAAAAAAGAAAGCACTAAAAAGGAAAAACGTTAATGGCCATGGAAAGAGAAAAAAAATGCTGCTATGTTAGCTGGCCCCTTATCTCCAAATTCTGAAGTGGCAGCTGCAAAAAGATCAAGACAGGTAGGGCAGCAGAAGGCAGAGGCTTAGGCACAAAAAGCTTTAAATGGAAGCAGAGCACTTCAGGCACCATGATACAAATCAGCAGTGGCGGAAGAAGCCTTTCAAGAAAATAATTTAATATTTGTTAAATAATTTGTAAGAATTATTACAATATTACTTAGCTCAGCTCCAGACCGCCAGTGAGTCAGAAGTCCAGAAAATGCTGTCCTGACTGGACATTGGTCCATTTAGGTAACTTAATACATACATCTTATGTAGAGAGCTGAAGGATATTCAACTTTGTAATTAAATTACATTAATTTTATAGTGATTTTCATTCTGGTAATAAAACTGATGAGTGAAAGTTCACAGCAACAGACCCCAGTACAGCAAATCCTACAAATCCCGTGTCCTATTGGGACACAAATCCCACTTGTCTCTCTATGATCTCAGGGACTACCTCCCCTCAGGGCTTCATGCAGGACCTTTGAATTACTCCCTAGAGACCGTCAGAGGGTTCTAGTACTTTACATTGCCTCGCACAAGGAACTAGGCAGAATTTAAAGACTTAGAAGAGACCTGCTTTCCAAGAACTGCCCTCTTTAAGATAGGGCACAAAAACCAGTGCAGCCATTATCTGAAAGGATATTTGTGCAGGCAGATAAAAAAACCCAAACAGAAATAATCTTCTAACTTGCTTGTGAAAATAGAAGGAAACAGGCTATGTTTCACTTTTTGATGGTCCACTCTGTAAGCTCACCTGGAAAAGAAAACATGAAGAGCTACAGAGGAGTTTCCTTGTATATACACAACACTTGTCAGAAGCAGCCACAACACACTCCAGAGCAAGCAATTATAGCTATGATGTGTAACTGAAAACAAGGCAGCGAAAAAAGGAAGGGAAAAACCTCCCTCCTATATAAGAGCCATACCAAATTCCACTATTAAGTACTATAAAAGTCAGGCCCTTTAATTTTTCTGAGAGTGAAGGAAAAAACCTTTATACTCACAAGTATGAGCTGCAAGCCAGCAGGGAAGCAAGGCTGACTCGCACAGCACCCCTCTGGAAGCTTGGATCATTAGGCCCCAGGTATGTGCTTATCCATGCTGTCTCTATGCAGCTTTCTTTTGTCACAAAAGAGCATCTCAGTTATAAATGTTGTTCCTCATATGCCCCAAACCAAGGATTTCTAGAGCACTGTGACAAAAAAACCCAAATCCCAAAACTGCAGGAGAGAACTGAAATACAGGCTTACCAATCTTAGTGCTTTTGGCAGTCAACTGGCCTCCATCCGCATTAAATAGTTCTCCATCTGGCTTCCCCATAACCTGGGAAAATCCAGAACTGCTGGACAAAGCCTGAGGAAAGGTGATTGCATGCAATGTGGTAACAAGTAATATGTGTGAAACAGTTTAATCAAATCTATGACTGCTGTACCATTATTCATCTGCTTATCATGAAAGACTTTGTTTACACTTCAGAGAATTTTGAACAACTTTAGACTTTCAGTGCCCTAGGTATGAATTGACCCTGCCATGCACAGAATCAGCATCTGCTCAGCGTGAGATGCTTCTAACATATCGAGTGACAAAACCAATCAGTGAGAGCAACTTGGCTCACTAATAGAAGTTACATACTAATTAATAATGTTTAGGCAATATTTTTGATATGTAAGTCACTTTCATCCTGTGTTCATCTCAAAATTCATTGGAATACCTGTAGCTGACAGTTTGAATCATAGAATTATAAGGAAAAAGGCTTGAGGGTCCTCAGGAGGTCATCTTTCCATCCCCCATGCCCTAAAGCTGAAACCCCAGGGATGCTAAGCATTCAGGAGTGATTATGTCTGATTCTGTGAGAAGTTTGCCTTTCAGACATGCTAAAGGGCAGAGGGCAGCAAGAACAACTCTGATCCGTTGTACCATGCTTGAGATATTCACTGTTGTGGGTTAAGGGTCAGGGTCTATCCAGATAATTTTCCATTGTGGCCTAGAAAGGAAAGGCCTCTCTGAATACCAAGAAATCGCTTTAAAGCCTTGATTTAACAGCACAGGATTTGCTATGCTGGATCATAGCACAAGTTCCACTGAGAGTGGTTTCCCTCCTAATTCAACAACCCACACCAGAGCGTTCAGAAGGAGCTCCAATGCATCTGTGTGCAAACACCCCAAGTGCAATGAACACACCAGAGGGTATCTTCTAGCTCACAGAGCTTCTGCACTATGGTTACTGCTGTTCCAGTTTGCAAACTTGTAAATATTGTAAGCTGTCATAAATTTATAAAGATCTTTCAAATATCCAGAGTAATTAACCCTGCCACATCAGTGAACTCCATAGACTGGCTGTTCCCCAGGAGAATTCCTGATTTCCTTATTTTTGTTCTGAGTGTGCTTGTACCTCCTTGTGTATCATGCTGTGGGGAAAAGGTAAAAAAAAAAAAGTGTTTCTAGTTTTACTATAACTTCCATAAATGCCTGGCAATTATTTGAAAAACTTCACATTTTTCATCGGTGTGTTTCCTCATGACAGTTAAACCACCTTTTTCTATGCAGTTTCCTCTCTTGTCTTACCCATCCCTCCAACAGGCTTTTTGTGTCTGTCTCAGGTTTTATGAAACTCCTGCTATTGCTCTCTTCTGTACTAGGTTTTACTTGCATCTGTGGACCAGATGCAACAGAGCTCTAACCAGTTCCATAAGCACTAGTGTCAGTTCTGGAGTCAGAGCTGCGCAATTCCTCTAAAAACTCACAGCTTCCAAAGCTGGAGTTAAAAAAAGGAAAAAAAAAATTAACCAAAGTGTGATCCTAAGCCGTGAAAACTGTCAATAGCTACACTTGCTCTTTAAAAATTAATTGGAACAGCACATGAACTTGTTTAAATCCTTGAAATTAGTGTAACTCTTCAGGGTCTTTAAGCAGAGTTGGAATGAGCTTCCAGTCCCACTACCTTACACAATCTCTAGTTCTAAAAGGTGATTAACCCCTCTGAGAATACCTGAAGCAAGATACATCCTCCACAGCTGGACAAAGATGGAAAAGCGACCTTTTCTGCACATTGATGTAGTATTTATAACACTAGTTTCCATCTCTTTCAGTAACACAAGTGTTTGTTAGAGTGCTAGCAATGATATCTCAGGCATGGCTGCATAGGAAGCCATGTCTTTCCCATTCAAGGCTCATCACCACAAATCACAGGTTAGGGTTACCTTGATGAGGTTACATGACTAGATCCTTAGGGGATACATCCACAGGAGAGACTGCGGCACATAATCAATCTTTCAGAACCTCAGCCCAGGTATTTTCTTGGGTTAAATCCTATTTTGCAAGCTTGAATTGAATGCAGGAGAAGAATTAGGCACCTATGAATTTTGTCTAAACTCTGAGAAAGATTTGCTTAAGTGAAACAGGAAATGATGAGGAAAGTTTCAGGAATCCATTATTTATATCCACAAATAGAACCTGAGGTCTTTTTCAAAGTCTCCTAGCATGCTCCACACATCCTGATAAAATATGGGCAAAGCTATGTGAATTTGACACTGTGAATCTTTGGATTAAATTCTTTTAATTTACTTGAGGAAAGCCATATTTATTGAAGAGATTAAATTGCTCCTTATAAATTTATGGCACATTAAGGTGTGTTTGCAGTTTTTATTTTAAAAAAATTACCTGCTAAATTAAACCTAATTATTCTGTTATTTTCTGGAGTATATGCTAACTAAAGGAATACTTCATTTTAGTCCCTAATTAATTTTCTTTAGAAAAATTCATTGCTCAATACATCATATCTCAATTGCATTTTTTTTTTGTGCTGAAACAGTTTACCACCACTAACAAATTAATTTTTATTGCCCTTTCATAAATGGCAGAGTGCCATGGACCAAAAATCATTCCATTGTTTTTTTCTGAACATGCAGAATCACAGTATCCGGTATTGACGGTTTCAATACATAAGTCATCTCTATAGCCAGTTAATGGAAAGGCTCTTCTTAATGGAGGACCTGACCCAACTCCAGTAGAAATCAGTGACCCTCTACTTTTCCACTCTATGACTGGAAGAATTAAAAAGTTATTGAGCTGATAAAACCAAACAACGAGGACTGCAGAAAAATCTGCTCTTACCTGAATCGGATGTGTTGAATCACTGGCAATTTTGCATCCTGAAATGTTGTTTAATCTTGTAGTGTTGCCATGGAGAATTCCTGAGTTTATCTACGGAAGAGCAGTGCAAAAATTGTCCCCTTTCCTGAAGGTAAGCAGTTAGGGGCAGTTGTGTCATCTCTCCTGAACGTGACCAGAGCTTCAGTCTCATTTGAACTCAGCAGTTCATCGAACTGTCCTGGAGTCATAGATGGTGTGGTGGCATCCACTCCTAACAAGAGTGACTGGGTTGTTGCAGGGGAGTAGGTTGGTAAAAAGTAATGGCTATGGTATTTTGAACAGTTATCATAGCAACAAAAATATTAAATTATTGCTGTCAGATGCCTACAAACTAGACATTTTTTTCTCAAGTCTGGCCAATTTTGGCAGGGAAAAAACCCCAAAACCCAACAAAAAACAACAAATAAACAAACAAGAAATGAACCAAAGCCAGAACCTAAATCAGACCCTATCCAGAATGCAGTAGAAGACCTGAAAGACAATAACACTGCAATCAAAATTATTCTCCAGAATTTCAAAAGTTGGGATGAGTAAAAATGTATACACTTACCTTCAGAACAAGTATAGGAAGTGTAAGCTAATGTTGCTGATATGCAATTCATGCAGAGTGAGCTCTCAGGATTTATATGGCAAATCAATTGACTTCTGGTGAAGATGTCAAGACATGGGAAATGTTGTGGGGAAAAATCAATATATTTTGCTGGGTAGTGGCTCTTCTAAAACTACAGAACTGCATTTAATTCTTTCTAATATAGTGTGGGTTCCCTGCTTTCTTCCCTCCACACTACTATTCTGTAAAACTCATCCCTGTTCCCTCTGCACTTCTCTGTGTTGCCACCCTTCTCAAAAAATGAATTTCAGATTTTCTCAGTTTTTGTACTTCACTCTCACTAATTATCTGATCTGTGGAAGACAAAAAGTACACTTATATTTTAAAAACAAGCTTTCAATTTATCAACAGACTCATTTTGTTCTTTCCTCCACCTCCTCTGTACTAAGGATGTTTTCATGATAACAATTAATAGAAGTAAAAATTTTTATGATACTGCCTAGCATCAAATTTTTAGCTTTTAAAAATCAGACTATATATATACGGATCATATTACCTCTGGGAAAGCTTTTATTAATCTCAACATCAGAGCTGTTTCAACAAATCTACCACAATAATGAAAAGACATCACATTTTGCTTTCAGTAAATTTACTATTATTTGGTAAGGTTGCAAACAACTGAGAAGTAATTGATCTGTAATTAGTATGGCAACTGCAGAAGATAGACTGCACTGGGATTTCATCATTTTTCTGTCCAGTGCTGTGCATCCTGCTCGGTAATATTAAATTATTTAGCTTCTCTCTTCAAATACAAATGATTTCATGCATCCTCCATTATTTTAGGAGTTCTCCAAAGATGAGAATAACATTTAAATTTCTGATTATCTGTCACCAGCAGAATTATTGCCAAAGGGATCATTTTTCACACATGCCTTGCCATCTCCTTACTTAGAAAGCCATTGTCTGCCTATACATGTGAATGGATGCTATGAAAGCCCATTTGCTCTGCACCCAATTATCTCTATTTGTCACTTGGCTGCACTAAGCTCCTGATAGATATGATTGTCTAGCTGAATCCTTCAAGAGCTATGGTAACTAAAGGGCACAAGCTTAGCACACCATGACTGTGGCGCAGCACCACTACCACCACCTACATCACAGTTTCCAGTTACTCAGGCTCTGTCTGCCAACCATTCCAAGGATATGCTGCAGGTCATCACATAAGTCCACAGAGAAAACAGTGGCCTTCTGACACAAATTTTTATAGTGGGACTTTTCTGTAGAAGCATATGAAGCATGATTTTTTCAGTGCTGTGTTTGTTCTTAACTTTGAAGACTGGGTAGAAAACAAGGGTGTTCATTGACTCAGGAAAAGAAGTGACCATAGTTTAATTTATGTAATTGAAGACATAATTTCTTCAATGGATCAGGAAGAGAGAGATGGCATTACCCTTTTTTCACTCAGCTTCATTTTCTTTTCATTAATAGTACCACTCATCAGTTCACCAAGAAGTCAAAAGGAGAGCCTGTCCTTTGAATTCAGAAGTGTCAGGACAGTTACATATTAGTTCATATCCAGACTCTGAATCTTTATTAATTTCTGCAGTATAACTGACACAGGAAAATGAGCAGAACAGAATACCAAGTGAACGTGCTTCAGTGTCACCGTATTGACATGGTAAAGTTTTAGATATTAGTTTCTGCTCCATTTCTTATACATTTTAAATCTAACTTTTTCTCCACAGCTGTATAACCAAAATTAGGTTTGTGATGAGCTAATGTTGCTGTTACGGTGTGTTACTATTGTAAAACAAAACAGTTAGCACAAGTGCTTAAAAAATTCCTCTCAGTATATATTTCCCACCAGCTAATTTATTTCATTAATTGCCTTAGCTTTGTCATGCTCTTTAAAGTGTCTCACAGTGCCATACATAGCAACAAAAATGCCTTGTAATTGTTGCTTACATCTATTGACACTACCAGTCCTGCCCCAGCATACTGGGTTGGTAACAATCCATTTTCATTTTATGCATGCTTTATTTTTCATGTTTGTGGCATTTAGTGTTCAGGTGTCACTTTTTGTAGCACCTTCCTTGTCACATCTTTCCATATTGCAGCTGGAGAGTGGCTAGCCATTGAGGACACTGTTTATTCCTGCCTTCCTCTGAGCATATGTTTTGATGATTTGCAGGTTTTGCCACAGCCTGTTTTCTAGTAAAAATTACGCATGTGAGGAGAAATAGACATCTTCCCAAGTGCCTCATGAGATTTCTGTCAAGCAGAGCTTCGCAGATGGTGCTCAGCCTGGTGCCAGGTTTTCCATGAATTGAAGCAGCTAAGTAGGCCTTGAGTACAAAATGTCTGCAAACCGCTCCTAATCCCTGCAGTACTGAAGTATGTTTTCAGCAGTTGCCATTGGACCCCTGAACTTGTGACAGGAACTTTGACAAGAATGTATTCCTGAATTAAGGAAAGTCTTAAACCATAAATATAGTCATTTCCGTATTTTACTTACTCAAATATTTAACATTTTCTCTGCCCATAATACCTACAAATCTCCCTCATTCTGATCCTAATCTTCCCTTTTAATCTCTTAGCTAAGCAGGAATTACAGATGGCAATTTCGCGCATTAGTTTGCTCACTTGAACTGCACTATAAAGCAAGAAGCAAGAACTCAAGCCGTGGGAGCCAGATGTTTTGTACTTCCCAAAGATTTACCATGTTATGAGTTACAGATACCGCAGTACAACCCAGAGAACAGAATTCACATGACTTTTCACTCACCTAGACTTTCTGTGAAATGGGATGGTGAAATGGAAAGGTGAAACTGAAGGGTGAGCTTTTTGAGCATGTCTCCACGCACAGAGGAGTGCTGGCAGCCTCAGAGTTAGTGAGATTTATGCCGAAATTAACTAGAAATATATTAGTGAGAAAGAAAAAAGGAAATTAAAGGAAGCTCTAATGACATATGTGGTAAAGCTCTTTGTAGACCCAAGATGCTTAGAATGTGGAATTAGAGGCAGACGGAAGAAAATCACTTAGGCCTGGCCAAGTGTAAGCTGTTTTACCCTTTGCTGTCCCTTGTAGATTTAGTCAAGCTCAGCCACACTTCAGCTCCGGTCACACAAAGCACCCTGCCCTTATTTGACTTCTCCTGGGCTCTGCTGCTCAGACTCATCATGGAAATCAAACAGAAACTGAATCTCATTATGATAGACTAATGGAGAACTGGCAAAGAGCCTCTGAACACTCAACAAAATGGCAAGGGCCGTGCACTGTGGGCAAGCACAGGAAGGCTGATCTGAGCCAGGGAAGTCTGTGAAGGAACCCTCAGGTCCGCCCGCTTCCCTGGCCTTGTGTGGGCACTGCCAAGGACCTGCCTCCTCTCGCTGGTACTTGTGGATTTTTACTGTGAAACGTTCACAGTAGAAATCATCTGGGAATTTGCCACGCAGCCTCCAGAGCCTGCACATAAGCCAGCAAGTACAGGTTAAAGCTGTCAAGCCTAATCTCAGACCTGTTCCAAGGGATGGTTGTTGGTATCTCTTAAAAAAAAAGTCCTTTGTGGATTTTTTAGATAAGAAAAAACAGGTGTATAAATACAAAGATTAGCAGCTGGCTCAGGACATTGGTAGTGACAATTGGGTTACTGATTTAAATCCAGTCTGTTCAAATGACCCAAATTAACTACCAAGCAACTGACTGATGGGCTTTTACACAGGTTTCTTGCCCCTGGTCTGGAACAAAATGGACAAGTGTTCCCAAAATCCCACTGCTGATGCTGTAGGGTGGCAGGAAGGAGGCTCCTGGGGAGCTGCAATTGATTTGCACAGCAGGACGGGCAGGACAGTAAGTCTCTGAGCAGGACAAGCAGGAGAGGACAAACAGGATCCTGGGACGCTGAGGGAGAATGGAGCACGGCCAACTCAAAGCCAGAAAAAGGGGTACCTTGGGCTACCCTCCATCACTGAGTAAGAGCAAATCTGCTTAAAGACTGAAAGCAAAGTTACACACAAATTGTTTCCATAAAGTGAACGGAAGTGGGCTGAATTCTGATGAATTCACACAGCAGTTGCATAGGGGAATGGAAAACCATGAAAGCCCTACACATGCATGCATACATAGAGCCTGCCAAAACAAAATGTGATCAAAGCAAAAAGAAACAAACACACGCACAAATTCTTAGCAACAGAAAAATGTAGCCAAGTTCACTGACCTTTATTTTAATTTTCTTTAGTTCTCAGCTCTATGAGGAGTGCAGGAAATGGAATGTGCTAATCCTAGTTGATACAATCTTCAAGAAAGGTGTAAAATCTCCCCAAACTAGAGAAAATTGAATGCAGCCAGAAGCCTGTTTAATCTGCTCTCCCCCAGCATCCTTCCAAATAAAGCTCTCCTGATGTTCTCTCAGGGACCACCAAATAAGTCAACAAGGAACTTGCAGTGTGGCAGAGAGCTTGTTTTTTAAAATATATTAGTACATCTCATGGAAAGATCACTTTAAAGAGATGGAAATTTATTTGAAACACTGGGGGATATTTTTTCATACGGCAATAAAGACCTCCAGGTTTTTTTTGTTTCCATTTTTTGTTGTTGCTGTTGTTGTTGTGGTGGGTGGTTTTAAAATTTGTTTATTTATCATGATTATTATTATTTATTTTATTTTTATTTATTAACTGTTGCTCCATTTCCAGAGTCTCTTTCCTTATTACATCATTCGATAGCACCCAGAAGAGAAATAGGTGAATATTGCTAGGGAGTGCATTGGCTGGGGATTTAAACTGACTTCTGAAGGTCTATATTTGGAGTTCATCTTGTGATGTTTTCAATCTGCTGCTACAAAAACATGAACTCTGAGGGTAGAATCTGAAACTTTCACATGATTTTTACTCTTTTGCATGCAGAGAACCATTTCCATCACGAAGTATAAATTTAAAGCAGTGATGTTCCTTGTGAAATAATAAATTTTACACCTATTTTACAAACAAATGGATTATAGTAAAAAAAACAGATGAAACACAGGCCAAGGACATAGTGACAGTATCTCACACCCAGCTTCAGGCAGTACAATAAGAGTATAAATTCTGGCATTTCATCGTGGAAGGTGTAACATAATTCCCTTTCATAGCCTGGTGGGAGTTTTTCTACTGCCCTTGGGGGGCCAGGATTTCATTCATGGTTCATTCGTGGTTCTTGGGAAGCTGGGCTGTCAAATTGGCCATTAACTTGGGCTGACAGCAGAGCAATGTCGCACCTGTGCCACCTGCATGGATGAGTGTATTGTGCTTGGAACAGTTCCCAATGACTTATTTAATGCTTATTTTAGCAAGTATTCCTAAAGACAAACCTGGTGGGCTATTGAGTTGAATTTTTCTTTGTCCAGACATTTGCCATTCAGAGATTACCCAGTAGAGGTCACAAATTGCAGTGATCAACCCTCTGCAGAACTCAGGGATACACACACATTAGACTGTGTGAATCTTGAGCTTGTGTCTCAAACTTCAGTGTAATGTCTTAATTGCTAACTCTCTGATTTAACTATTATGTGACTGCCTATAGAAATTTTTGTCTAAATTTTTAAAGCAACAAAAAATTTCAATGACTTTTGATCTGGCACTTTATTAGACTATACAGTAAGTTTTTATTTGATTTTTGCCTGGAGGTAATACAGTTTATTCTCTTATAATATGGGCAATGAACTATCAATCATCATACCAGTACATACTAAAGAGGCTGTGGTTTAAACTGGCCATTGAGTTTCTCATCAGCTGCTACAGCGGGATGACAGAAATGGAAGCATAGTTGAAAATCTAGGTATTAGTGACTAGAATAAGAGAGTTTACTAAGATGGATCAAGGTTTTACGATTAAATATTCTCTTCATGATAGAACTTTATTTTATTTTAAAGAGATGGATTTACTTTGGTTTATAATTTTATAACACTTTATAAAACTGTTTTTACCTAGTAACTTTGGAAAAACTTGGAAACAGAAGCATTATTTTTATATTATCTTTTTAAAATCAAACATTTGTTTTAATTTTGTATGTTTTTCTCTCTGTTGCTTTGAAGAAAATAAAAAGACAAGAAAAAAAAGAAACAAAAGACAGAAAAGAAAATAAGAAAAAAGAAAAGAAAAGAAAAGAAAAGAAAAGAAAAGAAAAGAAAAGAAAAGAAAAGAAAAGAAAAGAAAAGAAAAGAAAAGAAAAGAAAAGAAAAGAAAAGAAAAGAAAAGAAAAGAAAAGAAAAGAAAAGAAAAGGTTTTTTTTTCCTGCTTACCCAGTTTTCAAATATTCTGCAGTGTTTTCAAGTTGCAGAGCCAAAATTCTGCATCATCTCCATTCCATTGTCGCTCTGTAACCATTACTAAGTATGAAAATGTATGGAATATGGAAAGGTGGAGGAAAGTAAAAATGAAAATATTAAAAATTAGCCTGCCTAGACATAGGCAACAAAATGAAAAAGGAGAAAAAGGAGAAAAAAAACCCCAAAAACCAACAAAAAACAGCATATGAGGATATCCTATTAAAAAAAATCCAAAAACCAGATTTCATTGAAAAAGTTTGAATTTAAGCACTAGGTAGGTGAACTCTACTATATATTCTTTTCCCTTTGTAAACTGCAATTGGCAAGGCGAAAAACGATCTTCAACTTATATAAAGCGGCATGCTGAGAGGGCATGATGGCATTATAATGCTGCACACTGTATTCCTGCCAGATATTCTGGAGCTGCTTTTTTGTTATTTCTGTCACAGTCTCCCTCTACCCTCCCTTTTGCTCAGTATGTTGGTGGAAAATTTTGTGAAGTAATATTTAGGGACAGCCAAATTATTTCTTGTTGCCTCTGACCCACATTATACAAATGAAAAATTGAAAACAAAACAAAATTATTTTGGATGTTAGCTAAATAAATTTAAACAATATGCAGTTTCTCAAAGAAGAAAATGGCAAAGAATATTAGTTCAGAGAAAAGAACATGCATATTTCAAGGTCCTGCTTTAGTAGATAAGTCCATTAGCAAATTCAGAAAGGCTCATAAACCTTACAATATTTCCCTGTAAAAAATGGAAGAAATAAAAACTGAATATATTGGTACAAAATAGCTTTTACAGAAGCTGTTCTTTCTTTTGCATTTTCAGGTACATCAGGCTGAATTTGTGATGGCTTTCATTTTGCATATATTCCCATTCATCCACAAGTGTAGACATCCAGTGGCCACATTTACATGGGGAAATGAGCAAATGAACAACTATAGAATTAATGTTGTATGATCTAGGCTCAGAAATACATGTGTGTGTTGAAAAATCTATTGTCTCTAAAAAGTATGCCTTTTGAAAATCTGACAATTAAACTTCTGTGTTCTCACTTTCACAGAAAAAAAACCCCTTTTAGTCATTTTGATAAATGCAGGAAACCTTACCATCAAAGAAATCACAGCCATCTCTCCTGGGTTTAAAGAGAGAGGATGCAACAAAATCATCATGTAACTTGCACTGTCAGGACTGACACACACTGCTACATGCACTTGCTACAGTTGTTGAAGTTTTAAAAGTAAAGAAGGAAAATTTGAATTCCCTAAGGCTTATTTAATAATGTAATAATTTCCCTGGCTAAAACAGAGTTCTAGAAATGGCTCCCAGAGCTAGTAAAGCTGTACTCTCAATCTGTATTTGTCTTTCTGAGATACCCTAAACAGGCTGTTTTCCCTTTAATTCCTTTCCCTTTAGGTAATACAGGAAAACACATTTAGTCAGCTTCAGCCTGAAGACACATGGAAGAGAAACTGAGACTCCTCCTGTTTTAGCAGTCTCTCATTACAGTATCTACCACAGTCCCACTCCGGGTGTAGTGCTATCTACAAGTCCGTCTGCTTTTACCTCCTTCCAGCTTTGGATGTAGAGGTCCCTATCCCTCTGCTGCACTCTCAGGTTACCAAGCTGCAGAAGGGATCACCCCCAATTGCCTGTGTGCTGCTTACAAACCTTTCAGCTTTGAGCCATGCACCATCCCTGCAACTCCTGCTGCTGAGCACCTGTGGCTGGTTCTGAAAGGCAGGAGCATCCTGTCCTCTCACAGCTACTTCACCCATCTGAGGTGCTCTTCTCCCTGCTATTTCCTATGTTCATCCATGTGTGAATGCAGTGGGACCTGACTTGATTTTCTAGCATTTATCAAATTTATATCAAATTTACTGTTTTATGATGGTTCATTAATGAGTTTTATGGCTAAGATGTTTGTTCAACCTCTCCTTGCATGCTGTTAAAACTGTGCTGTTTTAATAGCTGGGAACCCACAAGATCAGATCTCTGCTCAAGAATATTTATGTGTGGTAAGAGTATTCAATTTGCCAACAAATGAGGTTACAGTGCCTTGTAAGTCATTCATTTTGATGTTTATTTCCTCTGGAATTGCTCTCAGGGGTAGATCTTCCTTCCTGTCAAATGGCTCTACAGTCACTTCTCACCAGCTGTTCTTCTGTATCCCTGAATGTTTCCTGAGCTGAGAGAAATACACATTCCCTGATTTGCTTGATTGCAACCTGTGACAAAGAAAGCAGAGCCCAGCCTATGTCTTTAATCAGATGCTATGGGAAGAAAGGGGAGGGATCTTGGGAGAAAAATATTAACAGAGGGTTTTTTTTCCTATTTTTTCCCATTCTTTCAGTTTTTCCTTTATTTTTTGTGTGGGTGTAGGCTAGGCAGAAGGTCCTAGAGTAATTTTGATTTGGTTCAAAGGGCTGTGAAGCACTGTGCCGTGCTAGCAGCAGATATTCTCTTTCTTTCACCTCATCTGCTCTAAGCAGGCCATTGCTGTTTACAAGAAGACTTAAATAAATGCCTACATAAAGACTGCAGCCCCCACCGACAAGACAAAAAATCCCTCCAAGTTTAGCACTGAGGAAAACTCAATCAACTGAGCAAGGTTTGTGTGTCACATACTGGCTGCCAAATGTAGCTCTGATTAACACACTCATATGTTGGAACCAAGTCCTGAGTACAGGCTAATTCTTTGTTAAAAAAAAAAAAAGAAAAAGAAAGTATATGAGGGCAACAGAGCTCTTGCAAATGCAAGTGTTGTTGTGTAAGCTCTGAGTCCCACTTTCAGTGACTTTGTGCTGCTTCCTTTTTATTTTTTCTTTCTGTGGGGCTTTTTGCCACTAATGAAAACAGAAGTTGCAAAGCATGCATGTCTTGATCTCTTAATAGGCTTTCTACTCTACTGGGACACCTTAGCATCTTGAAAGTTTTAAGTTGATATACAGTGTAACAGTAAAAAATTAATTATTATTAAGGGTTAACGAAGGACCTAGTGGTGGAAACCAATCCAGTTGTGTATAATTAGAGAGTAGCTACCTTGTAATATTGAAGCTGTAAATAGCCCCAGCGGGGGCCCTGACAGAAGGCTGAGGTGTTTACAAGGCACAAGAGATGCTGCCTCAAAGTACATAATTCCTGTTGCCATAACTATTGCTAATATAATGGATGTGTTCATTAAAACCAAAGGATTATTTGTTTATCCATCTTTCTCTACTGCAGGCCCTCCCTTGGAGGCAGGAGGGGCAGTTTTCTTTCAATACAGATTTATAGTACACACCTTTATTTTGCCCAGTCAGAGGAATATTAAAGGATTGTTTTATTGATTGCTAACCAGAGGTCTGTCCCCCACTGGGAAACTAACTTCTCCAAACTGCTTGCAAACAGCCCTGCAGAATCCAGAAGGGAAGGAAACGTGCACACATCCATTTTTAGGCTCCCGTTGGGCCTTGGGAGTGGCACTTATTAAGTCTTTGTCTGCAAGGCACATGCTGCTTTCACTGGCAGGGCCATTACCCAGCCTGCTCCTTGTGTGCTCAGCTGGGCTGCTGGAAAACTCATCCTGGGCCAGTCTTGTGAGAGAAATAAGGCATGAAAGTTACCTGAGGAGGAAGGAGATGAACTGTCACACCTGACCACAACACTCATTACCCATCCCCCTGCTCTGATTGCAGGGAAGAGGTGAAGGAATCTAGAAACATGGAGATATGTGGAGCCTGAGGGAATGAGTGAGGTGAGAAAGGTGCTTTAGTTTTTGTCTTTACTGCTCACTTTCTGAACTTACTTGAATTGGTAAGAAATTAAACTCATTTTCCATGTCGTACCTGGTTTATTTCTGACAGTGACTGGTGACTGATCTCCCTGTCTTTGTCTCCATCTGTAACACTTTTCCTTCTTACTAGGTACCCACACACTCTTTGGGAAAAGTGGGCACTTGGTAGCCAGGTGAAGTCAGTGCATCAGAGCCCCATGGGCACCTGACCCCAGTGTGTGGTTCCAGAGCTCCTGCCCTGTCACTGCACACACAGAGTTTTCTCTCCATGCACTACTGAAATTCCAACACGTGACCATGTGCAACAACATGAGGAAAGACACCAGGAATACAACAGTAGCAGTACCAGGCAACTAATAACAACCAAGCAGATATAGCATCTGTCCATGGGCCCTGCACAGCTTGCTTCCAAACGGTGAGGCCACAAGCAGCTGGGGAAGGCTGCCAACAAGATGACATCTTCACAGACCATGCTAAAGGCTTCATCCCAGCTCTGTGCCCATAGAAATGAGCAAGGGACTGATTTTCACATTTCTGGATGGGCTTTAACCTAATATTTTTCTTCATTAGTACTACCTGAGGCGTGAGATCATGACTCAGGTTTAATACATCGTGTGCATTTATCTCCAGAAGATGCTGGTCCAGGTGTCCCCTGGCTGGTGTCATTGCTAGCATGCCAGTATGAATCACTTGCTAATTTTGGAGCAAATGTCTAGAAACAGCCTTGGTTTCAGAAGGTGGAGATCCAGTGTCGGGCTACTGAGAGCAAGCATGCTGGCATGCATCCTGCAAGCATGGTGTGGGTGGTAAGTGAGCTCTCAGTAGTCACTTTGAAAGGAACTGTCCTGCTTGGAAAGAGCAACTGCCCTACATACATCTGTGAAACCTATCACCTAAACTGCACGCTGTCAGTTTCCATGCACACCTGCATCTGAAGAAGGATTAATTTACTAAGAGGAGGCAGCTTTACCCATAAGATATAAGAACAATGTTTTTCTCCCAGCATCATAATCTGTAGTCTAAATATTTCTTTTACCACTGCTATTATCCTCAACTATTGTAGCTCAATATTTCAGACATCAGTAATTTATCCTGTCTTCAGTGTAACTTTATCCCCTTATACCTTTACACATATTCATTTTAATAAAATTTTATCATATGCTGAATTTTTGTCACATCAATATCAAAGCTCAGAATAATAAAAAGTGTACACAATGATTTTTAAATTTTTGTTTCCAGTCTGCCTACCCTTTGTGCAGTGAAATTTCTGTGCCTTGGATTCCTGATCACTGTGAGGGCAGACAAGGATGGAGCAAAGGCAGTGGGTTGGCACAAACAACTTGGTCACCAGCTTGCAGGATAAACAGCAGGTGTGGTATTGGAGGCTGCCAAAGTCTGGCAAGGTAAGAAGAAAGCCTCAGTGCAACATGGACCAGCTTGGAATCTCTAGAAGTCAGTCTCAGCATCTAAAGCTCTTTTTGTTTTCGTAGGATTGGGGTCAGGTGGGATATTTTTATCTATTTTTAGTAGGTTTTTTTTTTTGCCTGTTAGTTTCTGCACTTGCAGGTGAGATTTAAGCAGAGGCTCAAAACCCCTGCTGAGTCTTTGTTGTCTCTGCTCTCCACTGTCACCAGTGCCTGGTTAGAGAGGACAGCTGGAAGCCAAGGTTTGCAAACTTGATCACTGCCAAATGTTTCCCCTACCCACATGCTCCAAAATCACAATTGGTAGAAATCTCTTCAGAGTTTTCTCAGGCTTATCAGGGGAAAGTGACTCTCTAGAGTTTTGAGCACTAAGATGATCAGAAAATGTTTCAAAGCAAGCTAATATTTTGTTCTTAAACACTATGGAAATGCTACTGTAAATCAGCTCCTGGCCAAGCGGTAAGCACGTGTGCTTAATTTGAAGTATTGATTTCATGATTAAGCAGTATCCACAGTATTGATAGATGTCCCTGAATCAGGGCCTTAAAGTATGCAGTGGCTCTTCTAATTAGCTACTTTGGTCATTTTACCATGGCCTCTTAATTTTATATGATTGGACTTTTACTAGTTTATGAAAGAATATAAAAGCATTCAATAAGAAAGCAGGAAACAGTGAATCAATTCACTCCATCCTCATCAGGGGTTTGATCCTGGGATATGCTGAGCATTGACAGTGCTTAGAGAGTTCAACACAGAGGCCATTCTACAACTTCACGTAACTTGTCATTAAAGCAAACCATAAGCTTTTCTGGTTATCCACATTTTCACATGCCAACAAAAATCTTAAAGCAAAAAATATAGCAGTATTGTCATTTAAAGGGGTCTTAAGAGACTGGAACATTTAGTATTCAGCAATGAACGCAGAGGACAGACACACTCTAAGTACTAGCCAACTCTCTTTCAATATTATTTAAAAGATGACAGCACTAAGACACAAATTCTGAAGAAATGCATGGCTGAGTACATTTGTATTAGGAAGTACAGAGTTGTAGCAGGCACAGTTCCTGTTAATTTTCAAAGAGGTTGTAGCTCTGCCATTGGTCAGAAAACTGTCAATTTCAGCACCCCACTCCATCCCAAAAAAGCCAGATGAAAAAACTCATAATGTTGTTTACTTTCATACAAATATAGTAACCAGAAAACAATAATCACAAAGTAGCTTATAAATAATCCTGCAATTCCACGCATAAAATGATATAATTTAAAGGTTACCTTTATTATATTGATACAGTATTGCTACCTATAAATAAATAAAGTGTGTGAGATTAGAAAGTATATTCACCTTCATGTAACAGTGTGGGGAAGCAATTAGCTCAAGGTCACTCACAGATCAGAATGGCTTAGGAGGATAGTTTAGTCCTGAGCTGCTGACCAGGACAATGAGATTTATATATCCTTGTTTGTAGATATTATGATATTTGTTTAACACGTCTGTCTGGACAATATTTGCACTGAACAAGCAGGGAAAAAGGATAAAAAGAGCCAAATGTCAGCTATTTTATGTTTGTGTGTACAACAAAAGGGAGAGTTTACAAATGTCAGCAACTTGCTTTTGTGTTTCACTCGTTCAAAATATCTTGCAGCAAAAAAATTAGATGTGACAAGAAATTAATCCATATTGTGATCTAATTATTGTTGGAATTATGGGAAAAACGTAAGCTGTCCAAAATATTTAATTGTGAGAAGTGCGTACTAAGCACTAACTTTGCAGTGAACTTACAAGATTTTTAAACACTTGTGCCAGGTCTGAGATGCCTAAACAGCCAGAAGACTGTGATTTTCTCTTTCAGGGATATACATGGAGTACAGGAAACAAAATTCTCTACTTCTTACAATCCAGACCAGTGCCTGGTCCTAGAGTCTTCTTATTGACATTGCAGAGTCACAGGGAAAGGGGCGTTCTCCCAGGTAGGCTGGAGAGGGAAGGTGAGTTGGAGAAACCAAACTCCTGGAAGGGTTGGCAGAGCTGGGGCTGCTGTGCTGAGCCACATTCTTCTGCCAGCCTGGATGCAGTGGAAGTGGTGGTGTCTCATTCATATGGTAAAGTCTCAGTTTTCAAGAAGTGTTTACACAGAAACTGATGACAGCTGAAAAACCTGGACTTGGATTTTAAATTTCATTTAACTATTTCATGTCATCTCACTAAACCACCTCTGTGACAGATGACCATTTCTGGCAGTATTGTTTGGGACATCTACATCAGGATCAAAAGCCTGCAAATACTTGTTTAAATGCCCTTCTACTAACACAATCTGCTGTTGTGTGTTTTCATATTAAGCTGCAAAAAGGTAAAAAGGAATTGCTTGCCAGGAGACTCTCCAGAGAGTTTGCCAAAAAATTATACACTGAGCCAACCTGTGCAAACCAAACTGAACTGTCATGAACACAACTATGGGCACAACAAAGTCATCCCTTATTGACTGTGGTCGAGCAACTCAGATACAATACGCAAACGAAAGATTTTGCTCAGCTCCTATTTGGGAGGTTACCTACCAGCTGTAATGAGGAATACAAAATGGAAGTACAGAAACTACAATTAATAAAAACGAATAAATTCTTTCTGTAATGTGTAATATGTGGTGCAGGGTTTTAAGCTTAACTCATTGAACACACTTCTCTCTGGCAAGTCAATGCCTTGAGGGCATCTGGGGCTGTGCAGATTGTTGTCTCTCCTAGTAAAAGCACTCTTGGATTATTACTATCCACAAAAAGTTCAACAAGGAAGGAGAGAAGGCAGAAGGAAACACAGAAACACTCAATACCCTGCTCTTTCCCAGCCCCTCACTTCCTCAGCGTGACCCCAGCTCCTGAGCCTCTGGCCTGGCCTCCCTACCTCCAGCCCCCAAGGACTAACTCCAAGGGCACCTCCCCATCCCTCCCCCCATGCCCCTCGAAGGTGGTGGTCAGGTCTGCACCACCCTGTTCACAGTCCGAGGTGAAGGATCAGCCTGATGTGGCTGCAGCGTGAGGCTCCCAGGGGTTCTCCTGGGTTACCCTCCCCTTTCCCTGCCCCATGCAGCTGCAGGCACAGCTGGCCCATCAGGCAGGGACTGTTGTCTCCCATGCCAGCTGTGTAGGGCTGGGCTGGCATCCAGTGCTTCCTTCTGGGTTTGAAGTGCCCCATGGACCACCACTTCAGCAGTTCCAGTTCCTTTGCTGTCCAGTCATACTAGCAGCAAAAATCATCACTACAAGATCTGTTTTGTGTTTTGGTTGGGTTTTTATTCTCTTCATATTTTTAACGGAGATTTCCAAATTGTGGCCAGTATTTTACAGCAGTGATGAATTGCTTACTACCAGATGACTTGGTAACCTCTACATTGTCTTTGATCACTGTCCTGGTTTAGGGCATATTTGGGGGAAGACCTCTGGAAGGAGCCCCCAGAGAGCAAACCCCCATGACTCCTCCCCCACCACAGGGTTCAGGAAGAATTTTCTTGGAGAGAAGTGGAAAAAAACCTGTTTATTTAACAAGGAAAACACTCCCCAGCACACACAAAAAGAAAACTGAACAACACCAGATG